>OZ030010.1:20789013-21369013 GCA_964023405.1 Apodemus agrarius
AGCCACAAACAACATAAAGTATATTGGCGTAACTCTAACCAAACAAGCAAAAGATCTGTATGACAGGAACTTCAAGTCTTGAAGAAAGAAATTGAAGACAACCTCAATAGATGGATAAATATTTCTTGCTCTTGTATTGGCAGAATCAATACAGTAAAAATGTCCATCCTGCCGAAAGCAATCTACCAATTCAGTGCAATCCCCATCAAAATCCCAGATCAATTTTTCATAGATCTAGAAAGAACAATTCTCAAATTCATCTGGAGTAACAAAAAACCCAGGATAGCTAAAACTATTCTCAACAATAAAAGGACTTCTGCGGGAATCAATATCCCTTACCTCAAGCAGTACTACAGAGCAATTGTGTTAAAAACTGCATGGTATTGGTACAGCGACAGGCAAGTAGATAAATGGAATAGTATTGAAGAACAAGAAATGAACCCACAGAGTTATGGTCACTTGATCTTTGATAAAGGAGCTACAACCATCTAGTCAAAGAAAGATAGCCTTTTCAAGAAATGGTGCTGGTTCAACTGGAGGTCAACATGCAGAAGAATGTGAATTGATCCACACTTATCTCCTTGTACTAAGCTCAACTCCAAGAGGATCAAGGACCTCCACATAAAACCAGACACACTGAAACTAATAGAAAAGAAACTGGGGAAGACCCCGGAGGACATGGGGAAAGTTCCTGAAAAGAATACCAACAGTTTATGCTCTAAGATCAAGAATTGACAAATGGGACCTCATAAGATTACAAAGATTTTGTAAGGCAAAGAAACTGTCAGGAGGACAAAACAGCAACCAGCAAATTGGGAGAGAATCTTCACCAACCCCACATCCAACAGAGGGCTAATATCAATATATACAAAGAATTCAAGACATTAGACCCCAAAGGACTGAATAACCCTATTAAAAATTGGGTACAGAGCTAAACAAAGAATTTTCATCTGAAGAAATTCAAATGGCAGAGAAGCATCTTAAGAGAAGTTCAGGGTTGTTTTGATTTGCATTTCCCTGATGACTAATGATGTTCAACATTTCTTAAGGTGTTTTTCAGTCATTCGAATTTCTTCTGGTGAAAATTCTTTGTTTAGCTCTGTGCCCCATTTTTTGATAGGGTGATTTTAAGAGGAACGACACGGAGATTCCACCTCACACCAGTCAGAATGGCTAAGATTAAAAACTCAAGAGACAACAGGTGCTAGTGAGGATGTGGAGAAAGAGGAACGCTCCTACACTGTTGGTGGGATTGCAAAATGGTAAAACCACTCTGGAAATCAGTTTGGCAGTTCCTCAGAAAATTGGGCATGTCACTTCCAGAGGACCCTGGCATACCACTCCTGGGCATATACCCAGAGGATTCCTCTGCATACAATAAAGACACATGCTCCACAATGTTCATAGCAGCATTGTTTATAATAGCCAGAAGCTGGAAGTAGCCCAGATATCCCTCAATGGAGGAATGGATACAGAAAATGTGGTGTATTTATGCAATGGAATACTACTTGGCAATTAAAAATAATGAATCCATGCAATTTGTAGGCAAATGGTTAGATCTGGAAAATATCATCCTAAGTGAGTTAACCCAATCACAAAAGAATACACATGAAATGCAATCACTGATAAGTGGATATTAATGAGCCCAGAAGCCCTAAATTCTCAAGGCACAATTAGCAAGTCAAATGATTCCCAAGAAGAAGAAAGGAGAGGACCCTGGGCCTGAAAAGATTGGATCCAGTTTTGTAGATCCAGAACAGAGTAATGGTGGGTGGGGTTGATTGGGGAATAGTTGGGGGGGAGAGGACTTATGAGAAGTATGGTGTGGGGGGAAACTGGGAAAGGGGAAAGCCTTTGGAATGTAAACTAATAATATAGAAAATTTAAAAAAAATTAAAAAAAGAGAAGTTCAACATCATTAGTTATCAGGGAAATGCAAGCCAAAACAACGCTGAGATTCCACATCATACCAGTCGGAATGGCTAAGATTAAAATCTCAAGAGACAACAGGTGCTGGCAAGGATGTGGAGAAAGGAACACTCCTCTACTGTTGGTGGGAGTGCAAGATGGTACAACCACTCTGGAAATCAGTCTGGCAGTTCCTCAGAAAATTGGGCATGACACTTCCAGAGGACCCTGTCATCAGTCTGGCGGTTCCTAAGAATACTGGGCATGACAATTCCGGAGGACCCTGTCATACCACTCCTGGGCATATACCACAATGTTCATAGCAGCCTTATAGCCAGAAGTTGGAAGGAGCCCATATGTCCCTCAAAGTAGGAATGGATACAGAAAATGTGGTATATTTACACAATGGAATACTACTCAGCAATTAAAAATAATGAATTGTAGACAAATGGTTGCATCTGGAAAACATCATCCTAAGTGAATTAACCCAATCACAAAAGAATGCACATGAAATGCAATCACTGATAGGTGGATATTAAAGGGCCCAGAATCTCTGAATACTCAATGCACAATTAGCAAATCAAAAGATTCCCAAGAAGAAGGAAGGAGAGGACACTGTTCCTGAAAAGACTGGATCCAGTTTTATAGGAGAGTACCAGAACAGAGAAAGGATTGGGGGGTGATTGGGGAATGGGCGAAGGGAAGAGGACTTATGGGACATATGGTGAGTGTGGGACTGGGAAAGGGGAAAGATTTTGGAATGTAAACAAAGTATATAGAAAATAAAAAAACCCACAAAAACCAAAAAAATATTTTAAAGAGTGTTAATGTTAGAGATTAGTATAAATAGAAGAGTAATGCTTCTTATCCACAAATTATAAATTAACCTATTGAAATTACCATTATTAATTCATTTTAAATCTTATAAATTACTTTTATACACTCATTTGTGTCAGCTTTAAATATAAAATATGAATTAATTCAAATATTAAAATTTGTCTTATATGATGTCAAATAGAGATTGTCAAAGAAAAAAAAAACCAAAAAAAGAAAGTCTGCACCCCTTTTGTCCTTACCTCATTGCTGGGAGGATTCCTATCTTTCCATTGCTCATTCTACTTCTCAAGTTATATTTTTGTGCTTCGAATGTCACTGATCACTTCTGCTGTGAGTACTTCCCCATCCTACAGTTCTCCTGCTCAGACACATGTTTTTTAAGAGACAATCGGCTTTTACTTTGCATTTATTAGTCTGCTGTTCACACTGGCTCTAGTGATCTTGTCATACATCTGTGTCATCAGCACCATTCTGAATCGCCATATGCCAGTCAGAAGAAAGAAAGCTTTCTTCACCTGTTTCTCTCACATGATTGTCATTTCCATCTCTTATGGCAGCTTAATTTTCATGTATGTTAAACCTTCTGCAAATGAAAGAGCATCACTGATTCAAGTATTGGCTGTTCTCAGTACTTCAATTGCTCACATTCTGAACCCTTTTATTTACACCTTGAGAAATCAACAGGTAAAACAAGCCTTCAAGGATTTGATTAATAAAGTAATGTTTAGTAGAAAAAATGAACATACTGGTTAACATAAATGTAATTGTGTCCCTTCAAAAATGGAGGAATCATTAGGGTGATAGCCAGTGCTCTAGAGAACTGGGGCAAATAAACTTTGCGTTTCCTATCTGTGGTCTTTATTTCAAATGAAGTTTGAGCTCTTAAGTGAGAAAGGTTTTAATATTTCCAACTAAGTATTACTTTCACAACTAAACCAAAAATTAATTCACACATCAATATTTTAAGAAATTGAAGTATAGCCTAAGTATGCATGATATAATTATATATAATATGTAATTATGTTACATATTATACAATGCTTATCTTGTAGTAATATATAATAGTTTTATATATACATATTGTATACATGAATATAAGTATAAGTTATATAAAATAAATGTTCTAAAATAAAAAAAGGAAGAACCAAACTTTAATTATATTATGAGCACCTTGGTTTTAACTTCTTAAAAAAGTATTTTGTGATTGGGTATTTTGCCTGCTTGTACACCTATGTACATTTCTGTGTACCTATTGCAAGTCTTCTACCCACAGAATTCAGAAAAGGGCACTCAGTCTCCTGGAAGTGGAGTTGCTGAAGGCAGTGAGCCATTATGTTGGTGCTGTGAATTGCACCAGTGTCCTCAGAAGGAGCTGCAAGATCTTTTAACCTCGGAGCCCCATCTCTAATCCCTGAATTTTCTTTGTGATTTGAAAGTAACCATGTTATGTTTTCTTTTATAACTCTGTGGGTATTGTTTTCTGTTTACTAGGAGTAGAAATATTCCATTATTGAGGAGGTAGGGTCACTGTAAACTGTCATGGAACATTTGGTAGATATCCGTATTTTTGAATAAGAACCTGTTTTCATTGTATCTCTGTGTCCAAACATTTGATACTAATGGTGAAAAAAGAACCAGTTATCAAATTCAGGCATAATTAACTTGTTTTATTAAGAATTGGGTTCTAAATTATTATCTGTGTTTCAAAATCTGGTACAGTGATTATTTTATTTATTTTGTGATTTTATTGATTATTTTATTTTATTTTATTTACAATAAGGGGTTAGCTTCTGAGCTTGCCTTTTCAGTAACAACTAGTATGCTGAAACATGAAGTTCAAAGAGCCAAGATGCATATGAATGGACAGCTGCTCATATAAAGGAAAAAGTAAAAGTTTAAAGTAGCTGCAGAAAGAACAATGATAGTACTTTATTTCTTACTGGAGAATAAATCCTACAATTGGTGTTTAAAATTTGATGAAAATAATGAGAAGGCTGTCACTTCTTACCCAACTTAGAAAAGCATTCCATTTATTCAAGGGAGGCAGAGTGAGTTTATATATATATATATATATATATATATATATATATATATATATATACATATATATGTATATGTGTGTATGTGTATATATACATTTATATATATATATATATATATGTATATATACAATTCTATGTGTATATATACATTTATATGTATATATACATATGTATATGTATATACATAAATATGTAATTTACTAAATAGGAAAATAATTTATCTTTTATGTAGAAAGTAGAATGTCTTAACTCCCTTTGGTTCCTTCTCCAGAGTACATTTTTTGTACTTTGACCTTTTCATGGAGTCTGCAGTGAAATTCAAGACCAATAATGAGGACCCTGGATAACTATGTAACACACACACACACACACACACACACACACACCAGAGTTTTAGATAACCCTGGCCTTTTATATCTTGGTTAACAAATGTGATACAAGTAGACAGCATTACAGGGCAGAGTTCTTCAGTTCTCCACAATATTTTTAATTATTGTATTTAGCATTCTCTTATTTAAAGAAGTACATTTTAAAGCACCATGCTGCTGTTTACCTTAAACATTCCCATAAAAGTACTTTAAAATGATGACCTAAGTAAGATGCAGTTAGGTAACAGTAAAATTTAATTTTAGGAATGCTATATAGTGTTGAGCTTATAATGATTTTAAACATGTAGGCATTTGAAAATATCTTTTTGAGGATGCTACATTTCATTAGAAGTGTATGTTGCATCAAGTTTGTGTTATGAATTTTCTTTTTTTATTTTCTATCTTCTTTATGTACATTCCAAATGATTTTCCCCTTCCCAGATCCCCCTACCCCTAAGTCCCATAAGTCCTCTTCCCTCCACCAGTTCCCCAATCAACCCTCTCCTGCTCCTCTGTCCTGGCAATCCCCTACAATGCTGCATCAAGCCTTTCCAGGACCAGGGCCCTCTTCTTCCTTCTTCTGGGGAAGAATTTGATATGTGGGTTGTGTTTTGGGTATCTGAGCTTCTGGGCTAATATCCACTTATCAGTGACTGCATTCTATGTGTGTTCTTTTGTGATTGGGTTACCTCACTTAGTATGATTTTTCCAGTTCCAACCATTTGCCTGAGAATTTCATGAATTCATTGTTTTTAATTGCTGAGTAGTTTTCCATTGTGTAAATATAACACACTTTCTGTATCCATTCCTCCCTTGAGGGACATCTGGGTTCTTTCCAGCTTCTGGCTTATAAATAAGGCTGCTATGAACATAGTGGAGAATGTGTTCTTATTGAATTCTGGGAAATCCTCTAGGTATATGCCCAGGAGTGGTATAGCAGGGTCCTCCGGAATTGTCATGCCCAGTATTCTTAGGAACCACCAGACTGATTTTCAGAGTGGTTGTACCAGCTTTCAATCCCACCAGCAGTGGAGGAGTATTCCTCTTTCTCCACATCCTTGCCAACACCTGCTGTCTCCTGAGTTTTAATGTTAGCCATTCTGACTGGTGTAAGGTGAAATCTCAGGGTTGTTTTGATTTGCATTTCCCTAATGACTAATGATGTTGAACATTTCTTAAGGTGCTTCTAAGTCATCTGAAGTTATTCAGGTGAAAATTCTTTGTTTAGCTCTGTACCCCATTTTTTAATAGGGTTATTTGGTTTTCTGTGGTCTAACTTCTTGAGTTCTTTGTACATATTGATATTAACCCTCTGTCGGATGTGGGGTTGGTGAAGATCTTTTCCCAATTTGTTGGTTGCTGTTTTGTCCTTTTGATCGTGTCCTTTGTCTCACAGAAACTTTGTAATTTTATGAGGTCCCATTTGTCAATTCTTGATCTTAGAGCATAAGCTATTGGTGTTCTGTTCAGGAACATTCCCCCTGTGCCCATGTCCTCAAGATGTTCCTCAATGGAAGAATGGATTGTAGGAATGGAGGGGATTTTTGCATCGATAATCATAAGGGAAATTGGCCTGTCTTTGTTGGATCTTTGTGTGGTTTTGGTATCAGCTTAACTGTGGCTTCATAGAATGAGTTGGGTAGTCTTCCTTCTGTCTCTATTTTGTGGGATAGTTTGAAGAATATTGGTGTTAAGTCTTCTTTGAAGGTCTGATAGAATTCTGCACTGAAGCCATCTGGTCCCATGCTTTTTTTGGTTGGAAGACTTTCTATGGCCCCTTCTATTTCTTTAAGGGTTATGGTACTCTTTAGATGCTCTATTTGATCCTGATTTAATTTTGGTATTTGGTATCTGTCTAGGAAATTGTCCATTTCCTCCAGATTCTCCTGTTGTGTTGAGTATAGGCTTTTGTAGTAGAATCTGATGATTTTTTGAATTTCATCAGTTTCTGTTGTTATATCTCCCTTTTCATTTCTAATTTTGTTAATTTCGTTGTGCTCTTTAGTTATTCTGGCTAAGGGATTATCTATATTTTTGATTTTCTCAAAGAATCACCTCCTGGTTTTGGTGATTTTTTGTATGCTTCTCTTTGTTTTCACTTGATTTATTTCAGCCCTGAGTTTGATGATTTCCTGTTTTCTACTCTTCCTGGGTGAATTAACTTCTTTTTGTTCCAGGGCTTTCAGGTGTGCCATTAAGCTGCGAGTGTATGCTCTCTCCAGTTTCTTTTTGGGACACTCAGGGCTATGAGTTTTCCTCTTAGCATTGCTTTCATTGTGTCTCATATATTTGTGAATGTTGTGCCTTCATTTTCATTACATTTTAAAAAGTCTTTGATTTCTTTATTTCTTCTTTAGCCAAGGTATCATTGAGTAGAGTATTGTTCAGCCTCCATATCTATATGGGCTTTCTTTTGTTTCTGTTGGTATTGAAGACCACTCTTACTCCATAGTGATCTGATAGGAGGCATGGGATTATTTTGATCTCCTTCTATTTGTTGAGGTCTGTCTTGTGACCAATTATAAGGTTGATTTTGGAGAAGGTACCATGAGGTACTGAGAAAAGGTATATTCTTTTGCTTTAGGATGAAATGTTCTCTCTGTATGTCTGTCTCTCTCTCTGTCTACATATATATGTATATGTATATATATATATATATATATATATATATATATATATGTGTGTGTGTGTGTGTGTGTGTGTGTGTGTGTGTGTGTGTTAAATCCAATTGGTACAAAGCTACAGTTTCAATTAATTTTACTGTGTCTGTGTTTAGTTTCTGATTTCCTGATAAGTCCATTGAGGTGAGTGGAGTGTTGAAGTCACCCACAATTATTGTGTTGGGTGCAATGTGTGCTTTGGGCTTTAGTAAAGTTTCTGTTATGAATAAGGTTGCCCTTGCATTTGGAGCATAGATGTTCAGAATTGAGAGTTCTTGGAAGATTTTTCCTTTGATCAGAAAGAAGGGTCTCTCTGTGTCTCTTTTGACGACTTTAGTTTGAAAGTCAATTTTATCTGATATTAGAATGGCTACTCTGGCTTGTTTCCTGAGACCATTTGCTTGTAAAATTGTCTTCCAGCCTTTTACTCTAAAGTAGTGTTTGTCTTTGACACTGAGGTATGTTTCCTGTATGCAGCAAATTGTAGGGTCCTGCTTCCATATTCAGTCTGTTAGTCTATGTCTTTTTATTGGGGAATTGAGCCCCTTGATGTTAAGAGATATTAAGGAATAATGATTATTACTTCCTGTTATTTTTGATGTTATTTTGAGTGGTTATCTTCTTTTGGTTTTGCTAAAAGAAGTTTATTATCTTGCTTTTTCCAGGATGTAGTTTTCCTCCTAGTGTTGGCATTTTCCACCTATTATCCTTTGTAGGGCTGGGTTTCCGAAAGGTATTGTGTAAATTTGGTTTTGCCATGGAATATCTTGATTTCTCCATCTATGGTGATTGAGAGTTTTGCTGTGTATAGTAGTCTTGGCTGGCATTTGTGTTCTATTAGAGTTTGCATGAGATCTTCCCAGGATCTTCTAGCTTTCATGGTCTCTGGTGAGAAGTCTAGTGCAATTCTGAAAGGTCTTCCTTTATATATTACTTGGCCTTTTTCTCTTACTGCCTTTAATATTCTTTTTTTGTTTAATACATTTGGGGTTTTGATTATTACGTGATGGGAGGTATTTCTGTTCTTGTCCAGCCTGTTTGGAGTTCTATACTTCTTGTATATTCATGGGCATCTCTCTCTTTAGGTTAGGGAAGTTTTCTTCCATAATTTTTTGACGATATTTGCTGGCCATTTAAGTTGTAAATCCTCACTCTCATCTATACCTATAATCATTAGGTTGGTCTTCTCATTGTGTCCTGGCTTTCCTGGATTTTTTGGGCTATAAGCTTTTTGCATTTTGCATTTACTTTGACTGTTGAGTCAATGGTTTCAATGGTATCTTCAGTATCTGAGATTCCTTCTTCTATCTCTTATATTCTGTTGTTGATAATTGCATCTATGGCCCCTGATTTTCTTTTTTTGTTTTTTTTTGTTTGTTTTTTGTTTTTTTGTTTTTTGTTTTTTGTTTTTTGTTTTTTGATTTTTTTTGAAAGGGTTTCTTTGTATAGCCCTGGCTGTACTGGAACTCACTCCGTAGACAATGCTGTTCTCAGAACTCAGAAATCAGCCTGCCTTTGCCTCCCATAGTGCTGGGATTACAGGTGTGCACCACCACTGCCTGGCTCCATGACACCTGATTTCTTCCTAAGGTTTTCTATCTCCAAAGTTATCTCCCTTTGCAATTTCTTAGTTGTTTGTACTTCTGTTTTTAGATCCTGGATGGGTTTTGCTCAGTTCCTTCACTTGTTTGTGTTTTCCTGTAATTCCTTAAGAGATTTTTATGTTTCCTCTTTCATGACTTCTGCCTGTTGACCCAAATTCTCCTGTATTTCTTTAAGTGATTTTTGCATTTACTCTTTATTGGCTTCTATCTATTGACCCACATTCTCCTGAATTTCTTTAAATGATTTTTGTGTTTCCCTTGTAAGCACTTCTACCATTTGATCCATTTTCTCCTGCATTTTTAAAGAGACTTATTTATGTCCTTCTTGTGTTCCTCTAACAGCATCATTACCAGTGATTATAAATACAAATCTTGTTTTTCTGGTGTGTTGGGGTATCCAGGACTTGCTGTTGTTAAAGAATTGGGTTCAGATGCTTCCATATTGCCTTGATTTCCGTTAGTAAATTATTTGCCTTTTGCCATCTGGTTTTCTCTTGTGTTAGTTGGTCTTGTTTTCACTGGCTGGTGCTTGAACCTCCTGTGAGCCTGTGAGGCTATTTCCGCACTGCTGGATGACTAGGCTTCCTCTGGCACAGATTGCTGATGCACTGCCCTCTTCTTGGGTACCGTTGGAGGCCTGGTGTGTCTTGCTCCAAACAATGTTGTACTCAGGTTGACTCTGTGAACCTGGTGCTGCCTGTCTGCTCCATCATCGAGCAAAGATTGTGGATGCTTTGGTGACCTTTTCCAAGTGCTGATCACTCTGCAGGGCAAACAACCCTTGACAGTGCTGGCACACAGATGGGTCTGTAGAGCTGCCTGGGCCCTGGGTGCAGGCAGAAGCCTGACAGGCTGAGATCCAAGCAATGTTAGACTTGGGATACGTCTGTGTACGTGGAGCTGTCTGTTAGATCTGTCTGGTGTCTGGGAGCCAAGATGGTGGAGAGCCCATCCAAGTGCTGGACAGTCTGCAGGGCAAACGACCTTTAGCATGATTGGCACACAGATGACCCGCAGAGCTGTCCAGGCTCTGGGCACATGCAGAAGCCTGGCAGGCTGAGACAAATGCAATGTTAGACTTGGGCTATGTCTGCATATCTGGTGGTCCCTGTCAGATCTATCTGGCATCCAGGAGCCAAGATGGCAGAGAGCCCTTCCAAGTGCAGGTCAGTCTGCAGGGCAAACTTCCCCCAACAAGGCTGGCACACAGCCAATGTGCAAAGCTGCTCAGGCCCTTGGTGCAGGCAGCCTGACAGGCTGAGACCCAAACAATGTTAGATTTGGGCAATGTCTGCGTACCTGGTGCTGTCTGTTAGATCTGTCTGGTGTCTGGGAGCCACTATGGTGGAGAGCCTCTCCAAGTCATGAGAGCTGTTGAAGTGTACAGTTTTGAGCTTCTTTGTGGAACTTGTATTTCATTTTGAGAAACATTTCATCAAGATATTCTTTTTCTTGTGGCCATATTTCTTATTGTAGTATTAGTCTGCTTTTTGTGATAAAACATTTTAAGAAGGGTAATCAGTGAATTATAATGCATTTGTCAACAAATTTAGATGAATACATTCAAGTTATATGTCTTCCCTGCCCTCATGTCCAATTAAACCTATACATTTAAAATGATGAGCAGTTATCTATGATGAGGTTTTAATCATAATTAGTGGTGGTTTTTGTTTTTCAATCATTTCTTGTTATTGCTGTTCACAAATAAGACTTACTATGTGTGTTTTATGCAGAATTATTGCAAATGATTTTAATTTAGTTCTAATTTTCAGTCCTTAAATGTCATGCCAACTCTCTGTATGTCATGTAAACATTCTCTCAGAATACTCACTAGGGTATTAGACATGCAGAGTGAAGGTCACTTGGCATCTTAGAAATCACTTATTTTGCATAACCTTGAGATCAGATGAGTTTATCAAATACAATGAGATGATAGTCTAGTTATGTGTGTCCTCATTGCCAGTACTTATTTAGAAATTTGTTTTGATTTTTGTCATGCAGAACACTGCCTTGTTCACTATTATATAATCTATATTTGTATAATACATTAAAATCTTTAAATAAAATGTTTAATATCTATAAAAAGAATTAAATTACATTCTTATATCTAACCCCAAAGTCTGTCTATTTGGCCACTTACTGTTCCCTGAAAATGATCATGAAAATATAGTTATCAAAACACATATGTCTAATAATCCAAAATCTTACATTGGCTACACTGGGTTTCCTGTCCAATCAGAACTGACAAACTCACCATAGTACAAGTGTCTCTTTGTTGCCTTAAAATATCACTCCTTTACACACACACACACACACACACACACACACACACACAACTCATATTGCTCACTGTCTGAATTCTCAGATCTAGAGACAGGTCCTGGGCATTCCCCTCTGTAATATCAAATCCTCTTTGTATTGAGAATTTGATGACTTTGTGTATTATGAGTCTAGTCAGAACACTGAAACACATCTAGGCATCTTATTGATCACAATGTTTCTTCACAGCAATTGAATTAGGCACCAGGTAAATATCTGTAAGATAAGATTTATTGCTTGGGTTGGGGGAATGGAGCTGGCATATGAGAGTCTATGGATATTATCAGCTGCATTTGGTGACAAAAATGAAGCTGAAGAAGATCTGCAAGAATGGGGATATCTGAGGCAAGCCAGTTCTGAGAAACAATCATGGAAAGCTGGTTCAAAAGCTATGTGGCCAGTCCTTGTCTTGGGAGTGGGTTGATATTTATGGGAGACTTTTAAGAAAAAGCAGGAATGGAATATGCATATGTAGATCTGAGCCTTAGAATTTTTAAATGGGTTTGGTCAAACTGTTTTGGGTAGAACTCTCCAGGGGATCCCAGTGCTGATGTTGGGTAACACAATGTATGGCTGGGAGTGTAACAGGTTCTGTAGATCTCGCCAGAAATAGCAGGAAATATTCACATTCAGAACTAGGCCTGAGTATGTGCTGATGGTGAAAGCACAGTGTTTTTTGGGGTGCAAGAGTCATAGAAATAGCTGCGATTTGACCTGGATCACTCAATATAAGGCAGAGAGTGTCAAATGATAGTCAGCATCTGAGAATAAGGAGGGCTGGCATGTTTCTGGGAAGCTCACCATCTTATATAGGAATCTGTTTTGAGTGTCTGGAACTATAGTATAAAATGTTTATGTTGCAGGAGCAGATTTCTGCTAGATCTGGCATGGTGTCATACAGTCCCCATCCCTGGAGAACATGGGTATCCTGTGCTGATTGTTGTTGTAGGTGTAAGTCTTTTTGCATAATAATGTAGATATTTTACTTCATGTTTCTCCTTTAGGGAGTGTTCTGCCTTGTAGGATTTTAAAACCATGCCAGGAAGCTTGTTAAGGTAGAGAACCTGGAGACTTGGTGGGCACACACCAGAGACTGAGGTAAATCCTTGTCTCTTGCCAGATTCCTGGACTGGAACACGTGCCATACTCCCCACATATGCAAAATTGACTTCTGGTCATGTAGGCCTCGATGCTAATGAGGCACCTAGAGGACCTTAGGGATTAGCCAATAAGCTTCCCTTTCCAGACATTCCTTCCTGAAAAAGTTACTTAATATCAGGTCCACTCTGAGAAGTGGCTACGGTACTGTATGCTTCCATTTTCCATCATGAATATTCAATAAAGAGTTTAGAGCCATGGACTGTCTCTTTCATCTACCACTGCCATGTGAGATGTGCATAATGTCTTTCTGAACAAATCTGCAGGTAATATCCCATAGAAGACCTCTCTGCTTCCAGAATGCTTCCATAAGCTAAGGAAAATCACCTTTGAGACAAGCCAGAGTTCCCTTTCCCCCAGCCCTAGGATAGATGCTGTTCCCAGCATGAGGGCCCTCAACTTGGTTCTTGGCTCTCCTGTGACTCCCAGCTATGCCTGGATTTCAAAAGTCAAAGCACCCTACAACTCCAGCAGCATCACAAAGCCCTGGAACCTCCAAACCAACTGCAGATTTCCCATACCTCAGACTGTGCTTTCCCATGCCTCAGAGCTTCCTTGAAGTCCAGAATCAACCTGGCATAGTATAAGCACAGTCAAACTCCCAGCATTTAGCCCTCTAAGTGACTGTGCCCTGAGGCAATGGAACTCAAACCCACCCTTCATGCTAAGGTTAATCAGTGCATGATAATCAGAAACAACATAATTATGGAAAGTAAGAATGTGTCTAGTATTTCTCAGCAAAATTGTGACACTGTGAACTTCAGGGCAGCCCTTAAGGCTGTGGGAGAAAACTATGAAAACATGAGCTCAAGAGTATTTAAATCAGTAAGTATTGTTTTTTTCGAGGATTTGTCAACTCTGCAAAATATAAGGATACAATATGAGTTGTATATATGGACCTGAAAGAACAGAGGTAGTTACACTAATGACTCAGCTTAGTCAGAACATATTAAGGGAGGATACATGATTTGTTCTGTGCAGGAAAAATCCTGGTTCATGAAAGGAAAAGGAATAGTTTATAAACAATATTCAGATATAACATTAGTGGTAAATAGTGGTCTCCTCCATGGAAACCATCAACAACCAAATTTGATCCAGATATTCTATTCCCTAAAGGAAATAGCTATATGTGCAATGTTTTGGATGGACAAGTGTCTAGTATCAATAAAAGGCAATAATTTAATGATATAACTACTTTCTGGGATCAAGCAATACTTTCCAAAATAATCCTTAGAGTTGCTGAGATAAAAAAGAAAAAATCCAAATATTAAAAGAATCTATTGAAGTGGCTAAGAATTATAAAAATGAGCTTCAGTTCTACTTGCATTTGGCATATGTAAGAGCTTGATAAAATGTACACACATGCACACACACACACACACACACACACACATTACTTAAAGCTAACTTTATCACAGAACATGCTCTGTACCTATATTTCAGAATCAAGATGCTGATTCATTAAATGATTACATGGGAACATGGGGTAAATGATTTAAGTGATATGTATTTCCTAAGGAAGTAGCTTATGCAAATGAAATACTGAGCATGGAGGAAGCAGCCTGCACAGGTGAGACCTGCCCTGCAGATTTGAGGATCCTGTCCAGAGACCTCTGGCAGAAGCCTTCTCATTTCTGCTTCAAGATTGGGAACATCCCCTGCCATAGCTTGCACCATCTGCAAGTGGCTCAGGAAGCCAGCTATACACCCAGAGGAGTTGAGACAGCCAGCACAGCCTGCATCCAGAGTTGATCAGGGCTACAGAGCTACATACACAAATACAACAACAAAAGAGTGGGTCTCAGCCACCATCCTTGCTCCTGTGACTGTGTAACAGATTGGTAGGTAGGGATCACCAGAGTAGACGATGACTTGGGACACACCCTCACAGGACTCCACCTGCACCCAGGAGCTAGGCAGCAACATAACCCACCAGCTGGGCACCTACCCTGCCAGGAATCATCTGCCCTACAGGGAGACTGGTAGAGGGAGTCCCGGACTTGGAGGTGAGGGCCCCTGATCTGTGCTTCAGTATCTGTGTAGAGGAGCAGAATAGCAGGCAGGGATCACCAGAGTAGAGGATCACTTGGGACACACCCCACCATGACTCCACCTGCACCCAGGAACTCAGCAGCACCACAGCAATCTGTTCCAGGAGAAGGCTGCTCACCCAGGGTTGCTGAGATAGGCCTGCAGGCACACAGGAGGGAGAAACACCAGCCAGTGACAGCAGGACCAACTAACACCAGAGTCAATCAGATGGCAAAAGGCAAATAGGAATGTTGCTAACAAAAATCAAGGCAATATGGCAACATCTGAACCCAATTCTCCCACAACAGCAAGTCCTGGATACCCCAACACACTAGAGAAGCAAGATTTGGATTTAAAATCACAGGTCATAATGCTGATGGGAGGCTTCATGGAGGGCTTCAAGAAGGACATAAATAACTCCATTAAAGAACTACAAAAGAACACAAGTAAAGAGGGAGGAGCCCTTGAAAAACTAAGGGAAAACACAACAAAACAGGTGAAGGAATTAAACAAAGCCATCCAAGATCTAAAGAAGCAGGTAGAAACAATAATAAATTCACAAAGGGAAACAATTAGAGAAATAGAAAATCTAGGAAAGAAGTCATGGATCCAAGCATCAATGACAGAATACAAGAGATAGAAGAGAGAATCTCAGATGCAGAAGATACAATAGAAAGCATTGATACAACAGTCAAAGAAAATGAAAAATGCAAAAAGCTCCTGACCCAAAACAAGCAGGAAATCCAGGACAAAATGAGAAGACCAACTCTAAGGATTATAGGTATAGAAGAGAGTGATGATTTCCAATTTAAAGGGCCAGTAAATGTCTTCAACAAAATTATAGAAGAAAACTTCCCTACCCTAAAGTAAAAGATGCCCATGAACATACAAGAAGCCTACAGAACTCCAAGTAGATTTGACCAGAAAAGAAATTCCTTCCATCACATAATAATTAAAACACCAAATGTACTAAACAAAGAAAGAATATTAAAAACAGTAAGGGAAAAGGTCAAGTAACATATAAAGGTAGACCTACCAGAATTAACCAGACTTCTCATCAGAGACTATGAAAGCCAGAAGAGTCTGGACAGATGTCATGCAGACCCTAAGGGAACATAAATGCCAACCCAAACTGCTACATCCAGCAAAACTCTCAATTACCATAGATGAAGAAAACAAGGTATTCATGACAAAAACAAATTTACACAGTATCTTTTCACAAATCAAGCCCTTCAAAGGAAAATGAATGGAAAACACCAACAAAAGGAGGGCAACTACACATTTGAAAAGGCAAGAAAGTAATCTTCTTTCAACAAACCCAAAAGAGGATAACCACACAAACATAAAAACTACATAAAAATAGCAGGAAGCTACAATCACTGATTCTTAATATCTCGTAACATCAATGGGCCCAATTCCCCAATAAAAAAAGACATAGACTAGCAGACTGGATACTTAAACAAGACCCAACATTTTGCTGCATACAGGAAATGCATGTCAGTGTCAAAGACAAACACTACCTTCGAGTAAGAGCCTGTACAACAGTTTTCCACGCAAATGGTCCCAGGAAAGTAGCTGGAGTACCAGATTAGATATTAGATTCTAATATCTAATAAAATAGATTTTCAACCAAATATCATGAAAAAGACACAGAAGGACATTTTATACTCATCAAAGAAAAAATCTACCAGGAAGAACTCTCGATTTTGAACATATATGTCCCAAATACATGAGCACCCTCATTCATAAAGGAAAATTTACTAAAGCTTAAAGCACACATCACTCCCCACACAATAATTGTGGGTGGCTTAAACACCCCACTCTCTTCAATGTATAGATCAGGGAAATACAAACTAAACAGAGATACAGTAAAACTAACAGAAGTTTTGGACCAAATGGATTTAATAGATAACTATAGAACATTTCATCCTAAATCAAAAGAATATAACTTCTTCTCAGCACCTCATGTTACCATCTCCAAAATTGAGCATATAATTTGTCAAAAAGCATACCTCAACAGATATAAGATGAACGAACTAATGCATGCCTCCTATGAGATCACTATGGAGTATGGGTGGTCTTCAATAGCAACAAAAACAAAATAAAGCCCACTTACACATGGAAGCTTAGCAATAGTCTACTCAATGATATCTTGGTCAAGGAAGAAATAAGGAAAGAAATCAGACTTTTTAGAATTTAATGAAAATGAAGGCACAACATACCCAAATTTACGGGACACAAAGAAAGCAGTGCTAAGAGGAAAACTCATAGCCCTGAGTGCTTCCAAAAAGAAACTGGAGAGAGCATACACTAGCAGCTTAATAGCACAGCTGAAAGCTTTGGAATAGAAAGAAGCTAATACACCCAAGAGGAGTAGAAGACAGGAAATCATCAAACACAGGGCTGAAATCAACCATGTAGAAACAGACAGAAATATACAAAGAATCAACAAAACCAGGAGCTGGTTCTTTGAGAAAATCAACAAGATAGATAAACCTTTAACCAGACTAACCAGAGGGCACCGAGACAGTATCCAAATTAACAAAATCAGAAATGAAAAGCGAGAAATAACAACAGAAATTGAGGAAATTATATATATATATATATATATATATATATATATATATATATATATATATCTTACTCCAAAAGTTTATACTCAACACAACTGGAAAATCTGGATGAAACAGACAATTTCCTAGACAGTTACCAACTATCAAAGTTTAATCAGGATCAGATAGACCACATAAATGGTCCTGTATCCCCTAAAGAACTAGAAGTGGTCATCGACAGTCGCCCAAATAAAAAAGCACAGAGAAAGGTGGTTTTAGTGCAGAATTCTATCAGACCTTCAAAGCAGACCTAATACCAATACTCTTGAAACTATTCTACAAAATAGAAACAGAAGGAACACTACCTAACTTGTTATATGAAGGCACATTTTTTCTGACACCAAGACCAAATAAAGATCCAACAAAAAAGAGAACATTTGACCAATTTCCCTTATGAATATAGATGCAAACATAATCAATAAAATTCTTGCCAAAGGAATCCAAGAACACATCAAAATGATCATTCACCATGATCAAGTAGGCTTCATCCCAGGGATGCAGGGATTTTTCAATATATGGAAATTCATCAATGTAATCCACTAAATAAGCAAACTCAAAGAAAAAACTACATGGTCATTTCATTAGATTCTGCAAAAGCATTTGACAAAATTCAGCATCCTTTCATATTAAAGGTCTTGGAAAAAACAGGAATTCAAGACGCATACCAAAATATAATAAAAGCAAACCAGTAGACAACATCAAACTAAATGGAGAGACACTTGATGCAATCCCACTGAAATTAGGGACTAGACAAGGCTGTCCTCTATCTCAATATTTATTCAATATAATACTTGAAGTTCTAGCTAGAGCAATTAGAAAACAAAAGTAGGTAAAGGATACAAATTGGAAAGGAATAAGTCAAATTATCACTATTTTCAGATGATATGATAATATACTTAAGCAACCCAAAAAACTCAACCAGCGAACTCCTACAGCTAATAAATAACTTCAGCAAAGTGGCTGGATATGAAATTAACTCAAGAGGACCCCGGACCAGCGATAGTGGCAGGCTTCCATATTGCAACCAGGACACAGCTGGAAAGGTGCAGGTAGAGACTCCGTCTGGGGCTAGAGCAGGGAGATCTGCTAAGCTCTCGCCCCCAGGTGGGCCCAGGCTCCTAGGCTCTGTCGCACGACCCTGTGAGCTTAGGCCCTGCACCAAGGCAGCCGGAGCCACCCAGCTCCCCAGGACCCCGGACCAGCAATAGTGGCAAGCCTCCATATTGCAACCAGAACACAGCTGGAAAGGCACAGGTAGACAGATTCCATCAGGGGCTACCACGTGGGGGGATCTGCTAGGCTCTTGCTACTAGACAGGCCCAGCAGCGCCTGCCAAATCTCTGCTGCACTCCCCCACACTTCCCGGAGACCTCAGGCCGTGCACAAAGTCAGCGGGTGGCAGCCAGCTCGTGATCCCATTGAGCAGCAATCACGCATAAACACCAGTAGAGAAACAACAGGTAAGCCCAGCCTCACAGGAGATTCAAAAACCAGCCAGTGACAACAAGGTCAACTAACACCAGAAATAACCAGATGGCAAAAGGTAAATGAAGGAATGTCACTAACAGAAATCAAGGCAATATGACAGCATCTGAACCCAGTTCGCCAACAACAGGAAGCCCTGGATACCCCAAAACACCAGAAAAACAAGACTTGGATATAAAATCACTGGTCAGGATGCTGGTAGCTGAACACATAGAAAAATCTCGTAAAGAAATAGAAGAGAAAATGGATCAAAAGTTAGAAGCCTTTACAAGGCAAATACAAAAATCACTTCAAGAAATGCAGGAGAAGATGGATCAAAAAGAAGAAGACAATAAGGAAGAAAGACAAAAATCACTTAAAGAAATACAGAAGAACGTGGGCCAACAAGTAGAAGCTATGAAAGAGGAAACACAAAAATCTATTAAATACATGAAAACACAATCAAGCAAGCAAAAGATCTGAGCATATCCATCCAGGTACTAAAAACAGAAGTAGAAACAACTAAGAAATTGCAGAGGGAGACAACATTGGAGATAGAAAACCTTGGGAAGAAATCAGGGGCCATAGATGCAAATATCAACAATAGAACACAAGAGATAGAAGACAGAATCTCAGAAGCCGAAGATACCATAGGAACCATTGATTCAACAGTCAAAGAAAATACTAAATGCAAAAAGGCTGTAACCCAAAACATCCAGGAAATCCAGGACACAATGAGAAGACCAAACCTAAGGATTATAGGTATAGACGAGAATGAAGATGTACAAGTTAAAGGGCCAACAAATATCTTCTACAAAATTATGGAAGAAAACTTCCCCAACCTAAAGAGAGAGATGCCCATGAATATACAAGAAGCATATAGAACCCCAAACAGACTGGATCAGAACAGAAATACATCCCGTCACATAATAATCAAAACTCCAAATGTACTAAACAAAGAAAGAATATTAAAGGCAGCAAGAGAAAAAGGCCAAGTAACATATAAAGGAAGACCTATCAGAATAACACCAGACTTCTCACCTGAGACCATGAAAGCTAGAAGATCCTGGGCAGATATAATGCAAACTCTAAGAGAACACAAACTTCAGCCAAAACTACTTTACCCAGCAAAGCTCTCAATCGCCATAGATGGAGACATCAAGGTATTCCATGACAAAACCAAATTTGCACGATATCTTTCCACAAATCCAGCCCTACAAAGGATAATAGGGGGAAAACACCAAGACAAGGACGGAAACTACACCCGGGAAGGAGCAAGATAGAAACCTCCTCTCATCAAACCCAAAAGAAGGTAACCTCTCGAATATAAAAAATAAATAAAATAAATAAATATAATTTCAAAAATGTCTGGAGGTAATAATTACTATTCCTTAATATCTCTTAACATCAATGGACTCAATTCCCCAATAAAAAGACATAGATTAACAGACTGGATACGGAAACAGGACCCTACATTTTGCTGCATACAGGAAACACATCTCAGTGTTAAAGACAAACACTGCCTTAGAGTAAAAGGCTGGAAAACAATTTTACAAGCAAATGGTCTCAGGAAACAAGCTGGAGTAGCCATTCTAATATCAGATAAAATTGACTTCCAACCTAAAATCATCAAAAGAGACTCAGAAGGTCACTTCTTGCTGGCCAAAGGGAAAATCCACCAAGAAGAGCTCTCAATACTGAACATCTATGCTCCAAATGCAAGGGCACCCTCATTCGTAAAAGAAACCTTATTAAAGCTTAAAGCACACATTACACCGAACACAATAATTGTGGGTGACTTCAACACTCCTCTCTCTTCAATGGACCGGTCAGGAAAGCAGAAACTAAACAGGGACACAGTGAAACTAATTGAAACTCTGGAACAATTGGATTTAAGATATATATATATATATATATATATATATATATATATATATATATAGAACATTTCATCCTAAAGCTAAAGAATATACCTTTTTCTCAGCTCCACATGGTACCTTCTCCAAAATAGACCATATAATTGGTCACAAGACAGATGTCAACAAATACAAGAAGATTGAGCTAATCCCATGCCTCCTAACAGATCACCATGGAGTAAGAGTGGTGTTCAATAGCAACAAAAACAACAGAAAGCCCACATACACATGGAAACTGCACAATACTCTACTCAATGACACCTTGGTCAAGGAAGAAATAAAAAAAGAAATCAAAGACTTTTTAGAATTCAATGAAAATGAAGGTACAACATACCCAAATCTATGGTACACAATGAAAGCAGTGCTAAGAGGAAAACTCATAGCTCTAAGTGCATCCAAAAAGAAACTGGAGAGAGCATACACTAGCAGCTTAATGGCACACCTTAAAGCCCTGGAAGAAAAACAAGTTAATTCACCCAGGAGGAGTAGAAAACAAGAAATTATCAAACTCAGGGCTGAAATCAATCAAATAGAAACAAAGAGAACCATACAAACAATCAACAAGACCAGGAGCTGGTTCTTTGAGAAAATCAACAAGATAGATAAACCCTTAGCTAGACTAACCAAAGGACACAGAGACAGTATCCAAATTAACAAAATTAGAAATGAAAAGGGAGGCATAACAACAGAAACTGAGGAAATTCAAAAGATCATCAGATCCTACTACAAAGGTCTATACTCAAAACAACTGGAGAATCTGGAGGAAATGCACAATTTCCTAGACAGTTATCAAATACAAAATTAAATCAGCATAAAGTAGATCAGCTAAATAGTCCCATAACCCCTAAAGAAATAGAAGGGGTTATAGAAAGCCTCCCAACCAAAAAAAGTACAGGACCAGATGGTTTTAGTGCAGAATTCTACCAGACCTTCAAAGAAGACTTAAAACCAATACTTTTCAAACAATTCCACAAAATAGAGACAGAAGGGACACTGCCCAACTCATTTTTCGAAGCCACAATTACGCTAATACCTAAACCACAAAAAGATCCAACAAAGAAAGAGAACTACAGGCCAATTTCTCTTATGAATATAGATGCAAAAATACTAAATAAAATTCTTGCTAACCGAATCCACGAGCACATCAAAACGATCATCCACCATGATCAAGTAGGCTTCATCCCAGGGATGCAGGGATGGTTCAATATACAGAATCCACCAATGTAATCCACTACATAAACAAACTGAAAGAAAAAAACCACATGGTCATCTCATTAGATGCTGAAAAAGCATTCGACAAAATTCAGCATCCTTTCATGCTAAAAGTCTTGGAAAGAGCAGGAATTCAAGGCCCATACCTAAACATAGTAAAAGCAATCTACAGCAAACCAGTAGCCAACGTCAAAATAAATGGAGAGAAACTTGAAGCATTCCCACTAAAATCAGGGACTAGACAAGGCTGCCCTCTCTCTCCATATCTTTTCAATATAGTACTTGAATTTCTAGCCAGAGCAATTAGACAACATAAGTAAGTCACAGGGATACAAATTGGAAAGGAAGAAGTCAAACTATCATTATTTGCAGACAATATGATAGTATACCTAAGCGACCCAAAAAACTCCACCAGAGAACTTCTACAGCTGATAAACAACTTCAGCAAAGTGGCAGGTTATAAAATTAACTCAAGCAAGTCAGGGGCCTTCTTGTACGCAAAAGAAAAGCAGGCTGAGAAAGAAATTAGGGAAATAACACCCTTCACAATAGCCACAAACAACATAAAGTATCTTGGCGTAACTCTAACCAAACAAGCGAAAGATCTGTACAACAGGAACTTCAAGTCCTTGAAGAAAGAAATCGAAGAAGACCTCAGAAGATGGAAAAATATTTCTTGCTCCTGGATTGGCAGGATCAATATAGTAAAAATGGCCATCTTGCCAAAAGCAATATACAGATTCAATGCGATCCCCATCAAAATCCCAACTCAAATCTTCATAGATCTAGAAAGAGCAATTCTCAAATTCATCGGGAGCAACAAAAAACCCAGGCTAGCTAAAACTATTCTCAACAATAAAAGGACTTCTGGGGGAATCAATATCCCTGACCTCAAGCAGTACTACAGAGCAATTGTGTTAAAAACTGCATGGTATTGGTATAGCAACAGGCAAGCAGATCAATGGAACAGGATTGAAGACCCAGAAATTAACCCACAGACTTATGGTCACTTGATCTTTGATAAAGGAGCCACAACCATCCGGTGGAATAAAGATAGCTTTTTCAACAAATGGTGCTGGTTCAACTGGAGGTCAACATGCAGAAGAATGCGAATTGACCCACTCTTACCTCTTTGCACTAAGATCAACTCCAAGTGGATCAAGGACCTCCACATAATACCAGACACACTGAAACTATTAGAAAAGAAACTTGGGAAGACCCTGGAGGACTTAGGCACAGGGGAAAAGTTCCTGAACAGAACACCAATAGCTTATGCTCTAAGATCAAGAATCGACAAATGGGACCTCATAAAATTACAAAGTTTCTGCAAAGCAAAGGACACTGTCAGAAGGACAAAACAGCAACCAACAAAGTGGGAAAAGATCTTCACCAACTCCACATCCGACAGAGGGCTAATATCCAATATATACAAAGAACTCAAGAAGTTAGACCGCAAAGAACCAAATAACCCTATCAAAAAATGGGGCACAGAGCTAAACAAAGAATTTTCACCAGAAGAAATTCGGATGGCCGAGAAACACCTTAAAAGATGTTCAACATCATTAGTCATCAGGGAAATGCAAATCAAAACAACCCTGAGATTCCACCTCACACCAGTCAGAATGGCTAAGATTAAAATCTCAAGAAACAACAAGTGCTGGCGAGGATGTGGAGAAAGAGGAACTCTCCTCCACTGTTGGTGGGATTGCAAAATGGTAAAACCGCTCTGGAAATCAGTTTGGCGGTTCCTCAGAAAATTGGGCATGTCACTTCCAGAGGACCCTGGCATACCACTCCTGGGCATATACCCAGAGGATTCCCCTGCATGCAATAAGGACACATGCTCCACTATGTTTATAGCAGCCTTGTTTATAATAGCCAGAAATTGGAAGGAGCCCAAATATCCCTCAAAGGAGGAATGGATACAGAAAATGTGGTATATTTATACAATGGAATACTACTCAGCAATTAAAAATAATGAATTCATGCAATTTGTGGGTAAATGGTTAGACCTGAAAAATATCATCCTGAGTGAATTAACCCAATCACAAAAGAATGCACATGAAATGCAATCACTGATAAGTGGATATTAATGAGCCCAGAAGCCCTAAATACTCAAGACACAAATAGCAAGTCAAATGATTCCAAAGAAGAAGAAAGGAGAGGACCCTGGTCCTCTAAAGATTGCATCCAGTTTAGTAAAGAAACCGAGGGGGGAGGGGGAATGATTGGGGAATAGTTGGGGGGGAGAGGAACTATGGAAACTATGGTGGGTGGGAACTGGGAAAGGGGAAAGCCTTTGGAATGTAAACATAGAATATAGAAAATAAAAATTTAAAAAAAAAAGAAATTATCTCAAGCAAATCAGTAGCCTCCCTATACTCCAAAGACAAACAGGCTGAGAAAGAAATTAGTGACATGACCCCCTTTACAATACCCATAAACAATATAAAGTATCTTGGGGTGACTCTAACCAAACAAGTGAAAGATATGTATGTCAAGAACTTCAGGTCTCTGAAGAAGGAAATCAAAGAAGACTTCAGAAAGTGGAAAAATCTTCCATGCGTGTAAATTGGCAAGATTAATATAGTTAAAATGGCCATCTTGGAAAAAAGCAATCTACAGATTCAATGCAGTCCTCATCGAAATCCCAACACAGTTCTTCATAGAGTTAGAAAGAGGAATTCTGAAATTCATCTGGAATAACAAAAAACCCAGAAGAGCTAAAACTATCCTCAACAGTAAAAGAACCCTATGGGATTCTGTATCTCAGTCCTCAAGCAGTAGTATAGAGCAATAATGTTAAAAACTGCATGGTTTTGGTACAGAGACAGGCAAGTAGATCAATGGAATAGAATTGAAGACCCAGAAATATACCCACACACCTATCTTCACTTGATCTTTGACAAAGGAGCTACAACTATCCAGTGGAAAAAAAGATAGCCTTTTCAACAAATTATACTGGTTTAACTGGAGGTCAGCATGCAGACAAATGTAAATTGATCCATTCTTATCTCTGTACTAAGCTCAAGTCCATGTGAATCTAGGATATCCACATAAAATTAGACACACTGAAACTAATAGAAAAGAAACTGAGGAAGACTCTTGAGGACATGGGCACAGGGGATATGGCCCTCAACAGAACATGAATAGCTTATGCTCTAAGATCAAGAATTGACAAATGGGACCTCATGATATTACTAAGTTGCTGTAAGGCAAAAGACATTGTCAATAGGACAAAATGGCAGCCAACAAATTGGTAAAAGATCTTTACCAACTCTATATCCGACAGAGGGATTATATCCAAGACATACAAAGAACTCAAGAAGGTAGGCTCCAGTGAACCAAATAACCCCATTAAAAATGGAGTACAGAACTGAACAAAGAATTTTCACCTGATCAATATCAAATGGTGGAGAAGCACCTAAAGAAATGTTCATCCCTAGTCATCAGGGAAATGCATATCAAAACAACCCTGAGATTTCACCTCATACCATTCAGAATGGCTGAGATCAAAAATTCAGGAGAAAACAGGTGCTGGTGAGTATCTGGAGAAAGAGGAATATTTCTCTACTGCTTTTGGGGTTGCAAGCTGATACAAACACTCTAAAATCAGTTTGGTGGTTTCTCAGAAAAGTGGGCATGAAATTACACAAGGACCCCACTGTACCACTCCTGGACATATACCCAGAGGATTTCCCAGCATATAATAAGGACACATGCGCCACTATATTCATAGCAGTCCTATTTATAGTCAGAAGCTGGAAAGAATCAAAGTGTCCCTCAGCAAAAGAATGTATACAGAAAATGTGTTATATATACACAATGGAATACTATTCAGCCATTAAAAAATAAATTCATGAAATTCTTAGACAAGTGAATGGAACTGGAGAATATCATCATAAGTGAGGTAATCCCATTACAAAAGAACACTCATGGTATATACTCACTGATAAGCAGATATTACCCTAGAAGCTTGGAATACCTAAGACACAATTCACATTTCAAATGATGCCTAAGAAGAAGGAATGTGTGTCCCCTGGTCTAGGAAAGGCTCAGTGAAGCATTGTAGGGGAATACCAGGACAGGGAAGTGGGAAGGGGTAGATTGGGGAACAGAGGAAGGGAAGATGGCTTATGGGACTTTCAGGGAGGGGGGATTTTAGAAAGGGGAAATCTTTTGAAATGTAAATAAACAATATATAGAATAAAATAAAAATATAAAAAAATAAATTATGCAAGTAAAGTACTGGAATTTATTCTGTAAGAATAGCTACAGTTGATTACAGATCTATCCTCTGCATCCATCACAGACTCTCAGTTTCTTGCTGCTCCTGTTTCCACTTCCTTAGGACCCACTCTCAGGCTGAGGCTGGAGCTTGCCAGGTTCACTTCTGGAGATACTCACCAAGGGAGTCCCATGCCAGAACTGGGTAAATAGTAGTCCTGGATGTGTTGGTAAGTACTTCTGTATAAGTTGCTTTAACCTCTGCCCCCCATCCTATTAATTACCTCAACCAGTGCTAGAACTCTAGACCACAGAATGTGGGAGATCCTAAAGTGGAAATTTCTCATTTCTTTGGGAATTCAGTAATGTCAAAGTTTTGCTGTGGCATACAGGTGCAAAGATTTTACTAAAGCAAACAATTGAAAGGACATGTAATGAACAATTATACATATGACCCCCACAGACAGTGGGAGCTCAAGCATTGGTTTGCTTTGCTCTGCCTCACTATGCTTCACTTAATGACACATTGAATTTTTTCACTTTACATTGATTTTCTCTAGTGGTAATGCCATAGAGAACTTCTTCAAAGAACTTTTCCTGAGGTTCTTGCAGTTTCTTGCTACTTCTGTGCCCTTGGACAGTTTGGCAAGTCTGTGGCTCCGACTGGATTGACCTGACATTCCTGGTTCACTTTTGGTGACTTCTGAGAAGACAGGACTATAGCTACAGATTGGTATTTAGTGTTTGCTCCTGTACTGTACTGCTGTTATCCTGACAGTGAAGACTGAACATCTCCAAAGAACTATTTCTAAATAGGTCTACTTCTTTGTGTCCTAATAACTTTCCTCTTCCACTCCCTCTATTGGGTGGAGGGCTAGAGGAGACATTGAACATTTATTAAAATTGACTGAAAAATTTAAGTCTAAAAGCCCCTGGTTAGTTGATATGATCTTTATGTATCTGTAGACAATGAGGATGGAGCAGGTGTGCTCTTTTTCTGTGAAAACCATCAGAGAAACTTCTTTCATGACCTGCATCATTACAGCTAAACAGGAAAGATGGGGAAAGTGCTGGTATACAATCATTACATGAACATGCCAGGAAAATCTTGTGTTAAAACTCTGCAACTACAGTGAGAAGCTTAAATGTAGAGACAGTGTAGATAGTCTATCTTTTCTAAGAACTCACCAGTAACATCTAGTCTAGAAGTTGCATGACAGAAGTAAGGATGATATTATGGAAACATCACCAAAACCAAGTCAGTAAATCATTTTCCTATCTAGTTGTAGGCTTGGAAGTGAGGGAAAGACTTAATAAGGCACAGAGAGTTCAGCAGACAAAGGTAACATATTATCTGTGCATTTAAAACAAAGGTGTGCCAGGAGAAGATAGTGCATGCAGGCTTCATTTTGAAGGAATTTACCAGGAAAATGTGATCCAGGAGGAAGATAGCTAGAGCTATGCCTCCTATTGCAAAGATGACACACCTTGGTTTGATTCTTAGGAAGCTCACCTGATAATTCAGTGGCCAGCTCCTTGACAGGAGGCCTTGTCTGGAAGATGAAAAATGGTGCTAGCATCATAGTTCATAATAGTGTTATGGAGAAACTTATTCTTAATCTGTGCAAACCATAGTTAGGCCCTGAAGTGTGGAGCTGGACCAAGTATATGTGGGTCTGAGAATATTGGCAAGAAAACGTAGAACACAACTAGAGTTGGGAGTGTGGGGTTAGTTTTGATATTTATCCTTCCAGCTCATTATATAAATCTATTAATCAATCTCTACATCCAGAGGTATAGCTCTGTGTGTGATGGACTAAGGTCAGGCTTAGCAGTGGGACTTTTCAATAGACAAAGCCTGTAAAGGAGATGTGTCATCAGATGAAGGTCAGTGAAAAGTGGATTGGTCGACAAGGGGAAGATTTGAAGAGGTTTCACAAACAAATCGGTGCATAATATTTTCCCCCAGAACTAGGAAATGAGTGTATGGGGATGGTACAAGCAGACAGTGACTGAGGAATGGTAGAGAATGCTAATAGAGGACATGTATTACCAAAGAAGTTAGATTGGAAAAGGTAGGGAATATGAGATATGTCAAGGTAAATGCAGTACATGGCCAGTTAAAAATCATGATCTCTTCATTCATTGCTGGCCATACAGTGTGTACATGTTACTTGGTGTCTTATTTTGGAAATGGGGATACACCATGAAAATCTGCATAGGGAATTGTACCACAGGAGGTAGTCCTTGAGCTAAGGGCATGGAGCTGACCTATTTTTTCCCAGAAATTATCTGTTTACTTTGTTTCGAGAAATGAAAATGAGCCAGAAGTATACAAGGAATGAGAAAATCCTAGTGTTGGTAGTTCTTTGTTGGTACTCATGAGGAGAGTGTAGAGTATCATACTAGGCAAAAAGTTGTGAGAACTATACATGCAGAGGTAAATCTGTGAAGGTTGAGATAACCCAGGAAGAATTTCATTATGGAGGCACATCACAGGGAAATTCAGTGCAGGAATTGGCTGACCAGAGCTACTACTAAGAGTGTGGTGAATTCAAAACTAGACAGTATACTTTAGAAATTACAAAGCAAAGCGAAGCTTATATATGAATTGTGAATCTAAAGCAAGACACCCCAGATATCTGTCTCTGTCTCTGTCTCTGTCTCTCTCTGTCTCTCTGTCTCTCTGTCTCTCTGTCTCTCTGTCTCTCTCTCTCTCTCTCTCTCTGTGTGTGTGTGTGTGTGTGTGTGTGTGTGTGTGTACATGCATGTTACAATGGAGAGTTCAGTGTGACTTCATCAGGCATAGCTGATACATTTTCTGTTCATCCAAATATTATCATTGGACATTGGATATGGCACAGCTCTGTTTGGTTCCAAGAACTCACCAGAAAAATGTGTTTCAGATGTTTATTGCCATAGCTAGGCTTGTCAGTAATGGGTTAGTAAGGAACCAAACAGCTGTGAGGGGAGAAGGTATCCCAGTGACCTTTATCCTGAAAAGGAGGGCCAAAGACCACACAGTGTAAGGTTGCACAGGGTCCGATTGGAAGGACATTGTAAGACATGGGAGTTCAGGAATCTTACAGATCTGTAGTTGGACAGTGTCCCAATGGACGTTCATCATGAGACATGGGAGCTGAGGAACCAGGAAACCTCTATAGCATAGGTGTTACCCAGTGGAGTGTATCTCCCAGCTGACCTGCAGAGCTTAGGGGCCTTATCCCTGATACTTCTCTTCTTTTCTTCTCTTCATTGCTTCTTTTCATCTAGGCTTCTTCCATTAAGTGAGTCATAAAAGGCAGGAAATCTCATAAAATACATCTATTGGAGGGTACGTGTAGAGGGATAATCTACAAATGGCTGCCCTCTGCTACCAGGAGTAGACAACTGGGAATTGGACAAAGGGAAGTGCTTTTACAAGATTTATGAAGGGGCAGAGCTTTTCAGAGAATAGATTTTCAGAATGATATGAATTCAAGTTCTAAGCTTGAGGGGTGGGGTGGGGTGAAGAGGCTCAGAGATGGGTTGGCTTTCCTGTTCAGGGATTTGTGAGTGTCCTGCTAAGGAGTTGGAAAAGTTTTGTGGGAAGCTCAGGGATTGGTCAATTTTCCTGCTCAAAAGGGACTGGTGCCTTTTTTCACACCCTTTTTCCTGCATTGGGTGGATGGTTTATGGAGGCACCATCTCTATGGGGCTGCTGAGGGTGTGTGCTGCCACTGCGTACAGCTCCTGTGAAAGAATTATTTTAAAACAAACAAAATAGAAAACTGGGAATAATTTGGCCTCATGACCCATCTGTACCACAAGAACACATATTTGGTACAGCTGGATGTCATTGATTCTTTGTATAATTCCCCTTATTTCTATTTTATTGATTGCAATCCTCAGTTTGATTGTTTCCTGCCATCTAGTCTGCTTTGGTGTGATTGCTTCTCTTTTATCTAGAGCTTTCACGTTTGTTGCTGTGCTATTTATAAGAGATCTCTCTATTTCTTTAGGAAGACCCAAACTGCTCTGAAATTTCCTTTTTGCACTACTTTCATTGTGTCCCAAAAGTTTGGATATGTTATTCTTTTCTTTACATTGAATTCAGGGAAGTCTCTAATTTCTACCATTATATCTGTGATCTCATTAGGGAAATATTCAGTTTTAATGCCTTTGTAGGCTTTTGATTTTTCAATCTGTTATAAAAAGCAATCTACAGATTCAATGCAATCCCCATCAAAATCCCAACTCAATTCTTCATAGATCTAGAAAGAGCAATTCTGAAATTCATCTGGAGCAACAAAAAACCCAGGATAGCTAAAACTATTCTCAACAATAAAAGGACTTCTGGGGGAATCAATATCCCTGACCTCAAGCAGTACTACAGAGCAATTGTGATAAAAACTGCATGGTATTGGTACATCAACAGGCAAGTAGATCAATGGAATAGGATTGAAGACCCAGAAATTAACCCATGGAATTATGGTCACTTGATCTTTGATAAAGGAGCCACAACCATCCAGTGGAATAAAGATAGCCTTTTCAGCAAATGATGCTGGTTCAACTGGAGGTCAACATGCAGAAGAATGCAAATTGACCCACTCTTATCTCCTTGCACTAAGATCAACTCCAAGTGGATCAAGAACCTCCACATAAAACCAGACACACTGAAACTATTAGAAAAGAAACTTGGGAAAACCCTGGAGGAAATGGGCACAGGGGGAAAGTTCCTGAACAGAACACCAATAGCTTACGCACTAAGATCAAGAATTGACAAATGGGACCTCATAAAATTACAAAGTTTCTGCAAGGCAAAGGACACTGTCAGAAGGACAAAACGATAACCAACAAAGTGGGAAAAGATCTTCACCAACCCCACATCTGACAGAGGGCTAATATCCGATATATACAAAGAGCTCAAGAAGTTAGACCCCAAAGAACCAAATAACCCTATCAAAAAATGGGGTACAGAGCTAAACAAAGAATTTTCACCAGAAGAAATTCGGATGGCCAAGAAACACCTTAAGAGATGTTCAACATCATTAGTCATTGGGGAAATGCAAATCAAAACAACCCTGAGATTCCACCTCACAACAGTCAGAATGGCCAAGATTAAAAACTCAAGAGACAACAAGTGATGGTGAGGATGTGGAGAAAGAGGAACACTCCTCCCCTGTTGGTGGGATTGTAAAATGGTAAAACCACTCTGGAAATCAGTTTGGCAGTTCCTCAGAAAATTGGGCATGTCACTTCCAGAGGACCCTGGCATACCACTCCTGGGTATATACCCAGAGGATTCCCCTCCATACAATAAAGACACATGCTCCACTATGTTTATAGCAGCATTGTTTATAATAGCCAGAAATTGGAAGGAGCCCAAATATCCCTCAAAGGAGGAATGTATATAGAAAATGTGGTATATTTATACAATGGAATACTACTCAGCAATTAAAAATAATGAATTCATGCAATTTGTAGGTAAATGGTTAGACCTGGAAAATATCATCCTGAGTGAGTTAACCCAATCACAAAAGAATACACATGAAATGCAATCACTGATAAGTGGATATTAATGAGCCCAGAAGCCCTAAATACTCAAGGCACAATTAGCAAGTCAAATCATTCCCAAGAAGAAGAAATGAGAGGACCGTGGGCCTGTAAAGATTGGATCCAGTTTTGTACGCCCAGAACAGAGAAACCGTGGGGGGAGTGGGAATGATTGGGGAATAGTTGGGGGGGAGAGGAATTATGGGACATATGGTGGGGGGGGACTGGGAAAGGGGAAAGCCTTTGGAATGTAAACATAGAACATAGAAAATAAAAATTAAAAAAAAATCTGTCTTCAGTCAGTGCAAGTCTACGTGGATGCATGTGCTTGTTTTAATTTTCTCATTTCTATGGAGATTTGCTTCGTGAGTGTCTCAGTCAAAGTTTCTATTCCTGCACAAAATATCATGACCAAGAAGCAGCTTACATTTCCACATCAAAGGAAGTCAGGGCAAGTACTCACACAGGGTAAGTACTTGGAGACAGGAGTAGATGAAGAAGCCATGGAGGAATGATGCTTGTTGGCTTGCTTCCCCTGGTTTGCTCAGTTTGTTTTCTTGTAGAACTTAAGACATTCCAGGGATGACACCACCCACAATAAGCTAGGCCCTCCTGCCTTGATCACTAATTCAGAAAATACACTTGGATCTCATGGATGCATTTCCTTAAGGGAGGCTCTTTTTCTGTGGTAACTCCAGGTTGTGTCAAGGTGACACACAAAGCAAGACAGTAAAATGAGTGATTACAAGGTCAATATCAGAAAAAGTTTAATGGGTGGCTAAGAAGTTATATTCTTTGCACTTTGGTGGAATGTTTTGTCAATAGATGTAAGTTTCATTTGAGTCATAACATTTGCTAGTTCGATTATTTCTTTGTTTAGTTTACATCTGGATGACACATAATTACACAGCATTGTTAAAGTCTCCTACTATTAATATGGGAGATACAACCTAGGTGTCCCTTCACCACAGTGGCTGGATACAAAAGTAACTAAAAAAATCAGTAGCTCTCATTTACAGAAGTGATAAACAGACTGAGAAGAAATTAGGGAAACAAAACTCTTCAAAAAAGTCACAAATAATATAAAATATCTTGGTATAACTTGAACAAATCAAGTGAAAGACCTGTATGATATGAATTTAAAATCTCTGAAGAAATTAATTGAAGAAGACTTCAGAAGATGGAAAGATATCCCATGATCATGGTTCAGTATGATTCACATAGTAAAAATCACCATCTTACCCAAAGCAATCTACAGATTCAATGTATTGCCCATTTAAATTCCAACACATTTTTTTGACTTTTTTCTTTATTTTCTATATTCTTTGTTTACATTCCAAAGGCTTTCCCCTTTCCCAGTTCTCCCCCACCATATGTCCCATAAGTCCTCTCCCGCCTAACTATTCCCCAATCACCCCCCCCCAATTCTCTGTTCTGATGCTCTCCTACAAATCTGTATCCAGTCTTTTCAGGACCAGGGTACTTTCCTTCCTTCTTCTAGGGAATCTTTTGATTTGCTAATTGTATCTTGAGTATTCAGAGCTTTTGGGCTCATTAATATCCACTTATCAGTGATTGCATTTCATGTGTATTCTTTTGTGATTGGGTTAAGTCACTTAGGATGATATTTTCCAGATCCAACCATTTGCTTACAAATTGCATGTATTCATTGTTTTTAATTTCTGAGTAGTATTCCATTGTATAAATATACCACATTTTCTGTATCCATTCCTCCTTTAAGGGACATCTGGGCTCCTCCCAACTTCTGGCTATTATAAATAAGGCTGCTATGAACATAGTGGAGCATGTGTCTTTATTGTATGTAGGGGATTCCGTTGCGTATATACCCAGAAGTGGAATGACAGGGTCCTCTGGAAGTGTCATGCCCATTTTTCTGAAGAACCGCCAGACTGATTTCCAGAGCGGTTGTACCATCTTGCAATCCCACCAACAGTGGAGGAGTGTTCCTTTTTCTCCACATCCTTGCCAGCACCTGTTGTCCCTTGAGTTTTTAATCTTAGCCATTTTGACTGGTGTAAGGTAGAATCTCAGGGTTGTTTTGATTTGCATTTCCCTGATGACTAATGATGTTGAACATCTTTTAAGGTGCTTCTCAGCCATCCAAATTTCTTCTGGTGAAAATTCTTTGTTTAGCTCTGTACCCCATTTTTTATAGGGTTATTTGGTTCTTTGGGGTCTAACTTCTTGAGCTCTTTGTATATATTGGATATTAGCCCTCTGTCAGATGTGGGGTTGGTGAAGATCTTTTCCCACTTTGTTGGTTGCTGTTTTGTCCTTCTGACAGTGTTCTTTGCCTTACAGAAACTTTGTAATTTTATGAGGTCCCATTTGTCAATTCTTGATTTTAGAGCATAAGCTATTGGTGTTCTGTTTATGAACTTTTCCCCTGTGCCCATGTCCTCCAGGGTCTTCCCAAGTGTCTTAGTTAGGGTTTTACTGCTGTGAACAGACACCATGATCAATGCAAGTTTTTATAAAAGACAACATTTAATTGGGGTTGGCTTACAAGCTCAGAGGTTCAGTCCATTGTCATCAAGGCAGAGACATGGCAGCATCCAGGCAGGCATGGTACAGGAGGAGATGAGAGTTCTCTCTCTTCATCTGAAGGCAGCTAGTGGAAGACTGACTTCCAGGCAACTAGAGTGAAGATCTTCAGCCCACACCCACAGTGACACACCTACTCCAACAAGGCCACACCTCCTAATAGTGCCACTCCCTGGGAAAACATATACAAACCATAACATTCCACTCCCTGGCCCCCATAGGCTTGTTCAAACATTAGTCTATGGGGGCCATACTTAAACATAGCATAATGCAAAATACCTTTAGTCCAACTTCAAAAGTCCCTATAGTCTATAGTCCAAAGTTCAAGGTCTCTTTTGAGATTCATCCAATCACTTAAATGTAATTCTCCAAGCAAGACAGGAAACCAACTGGGCAAAGTCAAAACTCTTCATCTCCACTTCTGATGGCAAAGCAGTCTTTAGATATCCAACTACTTTTTCATCTTTGTTGACTTCAACAAGGTTCTTTCTCCTGGGCTTGTTCCACTCCCTGTTAGCAGCTTTCCTTGGCAGGCATCCTGTGGCTCTGGTATCTTTAACATCTTGGGTGCCCCAAGTCAGTTTCAGATTCACAGCTTCTTGTTCCAATGTCTGAGATCCACACATGATCTTCTCTCTATCTCCAAAGAGCTGGTGTCACTTCTTCAGCTCTGCCCTCTGTAGCACTCTAAGTTCAGGTTGATCCACTCACTGACACTGCTGTTCTTGGTGGTCATCCCATGGTACTGGCATCTCCAATATGCTAGGGTCTTCCACTGCAACTATGCTTCACCAAAGCCTCTCATATGCTCTCTTCATGGTACCAAGCCTCAACTCCTTCGCATGACCCCTTCAGTCCTGGGATATCAATTACAACTGAGGGTACACTTTCACCAATAGCCTTCCATGGCCTCTCACAGTACCAAGCCTCAGCTGTTCTTCATAATACCTTCATGCCTTCAAAACCAGTACCACTTGGATGATTCTTACACATTACCAAGTATAGCTGCAGCATGAGGAACACTTGGCTGTCTCTGGAATACAGCTTCTTTGTGCTCTCAGAAAACACTTCCCAGATTTCACCTCAGTGATGCTGGTCTTTTCTTAATCACCACTAATTTCTTAGCTCCAGCTAACCAGCATCAATTATTTCAGTAGTCTCCTCCTATTGAATATAAAGCCAGAGACACATGACTGAAGCTGCTGAGTTCTGCTGCTTGCAGGAGCTGGAACATTGGTCCTCTTGTTCTATTACATTATCATTAACTTTTTCCCAGCTCCTTCACTCCTGCCTAAGTTGGCTGTCCTGAATCTTGCTCCTTAGACTGACTTTGTACTCAAGAGATCTGCATGCCTGTCTCCTAAACACTGGGATTAAAGGTATGGTCCACCAAGCCTAGGTTTAAGTTTTTCTTCACCTAGAATTTGCTCTGTTCTAGGCTGGCCTTGAACTCCAGATATGCTTATCTTTGCCTCCTGGGATTAAAGGCTTGTACTACCACGCCTTGACCTAAATTTAGCTGGGTGGAATCTTGCTGCCAAGGTCACCATTCCTTTAATTCAATTTAATATCCTTGAATTCAGCTTCATTTCACTTCCTGGAGTCCCTTTAATACTCAAATTATATATTTTGTACTTTTCTTTTCTCATCTTGCTGTGTTTGTTCAAAATTCTCTTCATCAGACTTAGCCAGAGAACAAAGTATTTGTTGGGCTTTTTTGAGACTTCCCTTGCAGATCCAATTAATATAAATCTCTTTACCTTAGCCCTAGGGAGTCTCTTCAGACAATGGCAAAAAGCAGCCATGTTCTTCACCAAAACATCACAAAAACAGTCTCTCAGCCACATATTAACGTTCTTCTCCACTGAAACCTCTTGGGCCATCAGGCCTACACAGTTCAAATGACCCTTAGCACCACTGTATTCCATATTTCTACTAAGCTGGCCCATTAAGCTCCACGTAAAGCATTCCGTGGCTTTCCAATTCCAAAGTCCCAAAATCCACATTCTTCCAAACAAAAGCATGGTCAGGCCTATCACAGCAATACCCCAGTCCCTGGTACCAACTTCTGTCTTAGTTAGGGTTTTACTGCTGTGAACAGACACCATGATCAATGCAAGTTTTTATAAATGACAACATTTAATTGGGGTTGGCTTACAAGCTCAGAGGTTCAGTCCATTGTCATCAAGGCAGAGACATGGCAGCATCCAGGCAGGCATGGTACAGGAGGAGATGAGAGTTCTCTCTCTTCATCTGAAGGCAGCTAGTGGAAGACTGACTTCCAGGCAACTAGAGTGAAGATCTTCAGCCCATACCCACAGTGACACACCTACTCCAACAAGGCCACACCTCCTAATAGTGCCACTCCCTGGGAAAAGCATATACAAACGATAACACCAAGTTTCTTTTCTATTAGTTTCAGTGTGTCTGGTTTTATGTGGAGGTCCTTGATCCACTTAGAGTTGATCTTAGTACAAGGAGATAAGAGTGGGTCAATTCGCATTCTTCTGCATGTTGACTTCCAGTTGATCCAGCATCATTTGTTGAAAAGGCTATCTTTTTTCCACTGGATCGTTGTAGCTCCTTTATCAAAGATCAAGTGACCATAAGTCTTGGGGTCCATTTCTGGGTCTTCAATTCTATTCCATTGATCTACTTGCCTGTTGCTGTACCAATACCATGCAGTTTTTATCACAATTGCTCTGTAGTACTGCTTGAGGTCAGGGATATTGATTCCCCCAGAAGTCCTTTTATTGTTGAGAATAGTTTTAGCTATCCTGGGTTTTTTGTTACTCCAGATGAATTTGAGAATTGCTCTTTCTAGATCTATGAAGAATTGATCTGGGATTTTGATGGGGATTGCATTGAATCTGTAGATTGCTTTTGGCAAGATGACCATTTTTACTATTTTGATCCTGCCACACATTTTTACAGACCTTAAAATAAGACTAGGCAATTTTATATGGAAATTTATTTTGTTACCCATTAGAATTTAGAGTCATCTACTGGTTTTCTCATCCCATTTGGTTGAAGTCCATCTTCTGGCCAGGCAGAGTGAAGTCAGGTCATGTTTTCTTGGAAGATTTTCTTTACTGCTGACATACAATGATAAGAGGTATATTTGAGGCTCAAACTCAGGGGCTGAAGATTCTAGTGAGCTTGGTGGAAGGAACATGGAGGCTTTTGAATGGAAACATTTTATGCATATATTTCAACAATCATTTTTGTTAGCTTGTGGCTTTGCTGCCCATGGAACTGTGTAGTATAAAAATATAAAGAAAATTAAATTTGAGGCTGGTGTTTTATTGACCAGCAACACTCCCCATATATGTCTCTTGTATGTTTTTTCTGCCTTTCCTATAATCACCCTCATTCCCCAATTTTTGATTTTGTGCCAGCAGGGCCCTGTATGTGTAACACCTAACATGGGGCTCTGTGACTACTATATTAAGTGGTGGACATGGCAGTCAACCTGAGAACTTATAAAAGGAAAAAGTGTTGTGAGAATTTCTTGGGAGTGATAGACATAGGAAAATACAGATAAGGTAGTTTGGAAAAAATAAGAGAGCTCAGAAAATGCAAACATCAAAAGAAAAGAAAAAAAGAAAAGAAAGGAAACAGATAATAAGGGAAATGGAACCATTTACATGCTTTCTATACAAAAGCTTAGAATGTACATCAAACTCGGAGGACTAAAATAGGGCAAGCATGTTTGCCTTGCTCACAAGCTTCATATCCACTAACTGCTCTGAATAATAAACTCCATCTATCTCATAATAAATTATTGGATGGAAAAATTAGAAAATTTGAACTTTATTTAAGATCTAAGAAAAATAATTATGGAAAGTGTTTGAAATTGATAAATTCAAGTGATGAAGTATGGGGGAAAAAGGAAATTTGGGGGCAATGGCGGCAGGTCCTACCTAGAACTCTGGCAGGTAGAACCCACATGGGGGATAGGAGAGCACCAGCAGGACTGCACACTGCACCGTGATAAGAAGTGCTGGTGCTGGGTACCTGTGCAGCATGATGCTGCCAGTTTAGCGAGGAGGTCTTTGCCCCGAGGGCTGGGCCTTTTGCACCACACCGGGTACCTGTTAAAAAGCTTGGTTGGCTGAGAGGAGGCTTGAATCCTTCCCTGATGGCTGGAGATGCTGAGACCTGCTCCATGCTTCAATGCAGCAAGTTTAATTAAGAGACAGCTCATAGTTTTAAAGCTTTATTGGAAAAATAGAAAAAGAAAAGGAGATAGAGAAATAAGTAGAAAGGAGAAGGTAGAGGGTTGAGGGAAGGCCATGGCCACATGGAAAAGGGAAAAGAATAGAGAGGGGAACAGAGAGGAGAGAGAGAGAGAGAGAGAGAGAGAGAGAGAGAGAGAGAGAGAGAGAATGAGGAGGGGCAAGAAGAGTTTTATAGTAAGCTGGGTTACCTGGCGACCAAGGGGAAAGCCTGGCTGTAACCAGGTGACTATAGGGGTGGAGTCTAGCCAAAATGCTAGGGGCCTGGGGACTGGCCATACTTGACTGATGGCCAAAGGATTATGGACTTGAGTAGTCAGCAGTCTGGGAGCATAGCTCATGGGTTCCATCCCTTGTAGAATATTTTACTATTGGGTCTCTGGAGTGGCCTTGCTTCAACAGAGTGCCTCACACCATGGCCCCACAATGAAGGTTAGATGATGTAACAAACTTGGGTGATTATGATTTAGAAATAAAGAACACATCAAAAGAAAGATGTTTAAAGTTGGTAAATACAAGTAAAGATGTGTAAAGTTGGTAAATACAAGTAAAGATGTGTAAAGTTGGTAATACATGCTATAAATGTTGGAGGGTCTAAGAAGAAGTTTAAAGTATATAATTGTAAGTTATAGAGATGTAAGAAATGATTTGAGGTGTAAAAATGGGAAATGTTTCATATTCTTCACGCATGCTATTATTATTTCACAACTCAGCATTTTTACATTGATCAGTGGGGTTACTATAAGCTAATGAAACAGTCACAGTTTACAGTTCAGTCATAAGGTCAAAATTTTATTTTCCATTTGGTCATGTTCTCAATATAAACTTAAAGATACTTCTCGTCATGCCAAACCATCTCTGTTCCATTTGAATATCTAGTCTTCTGGATTCAGGAAAATATATCTGTGCTTTCTAGCCTAAGGCTATAGCTTTTACTAGGTTTCAAAGGTATAATCTACTCCTGTGAACTCTATTTCTAAATAGGATTTCAATACAATGGTTAATACTAATATACCTTCTTTTGTAGACTAAATTTCACATCAGTTTAGGGAATCAAGAGTCCTAAGACTTGGACTTACCTGCCACAGATCAAATATACACTAGATAAGTATACCTACCTGCTTTTTCTTGAAAATAGAATTTTTCATTGGTCATGGGATTTCTTATATTCCCCAATTGCTAGACTATTTTGCAAACAGGTTTGGTTTGCTAGCAAATTTCTGACTCTAGTCTACGTTTGTCTCAGTAAATTTTCACCTGAGTGATAGACTACATCCAGGGATCATCTGTGGAGCTGCTGAACATTGGACATGCTGAAAGCAGATGGTAACCAGACCAGCCAATGTGATTGCTGCCAGTCTTTCATCTGGACCAGCTAATCAGATGCCTTTGATAAATGTCCCATTGCCCAGGCATTGGCTAGAATTTCAGTATTCCTGGTTTTATTGCAATGTTCTAAGGTAAGCAAGAAGAACAGCAAGAAGAGAGATATGACATCCATTTTCCCTTCCTAAAGGATATAATGCTAGGTCAAAAATGAACCATTCTGGGTACACTCTGAAAACAACCCCATTCCCTTGTCAGGCTTATAACAGCTGTGTATACTTGACTTATGTGTGGATGATTGAGCAAATTAATGTTTCTATGTCTAGAGATTTGTCTAATATAACCAGTGTCAATTGCAAAATTAGTAACTGTATAAGTCCAGTTTCAGTGTAATTTCCTATGACTGTAATTTAACTAATTGTGTATCTGACATTGTACACAGAATTTTTGTCATGGCACTTATTCAAACTTCATTTATTATGTTTCCAGATAATGTTTCAGAGCCTTGTATTCAGATAGAGGCTGGCAAGTGTTGGATGGAATTCAAAAAGTTTTGAGTAGACCTAAGGGAATGATCAGATTGATCATTCCTGGAATTCTTGCTACAGTATCTACTATAGCCACTGCTACTACAGCCACAGAAAAGTTTTCTCAATATGTTCAGATTGCTCAGATTGTTAATGATTTTTCTAAAAGGTGAAAAGCACTTGTAATTTGATGCTGAAAATGCTGCCTCTGGATGGTTAGAGCAATTTTTAAAAGTATGCATTTCTGGTCTTCATTAACTCATTTGGCCTTTTCAATACTTACCATGGTGAATCTAATGGTTATTGGAATATTCCTGTTACCACATGTGGTTAAGTATGCTCTCTGTTCCTTTTTGAAGATCTGTGTATATCCTCATCATATATGTCTCAAAACTGTAACCTAGTAGGTTACATCTCCCATTGCAGTGACTGATAGTCAAAGAAGGGTGAGATTCTATCGAAGGTAGATCAATCTAAGACAGAGCAAGAATTCTAGTATTCATGTAGTGATGACAAGTTAAGATACATACTTTTTGAAGGGATGCCTAAGACAGACACATTGTTTCTGTGCCAATAATAAGACAGCTTCGGCTTGTACAAAATAAAAAGGGAGATATTGGGAGCCTTTTGGTGCTTCTCTGAAGCAGACAAAAAGAAAAAGAAAAGTCCTCTTGCCAGGTAGAATCAAGGCAGGTCAGTGTCTGATGGCAAACTTCCTGTACTGCTGATGCATGGAATAAAAAGAAGTGAACTTGAGGCTAAACGTGTGGGTCTGAAGATTCTATTGACTATGCTGAAAGAAATAAGGAGACATTTGTATGGAAACATATGTCTTATGTGTATATTTCAGCAATCATTTCATTTATGTTTCTTTACATCCCACAGTACTGTGGAATATAAAATGGCAAAGAAAAATAAACTTGAGGCTTGTGTAATACTGACCTGCATCCCTCCCATATCTATCTCATGCATCTTTTTTTCTGCCTTTCTTATAATCATCCTCACTAACCACCACCACACCCCGAGGTTGTTCAACTTTGTGTCAATGTACATAGTATTCAAGAGAAAGTTGGATTCTTTTTCTTTCTCCACTGAATTCACCTCTGTCATTTTGTTTGTATGACAAGGTCATTCATATTTAAAGATGCTGTTTAAAGGGCTGTACAGCTAGCTGTTTGTGATTGTACACATTTTTATTCCCAGGACTGGGAAGTCTTGTGAAAGCTAACCTCTGTGAGTCCAAAATGAGAATATTATGACAGTCTGTTTCAAAGAGAAACCCTTATAAAAGAGAGAGAGAGAGAGAGAGAGAGAGAGAGAGAGAGAGAGAGAGAGAATGATGAAGGGAGTGTGGTAAAAAGGACAGAAAGAAGGGTGGAATAAAGGAAGGTCTCTTTTGAATGCTGTCATTTTCTTGTTTTCCTCTTTGTTGTGTTTTTAATATTATTTTATGTTTCTACAGTGGAAATACTCTGTTTCTTTAGTCTCTTATCTGTGTTTATTTCAGTCCTAATTCTGAAGTATTGCTTGCAGCATTTCCTGTAGGGCTGGTCTGATGGACATGAAAAATATTAGCATGTTTATATCATTTAACAATTTTGGTTCTCTTTAAAATAAGACACATAATATTTCTGGTTCCAGTACTCTATAATATTCTAGAAATTGAAGTAAATTATTACAGGCACTCCTTACCTTTATTGTTCCCATAGAATAAAATCACCTTTTATTATGATGAATTTTTATTCATATACAATTTATGGATTTCATTTGAGCATTCAATCACTTTCATGGTTCTATATGCTTAGTGTTTGTATTATTGTATGTCATGGGTAGTTTAATTTCCACTCCTGTTTTATGTCCTTGTGAACACCATCCACATTAGCATAAGAGTTGCTCTTCAAAAAAGAAGTCTTAAGTGAGTAAAGGTTATATGGTTGACAAAATTCTGAGAAATCACTATGCAAATTCTTTTGGATCTGTATGTTCTGGCCAAAGAATGAGTATAAAGATAGCAAGCCCAGGCTTATCTATAGTAACACCAAAACCAGTACACGTACCCAGTGAAGAGAGCTAGCCCTGGGAGTGTGGGCTTGGCGCTAATTGGATATGAAGAGCTGCAACAGGAGAACTAGTCCAAACTCTGTATATAAAGAGACTGTGGAACTCTGGAGATACCAGGTGCACATTATTTCCCTGTACATATTTTGAAAAGCCAATGCAGACACGGTGTGAGAGGAAATATGCAGGAGAGTATGGAGATGGTGATGGAGGCCAAAGTGAGGTTAATAATGACAGGAAAGCTGGTGTCTAATCTTGGTTGGCAGAGCAAGGTTTGGGGTGTTGAGGTGTATCAGTCCTGCTTGAATGTGTGAAATGTCCACAGATAAAGCAAGAGAGAGAGACTACAATCCTGGCCTATATCTGGTAACTAGAAAAAGACTCTAGTAGGAGAGGTACTATGGAACTCTTTGGAAAAATGATGTGTGTGTTCAGGGTGAAACCATGGAAAACCAGTACAGTAACAGTGGTACACAATCTTGTGAGAAGGACCAACATGCAAAGCCAATCTATGATGTGCATATCTAAAGATAGACCCATGATTCTCAATAACCACAGCTGAACAGAGTTCTAGGGGAACTCATCTAAGACACATGATAAGAAAACTATCTAAAACTGGGTCAGGTGAACACATGTAGGAGTGCTAATTTCTAGGGGATCTCTTTAAGGAAAGCAGTACAGAAGAAAAAGAAGGCAAGCTTCTGGGGATCATTCAGGCATATTTAATCTGTGATCTTTGCATTTGCAATTACTGCATCAGTGCTGGATATGCTGCAGGCTATCTTGCATTTAGAAGAACTCAATAGAAAAAACAAGTTATAAAAGCTGGATGAGAGGAAGAAGTGCTGAGAGTTTTATGTGTCGCTGAAATGTAAGGTTAATTGGAACTCTCCAAGTAAAACCAGGCCATCATGTATAAACAGCAACAAGTAGACACAGAAAAGAAGTACTGAGCACTGTGAGTATTCAAAAGGAGAGATAGTATAGGAATTAGGCCATAGAGTCTAGAAATTCTCATTTTTACCAACTAGCAAAGTTCTTGTGAACTTCATCAGGAAAATTGTATGAGAACAGTGTATCAGATGTTAGCCTTCTATTCCAAAGCTTTCATGTGTTCTCTTAAGCTGCTAGTGTATGCTCTCTACAGTTTCTTTTTGGAGGCACTCAGGGCTATGAGTTTTCCTCTTAGCACTGCTTTCATTGTGTCCCATAAGTTTGGGTATGTTGTGCCTTCATTTTCATTAAATTCTAGAAAGTCTTTGATTTCTTTCCTTATTTCTTCCTTGACCAAGGTATCATTGAATAGTGCATTGTTCAGGTTCCATGTGTATGTGGGCTTTCTGTTGTTTTGTTGCTATTGAAGACCACCCTTACTCCATAGTGATCTCATAGGAGGTATGGGATTAGTTCAATCTTCTTATATCTGTTGAGGTCTGTTTTGTGACCAATTATATGGTCAGTTGGAGAAGGTAACATGAGGTGCTAAGAAGAAGGTATATTATTTTGATTTAGGATGAAATGTTCTATAGATATCTATTAAATCCATTTGGTCCAATACTTCTGTTAGTTTCACTGTGCCTCTGTTTAGTTTGTGTTTCCTTGATTTGTCCATTGAGAGAGGGATGTTGAAGTCACTAAAAATTATTGTTTGAGGTGCAATGTGTGCTTTAAGCTTTAGTAAAGTTTCTTTTACGAATAAGGGTGTCCTTGTATTTGGAGCATAGATGTTCAGAATGGAGAATTCTTCTTGTTAGATTTTTCCTTTGATGAGTATAAAGTGTCCTTCTGTGTGTTTTTTGATGACTCTTGGTTGAAAGTCTATTTTATTGCATATTAGAATGGCTACTCCAGCTTCTTTCCTGGGACCATTTGCTTGGAAAACTGTTTTCCAGCCTTTTACTCTAAGGTAGTGTTTGTCTTTGAAACTGAGATGAGTTTCCTGTATGAAGCAAAATGTCTGGTTCTTTTTATGTATCCAGTCTGTTAGTCTATGTCTTTTGTTTGGGGAATTGAGTCCACTGATATTAAGAGATATTAAGGAGTAGCGAATCTTTCTTCCTGTTATTTTTGATATAATTTTTATGCTTGTGTGGTTATCTTCTTTTGGGTTTGTTGAAAGGTTAATTTCTTACTTTTTCAAGTGTGTAGCTTCCCTCCTTTTGATGGTGTTTTACATTCATTATCCTTTGAATGGCTGAATTTGTGGAAAGATACTCTGTAAATTTGTTTTTCTCATAGAATACCTTGGTTTCTCCATCTATGGTAAGTGAGAGTTTTGCTGGATACAGCAGCCTGTGTTGGTCTTTGTGTTCCCTTAGAGTCTGTGTGACATCTTCCCAGGCTCTTCTGGCCCTCATAGTGTCTGGTGAGAAGTCTGGTGTAATTCTGATAGGTCTGCTTTTATAAGTTACTTGACATTTTTCCCTTCTTCTTTTAATATTCTTTCTTTGTTTAGTGCATTTGGCATCTTAATTATTATGTTATGGGAGGAATTTTTTTCTGGTCAAATCTATTTGTAGTTCTGTAGGTTCCTTTTCTTTTTCTTTCTTTCTTTCTTTCTTCCTTTCTTTCTTTCTTTCTTTCTTTCTTTCTTTCTTTCTTTCTTTCTTTCTTTCTTTTTCTTTCTTTCTTATTATTTTTTAATTTTCTATATTCTTTGGTTACATTCCAAATGCTTTCCCCTTTCCCAGTTCCCAACCTCACATTATGTCCCATAAGTCCTCTTCCTTCTACCCATTCTCCAATCAGCCCCTCCCCCTTTCCCTGTTCTAGTACTCCCTGACAATAATGGATCAAGCCTTTTCAGGACCAGGGCCTTCTCCTTCCTTCCTTCTTGGGAACCATGTGATATGCTAATTGTATCTCCAGTATTCAGAACTTCTAGGCTAATTAATATCCACTTATCAGTGATTGCATTTCATGTGTATTCTTCTGGGATTGCGTTACCTCAGTTAGAATGATATTTTCCAGTTCCAACCATTTGCCTTAAAATTTCATGAATTCATTGTTTTTAATTGCTGAGTAGTATTCCATTGTATAAATATACCACATTTTCTGTATCCATTCCTCCAGTGAGGGACATCTGGGTTCTTTCCAGCTTCTGGCTATTATAAATAAGACTGCTATGAACATAGTGGAGCATGTGTCTTTGTTGCATGCAGGGGAATCCTCTGGGTATATGCCCAGAAGTGGTATAACAAGGTCCTCTGGAAGTGACATGCCCAGTTTCCTGAGGAATCACCAGACTGATTTCCAGAGTGGTTGTACCAGCTTGCAATCCCACAAGCAGTGGAGGAGTGTTCCTGTTTCTCCACATCCTTGCCAACACCTGCTGTCTCCTGAGTTTTTAATCTTAGCCATTCTGACTGGTGTGAGGTGAAATCTCAGGGTGGTTTTGATATGCATTTCCCTGATGAGTAAGGATGTTGAACATTTCTAAGGTGCTTCACAGCCATCTGGATTTTTTCAGGTAAAAATTGTTTAGCTCTGTACCCCATTTTTAATAGGGTTTTTTTCTTTCTTTGGGTTCTAACTTCTTGAGTTCTTTGTATATATTGGATATTAGCCCTCTGTCAGATGTAGCGTTGGTGAAAATCTTTTCCCAATTTTTTTGGTTGCTGTTATGTCCTTATATTGGTGTCCTTTGCCGTACAGAAACTTTGTAATTTTGAGGTCCCATTTGTCAGTTCTTGATCTTAGAGCATAAGCTATTGGTGTTCTGTTCAGGAACTTTCCTCCTGTGCCCATGTCCCCAAAGGTCTTCCCCAGTTTCTTTTCTATTAGTTTCAGTGTGTCTGGTTTTATGTGGAGATCCTTGATCCACTTGTAGTTGAGCTTAGTATGAGGAGATAAGTGTGGATCAATTTGCATTCTTCTGCATGCTGACCTCCAATTGAACGAGCACCATTTGTTGAAAAGGCTATCTTTTTTCCACTGGATAGTTGTAGATCCTTTTTCAAGGATCAAGGGATCATAATTCTGTGATTTCATTTCCAGGTCTTCAATTCTATTCCATTGATCTACTTGCTTGTCACTGTACCAATACCATGCAGTTTTTAACACAATTGCTCTGTAGTACTGCTTGAGGTTGGGGATATTGATTCCCCCAGAAGACCTTTTACTGTTGAAAATAGTTTTAACTATCCAGGGTTTTCTGTTACTCCAGATGAATTTGAGAATTGCTCTTTCTAGATCTATGAAGAATTGACTTGGAATTTTGATGTGAATTGCATCGAATCAGTAGATTGATTTTAGCCAGATGGCCATTTTTACTATATTGATCCTGCCAATCCAAGAGCATTTTTCCATCTATTGAGGTCATCTTTGATTTCTTTCTTCAAGACTTGAAGTTCCTGTCATACAGATCTTTCACTTCTTTGGTTAGAGTCACACCAAGATACTTTATGTTGTTTGTGGCTATTGTGAAGTGTGTTATTTCCCTAACTTCTTTCTCAGCCTGCTTGTCCTTTGGGTACAGGAAGGCTACTGATTTGCTTGAGTTGATTTTATAACCAGCCACTTTGCTGAAGTTGTTTATCAGCTGTAGGAGTTCTGTGGTGTAGTTTTTTGGGTCACTTAAACATACTATCATATCATCCACAAATAGTGATAGTTTAAATTCTTCGTATCCAATCTGTATCATTTTGACTTCCTTATGTTGTCTAATTGCTGTAGCTAGAACTTCAAGTAGTATATTGAAAAGATATGGAGAGAGGGCAGTGTTGTCTAGTCCCTAATTTTAGTGGGATTGCTTCAAGTTTCTCTCCATTTAGTTTGATGTTGCCTACTGGATTACTGTATATTGCTTTTACTATGTTTAGGTATGGGCCTTGCATTCTTTTTCTTTCCAAGACTTTTAGCATGAAAGGATGCTGGAATTTGTCAAATGCTTTTTCAGCATCTAATGAAATGATCATTTGGTTTTTTCTTTTAGTTTGTTTATGTAGTGGATTGCATTGATGGATTACTATATATTGAACCATCCCTGCATCCTTGGGATGAAGCCTGCTTATGATCATGGTGGATGATCATTTCGAAGTGTTCTTGGATTTGGCTGGCAAGAATTTTATTTAGTATTTTTGCATCAATATTCATAAGGGAAATCGGCCTGAAGTTCTCTTTCTTTGTTGGATCTTTGTGTGGTTTTGGTATCAGTGTAATTGTGGATTTGTAGAACATGTTTCGTAGTGTTCTTTCTGTTTCTCTTTTGTGGAATAGTTTGAAGAGTATAGGTGTTAGGTGTTCTTTGATGGTCTGATTGAATTCTGCACTGAAACCATCTGTTCCCGTGCTTTTCTTGGTTGGAAGACTTTCTATGACCACTTCTATTTCTTTAGGGGTTATGGGACTGTTTAGATGATCTATTTGATCCTGATTTAATTTTGGTATTTTGTATCTGTGTAGGAAATTGTCCATTTCCTCCAGCTTCTCAGAGTTGTGTTGAGTAAAGGCTTTTGTAGTAGGATCTGATAATTTTTTTAATTTCCTCAGTTTCTGTTATTATATCTCCCTTTTCATTTCTAATTTTGTTATTTTGGATACTGTCTCTGTGCCTTTTGATTAGTCTGGCTAAGGGTTTGTCTATCTTGTTGTTTTTCTCAAAGAACCAGCTCCTGGTTTTGTTGATTCTTTGTATGTTTCTCTTGGTTTCTACCTGAGTTTGATGATTTCCTATCTTCTACTCCTCCTGTGTGAATTAGCTTACTTTTGTTCTAGGGCCTTCAGGTGTGCCATTAAGCTGCTAGTGTATGCTCTCTCCAGTTTCTTTTTGGACGTACTCGGGGCTATGAGTTTTCCTCTTAGCACTGCTTTCATTGTGTCCCATAGATTTGGGTAAGTTGTGCCTTCATTTTCATCAAATTCTAAATAGTCTGATTTCTTTCTTTATTTGTTCCTTGCCTAAGGTGTCACCGAGTCGAATATTGTTCAGCTTCCATGTGTATGTGGGCTTTCTGTTTTTTGTTTTGTTTTGTTTTGTTTTTTTTGTTTTTGTTTTTTTTTTAAAGACCAATCTTACTGCATGGTGATCAGATAGGAGGCATGGGATTAGTTCAATCTTCTTACGTCTGTTGAGGTCTCTCTTGTGACCAGTTATATGATCAATTTTGAAAAATGTACCGTGAGATGCTGAGAAAAAGGTATATTCTTTTGCTTTAGGATGAAATGTTCTATAAATATCTGTTAAATCCAATTGGTCCAAAGCTTCAATTAGTTTCACTGTGTCCCTGTTTACTTTCAGTTTTCCTGATTGGTCCATTGAGGAAAGTGGAGTGTTAGGTGCAATGTGTGCTTTGTGCTTTAGTAACATTTCTTTTATGAATGAGGAAGCTCTTGCATTTGGAGCATAGGTGTTCAGAATTGAGAGTTCTTGGTGGATTTTTCCTTTGACCAACAAGACGTGTCCCTTCCATGTCTCTTTGGATGACTTTAGGTTGAATGTCAATTTTATCTGATATTAGAATGGCTACTCAAGCTTGGTTCCTGAGACCATTTGCTTGTAAAATTGTCTTCTAACCTTTTACTCTAAGGTAGTGTTTTTCTTTGTCACTGAGTTGTGTATCTTGTATGTAGCAAAATATAGGGTCCAGTTTCCTTATCCAGTCTGTTAGTCTATGTCTTTTCATTGGGGAATTGAGTCCATGGATTTTATGAGATGTTAAGGAATAGTGATTCTTACTTCCTGTCATTTTTTGATGTCATTTTTTATATTTGATAGGTTATCTTCTTTTGGGTTTGATGAAAGGAGTTTACTATCTTGCTCTTTCCCAAGTATATTTTTCCTCCTTGTATTGGTGTTTTTTCCCTATTATCCTTTGTAGGGTTGGGTTTGTGGAAAGATATTGTGCAAATTTGGTTTTGTCATGAATTATCTTGGTTGCTCCATCTATGGTTATTGAGAGTTTTGCTGGGTATAGTAGTTTTGATTGGCATTTCTGTTCTCTTAAAGTCTGCGTGAGGTGGGGCCAGGATCTTCTAGCTTTTATGGTCTCGGGTGAGAAGTCTTGTGTAATTTTGATAGGTCTTCCTTTATATGTTACTTGGCCTTTTTCTCTTACTGCCTTTAATATTCTTTCTTTGTTTAGTACATTTTGGGTTTTGATTATTATGTGAAGGTAGGTATTTCTGTTCTGTTCCAGTCTGTTTGGAGTTTTGTAGGCTTCTTGTATATTCACGGGCATCTCTCTCTTTAGGTTTGGGAATTTTTCTTCCATAATTTTGTTGAAGATATTTGCTGGTCCTTTAAATTGTAGATCTTCACTCTCATCTATAACTATAATCCTTAGGTTTGGTTTTCTCATTGTGTCCTGGATTTCATGGATGTTTTGGGTTACAAGCCTTTTGCAGTTTTCATTTTCTTTTGATTGTGGAGTCCATGGTTCCTATGGTATCTTCGGCATCTGAGATTCTTTCTTCTATCTCTTGTATTCTATTGTTGATATTTGCATCTATGACCCCTGATTTCTTCCCAAGGTTTTCTATCTCCAAAGTTGTCTCCCTTTGTAATTTGTTAGTTGTTTCTACTTCTATTTAGATCCTGTATGGTTTTGCTCAGTTCCTTCACTTGCTTGTTTGTGTTTTCATGTAACTCTTTAAGAGAATTTTGTGTTTCCTCTTTCATGACTTCTGCCTACTGGCCCAAGTTCTCCTGTATATTTTTTTTTAGTGATTTTTGCATTTCCTCCCTATTGGCTTCTATCTTTTGACCTATATTCTCCTAAATTTCTTTAAACAATTTTTGTGTTTCCCTTGTAAGGAACCTTTTGATCCATTTTCTTCTGTATTTCTTTAAGAGATTTATTTATGTCCTTCTTGTGTTCCTCTAACCGTATTATGAGCAGTGACTTTAAAATCCAAGTCTTGTTTTTCTGGTGTGTTGGAATATCCAGGACTTCCTGTTGTTGGAGAATTGTGTTCAGATGCTGCCATATTGCCTCGATTTCTGTTAGCAACATTCCTATGTTTGCCTTTGCCATCTGGTTATCTCTGGCGTTAGTTGGTCTTGTTGTCACTGGCTGGTCTTTGAACCTCCCGTAAGCCTGTAATGCTAATTCTGCACCTCTGTATGTCGGGATTCTCCCTGGCTCAGATTGCTGATGTGCTACCCTCCTCTTGGGTGCACTTGGAGCCCTAATGTTTTCTGCACCAAGCAATGCTATACTCGGGTTGTCTCTGTGAACCTGGTGCTGCCTGTCTGCATCTTCAGGGAGCACAGATGGCAGATGCTGTATGGACCTTATCCAAGTCCTGATTGCTCTGCAGGGCAGATGACCCCCCAACTAGATTGGTGCATGACTGGGTTGGCATACAGATGGCCCACCGATTTGCTCAGGCCCTGGGTGCAGGCAAAAGCCTGACTGGTTAGGACCCTTGTGATGTTAGCCTCCGAACTATGTCTGCATACCTGGCATTATCTGCTAGCTGTCTATGGAGTCCTGGAGGCAAGATCCTTTTGTTTTTAATCTTACTGAAAATTTCATGGTGTAAATTATGAGTATACTTTATTCTTCCCTATCTTCTCACAGCTCTTCTTCACTTCTTCACACATAAAACTACATGCCTTCATTATGTGTCGCTTTTTGAAGAGCACAAACAAAAAACAAAACAAAACAAAACAAACCACAAAATCATTAGAAACAACCAAAAATCCTTTCATTATATTCCTGTTTTGCAATCCAATGTAAAATGAAAATAAACAGCAAATGAACTGAAATGAACAAAAAATGAAAAACAAAAAATCAACCCACAAAAAGCATAAGAAACATAATTACACACACACACACACACACACACACACACACACACACACCTATTCACTTAAGAATACAAGATCAGAAATCATAATATACAACCAAAATATTATGCTCAAACTAAGTAAATGAAGCAAAAAAAAAAAAAAAACTTCAAAAATTACATTGACTTTGCTTTCTATTGACTATCCACTGACAAACACAAATGCTATCCTTCAGTGTTATTTGGACACCCAGTGTGGTAAGAGTTGGAAAAGAGTGATTTATCCTTTCTAAACTGTTATCATTTGGAGACTAGGGATGGTAGTTGGTTAACATTTCCCACTCTCAGTAGTGGGATACTCTGCACATTGATTCTATTCCTGCTTCCACAGTTGTTGTGAGATCATATGTGCACCAATCCTGCTTCATTTGGAAGGATTTATTTCCTTCATTCTGTCTATCCTCTCTGGCTATTACTATCTTTCAGCTTCTTCTTTTCCATAGCCACTAAAGTTCTCAGTTAAGTGGTTTTAGGAAGAAATGTGACTTAAATTTGAGTGTTTCATAGCACTTTTAGCACATTATCCAGTTGTAGGTCTCTATATTAGTTTCTCTATACTCCAAGAGGAATCTTCTCTGATGATAGTGAGCGAGACACCAGACTATGGGTATAACAGAATGTCATTAGTAATTTTACAGCTATATAGCTTAAGTAGAAAAATGATATTTTGTTTTTTCTCTGGGAAAACCTAGTCTCCAATTACAGGTTTGTATGAAAATATCAGATACTGTTTGTCCTGAGGATACTCACAAATCTTTGTCCACCATCACCATCTCCATATAATCCAGCCTATTTCCTCTCACACAGTATCTAACTCTACATTTCCCAATGTTTACAGTGAAGCAATGCTACAACCAAAGTCTACATAGTTTCAGTACTACCTCTTTTTGTGCACAGCTTGTACTGGCTCTCATGGGACAGTTCTCAGAACATTAGTGCCACATTCACACTTGCAGGCTTAACTCTAGTGACAGGCCACCTATACTGACTTTCGCGTTTTTTTTCTATTGAATAACCCTTTCCTGCTATCTTAGTCTAGTGTACAGATATCACAAAAGAATTTACATGATGACCTCCCAGAACTTTGTTGACCATGTAACCTCCAATCTCATAGACCTTGTTTCCTGAAGAACAACACTTATACCATTGATGACTTCATCTTTCACAAAGCACATAAAATAGCAGCAGAAAGGAAATTACTCATGACATATAGTAATACAAACAATAAATATACAGAACCATGAAAGAGATTGAATGCTCAAGGGAAATCCACAATTCACACATTAAAAAAACCTCATCATAACATAAGCTTATTTATTAATAGAAATGGAATCTTTTACTTCAAATACTAAAATACAATGGATACTAATCTAGCAAACTATAAAGAGTAAAACTATGTGATGCATTTGAAGAAGAAACAAAAAATGTTACATGATATAAGCATGCTAATATTCTACAAGTCCATCAAACCAGCTCTATGGGGAATATGTCAAGCAGTACTTAATTTGAAGAATGGAATAAACAGAACCAAGGGAAAAAGGAAGAAAACAAATGACAAGCAGAGAAACAAAAAAATAAGACTAAGAATAAAAATCCATCTTTCTCTTGTCTATGAGAAACTTGTCTTAAAGTCTAATATAGACAACACTCTAAATATAAGTATGAAAAATGTATTACAACCAAATGGGACCCAGCAAATAGAAGGTTTCACTACTTTTTATTAATTATTTTATTTATTTACATTCCAAATTATGCTCCCCTCCCAGCTCTGTCTCTTAGAGTTCATAACCAATGCCTCTCCCATTTGTCTCTGAGAGGTTTCCTCCCTGGATATTCCCCTATGCTGGGGCATCATATCTCTACAGGAATGGGTGCATCCTCCTTATCCTAGGCTAAACAAAGCAGCCCTCCCTCTGCTACACATCTGTGAGAGGCCTCATACTAGACCCTGTATGCTCTTTGGTTCATGGCTCAAATCTGAAGAGACCACCTCCAGTAATCAGATGTGATAACCCACCTATAAAACGTTCAACCCAGAATTGCTCTTGTCTAAAAGAAATACAGGGATGAAAATGGAACAGATTCTGATGAAATGACTGACAAGTGACCAACCAAATGTGGCGTTCATACAATGGGTTGGTACCAATCCCTGACACTATTACTATGTTGTGCTTGCAGACAGAAGGCTAGCATGGCTATCCTCTGAGAGGCTCAAACAGCAGCTGACTGAGACAGATGCAGATATTCACAGCCATGTGTTGGACTATGTCACTATTTTAATGCCTAATAATGTATGTTTCAAACAGAGACTAAGCACAAGATATAAACATAGGTGATACACTTTTAGTAATATTATGAAGAAGACAAAAGGACATTATACTGTTAAACATATGCAAAGCAAATTCAGACACACTTAAGTATATAGGTATATATCACAAAAATTAAAGACAAAAATGAACTTAAACTTAGTGGTACTATATAATTACTTTATTATTATTTATATATGTTTTAATCCATTGTATGTTGTGATTATTACACCCATTCTTCCTCTCTTCTCAATCCTACCCCCACAAACCATCCCACAATGCTGCTACCCCTTCTCTGAGGAGAAGGGTAGTCCCCCTTCTCTGACGAGAAGGGGAGCTCCCCTTGGGGAACATGTCCTCTTCTACTGAGGTCCAACCATGCTGTTCAGTTAGTTGGCAAGAGGATTCAATGGTAGGAAACAGAGACTGACAAAGCCCCACTCCACTTGTTAAAGGAAGGAGTCACATGACTCCGATCTGCACATTTGGTACAAATATGTAGGACATCTAGTCCTAGCTCTTGCATGCTTCCTGGTTGGTGTCCCAGGCTCTGTGAGCCCCCATGTTCCAAGGTTAGTTGGCTCTGTGTTTTTTTGGTGGTGTTCTTGACCCCTCTGACTTGATCACTTCTATCCCCAAACTTCTATAAGACTCCCTGATCTCCACCTAATGTTTGACTGTGGGCCTCTATATCTGGCTCCATCTGCAGCTAAATGAAGCCTCTCAGAAAACAGATATGCTAGCCTTCTGTCTACAAGCATAACAGAGTAACATTAATAGTGTCAGTGGTTTCTTCTCTCACATGGGATATGTCTTAAGTTGGGTCAGTCATTGGTTAGTTGTTCCCTCAGGATCTGCTACATTTTAATACCCAAATATTTTGTAGGCAAGAAAATTTTTGGAGTGAAAGTTTTGTCTGCCTCCATCCTCTGGAAATCCTGCCTGGTGAAAAGAGATGGCCACTTCCATTTTTATGTCCCCCTCTTGCAGAAATCTAAGCTGAGTTATGCCCATAGATTCCCCATATATCCTCTTCCATCCCAGGCCTCTATCTAATCACCAGTGATCCCCTTCCCATTTCCATTCTCACACCCAGGTTTCTCTTAACCTCTCTCTCCATACCAGATCACCTTCCCCATTCCTGTCCCTCAAATCCATTCCTAAGCAGTTCCCTCTCTACCCATCTCAGGTGACTATTTGGATTCCTGTTATGAGTGAGAATCACACATTCTCCATTGGGACATTTTATACATATACATATACATATACATATACATATACATATACATATACATATATATACCCACAAATTCTACCAGAAAAACTACAACTTCTGAAATAATCCTTAAGCAAAACTACTCAATAAAATTCTTTCAAACCAAATTCAAGAACACATCAAAACCATCATTCGCCATGATCAAGTAGGCTTCATATAAGGGATGCAAGGTTGGTTCAATATAAGAAAATCCATTAATATAATCCACTATACAAAGATACACAAAGAAAAAAATCACATGATTATCTCCTTAGGTATAGAAAAAGCATCTGACAAAATATTACACCCCTTCATGTTAAAAGTATTGGAGAGATCAGAAATTCAAAGCCCATACCTAAACATAAGAAAAGCAATATACAACAAACCAACAGCCAATATCAAATTAAATGTAGAGATACATAAAATAATTACACTAAAATCGGGACAAGACAATGATGCCCACTCTCCTCATATCTATTCAATATAGTACTCAAAGTACTAGCTAGAACAATAATGCAACAAAAAGAGATCAAGGGAATACAAATTGGCAAAGAAAAAATAAAGATATAACTATTTGCAGATGATATGATAGTAAACATAAACAATCCCCCAAACGCTACCACAGAACTTCTCCAGCTGATAAACAACTTCAGCAAAGTGGCCAGATATAAAATTAACTCAAATAAATCAATAGTTTTCCTTTATGATAAATAGGCTGAGGAAGAAATTAAGGAAAACCTTCCCTCCACGATGGCCACAAATAATTTAAAATATCTTGCGGTATCACTAACCAAATAGGTGAACATTCTCTATTAAAGAACTTCAAGTCCTCAAGAAAGAAATTGATGAAGATCTCATAAAATGGAGAGATCTCCCATGCTCATGGATTGGCAGAATTAACAGGAAAAATGCCTATTCTACCAAAGGCAATCCCCATCAAAATCCCAACACAATTATTCAAAGACATGGAAAGAACAATTCTCAAATTCATCTGGAAATGCAAAAGATCCACAAAAACAAAAACAATACTTAACAATAAAAGAATGGCTCAACAAAATCACCATCCCCAACTTCAAGCTTTACCATAGTAATAAAAACTGCATAGTATTGGTACAGATAAAGGCACGATTATCATTGGAGAGAACTGAAGATGCAGAAATAAAACCACACAGTTATGGGCACTTGTTCTTTAACAAAAGAAGCCAAACATATACAATGGTATAAAGAAATTATCTTTTTCTTAATTTTTATTTTCTATATTCTATGTTTACATTCCAAAGGCTTTCCCCTTTCCCAGTTCCCCCCCACACACACACACCATACATCCCATAATTCCTCTCCCCCCAACTATTCCCCAATCATTCCCCCCCACACACACGATTTCTCTGTTCTGGGTCTACAAAACTGGATCCAATCTTTTCAGGCCCAGGGTCCTCTCCTTTCTTCTTCTTGGGAATCATTTGACTTGCTAATTGTGCCTTGAGTATTTAGGGCTTCTGGGCTCATTAATATCCACTTATCAGTGATTGCATTTCATGTGTATTCTTTTGTGATTGGGTTAACTCACTCAGGATGATATTTTCCAGATCTAACTATTTACCTACAAATTGCATGAATTCATTATTTTTAATTGCTGAGTAGTATTCCATTGTATAAATATACCACATTTTCTGTATCCATTCCTCCTTTGAGAGATATTTGGGGTCATTACAATTTCTGGCTATTATAAAAAAGGCTGCTATAAACATAGTGGAGCATGTGTCTTTATTGTATGCAGGGGAATCCTCTGGGTATATGCCCAGGAGTGGTATGCCAGGGTCCTCTGGAAGTGACATGCACAATTCTCTGAGGAACCACCAAACTGATTTCCAGAGTGGTTTTACCATTTTGCAATCTCACCAACAGTGGAGGAATGTTACTCTTTCTCCACATCCTGGCCAGCACTTGGTGTCTCTTGAGTTTTTAATCTTAGCCATTCTGACTGGTGTGAGGTGGAATCTCATGGTTGTTTTAATTTGCATTTCCCTGATGACTAATGATGTTGAACATCTATTAAGGTGTTTCTCAGCCACCTTCTTCTGGTGAAAATTCTTTGTTTAGCTCTGTACCCCATTTTTTGATAGGGTTATTTGGTTCTTTGGTGTCTAACTTCTTGAGTTCTTTGTATATATTGGATATTAGCCCTCTGTCGGATGTGGGGTTGGTGAAGAACTTTTCCTACTTTGTTGGTTGCTGTTTTGTCCTTCTGACAGTGTCTTTTGCCTTACAGAAACTTTGTAATTTTATGAGGTCCCATTTGTCAATTCTTGATCTTAGAGCATAAGCTATTGGTGTTCTGTTCAGGAACTTTCCCCCTGTGCCCATGTCCTCCAGGGTCTTCCCAAGTTTCTTTTCTAATAGTTTCAGTGTGTCTGGTTTTATGTGGAGGTCTTTGATCCACTTGGAGTTGATCTTAGTACAAGGAGATAAGAGTGGGTCGATTCGCAATCTTCTGCATGTTGACCTCCAGTTGAACCAGCACCATTTGTTGAACAGGCTACCTTTTTTCCACTGGATGGTTGTGGCTCCTTTATCAAAGATCAAGTGACCATAAGTCTTTGGGTTCATTTCTGGGTCTTCAATCCTATTCCATTGATCTACTTGCCTGTTGCTATACCAATACCATGCAGTTTTTAACACAATTGCTCTGTAGTACTGCTTGTAGGGATATTGATTCCCCCAGAAATCCTTTTATTGTTGAGAATAGTTTTAGCTATCCTGGGTTTTTTGTTGCTCCAGATGAATTTGAGAATTGCTCTTTCTAGATCTATGAAGAATTGAGTTGGGATTTTCATGGGGATCGCATTGAATCAGTATATTGCTTTTGGCAACATGGCCATTTTTACTATAGTGATCCTGCCAATCCAGGAGCAAGAAATCTTTTTCCATCTTCTGAGGTCTTCCTCGATTTCTTTCTTCAAGGAAGTGAAGTTCCTGTCATACAGATCTTTTGCTTGTTTGGTTAGAGTTATGCCAAGGTACTTTATGTTGTTTGTGGCTTTATGTTGTAAGTGTGTTATTTTCCTAACTTCTTTCTCAGCCTGCTTGTCCTTTGAGTACAAGAAGTCTACTGATTTGCTTGAGTTAATTTTATAACCAGCCCTGGAGCAGGAGCTGCACACAGAGTAGCGGTTTGGGGCACAGCAGCCAAGCCTGCGCTCTGTGCTCCCAGGCCAGACCCTGAACTCACTGCAGGCAGTGCCATCTTGCCTGCAGCTTCCCATCCAGCAGGTGGCAGGGAAGTCAGACCCAGCCAGCTTCCCAGGTGCTCAGACCCAGCCTGCGGAACCAGGTACCCGAGACAGCCCGAGTTTAAGACCTTCGGGGACTCAGGCCTGGAACGGGAGCTGCTCACAGAGTAGTGGTTTGAGTTACAGCGGCCGAGCCTGCGCTCTGTGCTCGCAGGCCGGACCCTGAACTCCCTGCAGGCAGCACCATCTTGCCTGCAGCTTCCCATCCAGCTGGTGGTGGGGAAGCCAGACCCAGCCAGCTTCCCAGGTGCTCAGACCCAGCCTGCGGAACCAGGTACCCGAGATAGCCCGAGTTTAAGACCTTTGGGGACTCAGGCCTGGATCGGGAGCTGCGCACAGAGTAGCAGTTTGGTGCACAGCGGCCAAGCCTGCACTCTGCGCTCGCAGGGCAGACCCCGAACTCCCTGCAGACAGAGCCATCTTGCCAGCTGCTTCCCATCCAGCCGGCGGCAGGGGAGCCAGCCTCAGCCAGCTTCCCTGCAGCTTTGGACCAGCAGGCAGAACCAGATAACTGAGATATCCCAACTTTAACCCCTGGGGAAACAGGATACCAGACAGCAAACCCTGAGCAGGAGCAGTACAGAGCAGCTGCCCAACAGGCATAACCAAGTACTTGGGATATCCTGAGTTTAAGACCTCGGGGGACTCAGGCCACCTGTCAGCAATCTGTGAGCAGGAGCCCTGCAAGGCAGTGGTTCAGGTGTCCCAGTCCCTGGGAAATAGCCTTACGAGCCCATAGGAGGGTCAAGCACCAGCTAGTATCTACAGGACCAACTAACACCAGAGTTAACCAGATGGCAAAAGGCAAACGTAAGATCGCTACTAACAGAAATCAAGGCAGTATGGCAGCATCCGAACCCAGTTCCCTGACAGCAATAAATCTTGGATACCCCGAAAGACCAGAAAAACAAGACTCAGATCTAAAATCACTGGTCAGTTTGCTGATAGAGGAACACTTAGATAAATCTCTTAAAGTAATACATGAGAAAATAGATCAAAAGCTAGAAGCCCTTACAAGGCAAACACAATTAAATCTCAGATATCTCAACACACCAGAAAAACAAGACTCAGATCTAAAATCACTGGTAAAGATGCAGATTGAGGATCACTTAGATAAATTTCTTAACGTAATAGAGGAGAAAATAGATCAAAAGCTAGAAGCCCATACAAGGCAGACACAAAAATCACTTAAAGAAATCCAGGAGAATATAGAGCAAAAAATGAATCCCAATAAGAGGGAGAAACAAAAATCACTTAAAGAAATACAAGAGAACATGGGTCAACAAGTAGAAGTCATAAAAGAGGAAACACAAAAATCCCTTAAAGAATTACAGGAAAACACAAACAAGCAACTGAAAGATCTGAGCAAAACCATACAGAATCTAAAAACAGAAGTAGAAACAACTAAGAAATCGCAAAGGGAGACAACATTGGAGATAGAAAACCTTGGGAAGAAATCAGGAGTCATAGATGCAAATATCAACAATAGAATACAAGAGATAGAAGACAGAATCTCAGATGCTGAAGGTACCATAGGTACTATGGATTCAACAATTAAAGAAGATGCAAAATGCAAAAAGCTGGTAACCCAAAACATTCAGGAAATCCAGGACACAATGAGAAGACAAAACCTAAGGATTATAGGGATAGATGAGAATGAAGATCTACAACTTAAAGGGCCAGCAAATATCTTCTACAAAATTATGGAAGAAAACTTCCCAAACCTAAAGAGAGAGATGCCCATGTATATACAAGAAGCCTATAGAACCCCAATATAGACTGGACCAGAACAGAAATACTTCCCATCACATAATAATCAAAACCCCAAATGTACTAAACAAAGAAAGAATATTAAAGGCAGTAAGAGAAAAAGGACAAGTAACATATAAAGGAAGACCTATCAGAATTACACCAGACTTCTCACCTGAGACCATGAAAGCTAGAAGATCCTGGGCAGACCTCATGCAGACCCTAAGAGAACACAAACTTCAGCCAAAACTACTATAACCAGCAAAACTCTCAATTGCCATAGATGGGGAAACCAAGGTATTCCACAACAAAACCAAATTTGCAAGATACATATCTACAAACCCAGCCCTACAAAGGATAATAGGGGAAAAATACCAACACAAGGGGGGAAACAACACCCCAGAAGAAACAAGATAGAAACCCCATCTCATCCAATCCAAAAGAAGAGAACCACTCAACCACAAATAATAATAATAATAATAATAATAATAATAATAACGCCCAAAATGTCAGGAACTAATAATTACTATTCCTTAATATCTCTTAATATCAATGGACTCAATTCCCCAATAAAAAGAAAAAGACTAACAGACTGGATACGGAAACAGGACCCTACATTTTGCTGCATACAGGAAACACATCTCAGTGTCAAAGACAAATACCACCTTAGAGTAAAAGGCTGGAAGACAGTTTTACAAGCAAATGGTCCCAGGAAACAAGCCGGACTAGCCATTCTAATATCAGATAAAATTGACTTCCAACCTAAAGTCATCAAAAGAGACTCAGAAGGTCATTTCCTGCTTGTCAAAGGGAAAATCCACCAAGAAGAATTCTCAATACTGAACATCTATGCGCCAAATGTAAGGGCACCCTCATTCATAAAAGAAACTTTACTAAAGCTTAAAGCACACATCGCACCTACCACAATAATTGTAGGTGACTTCAACACTCCACTCTCCTCAATGGACCGATCAGGAAAGCAGAAACTAAACAGGGACACAATGAAACTAATTGAAGCTTTGGACCAATTGGATTGAACAAATATATATAGAACATTCCATCCTAAAGCAAAAGAGTATACCTTTTTCTCAGCACCGCACAGTACCTTCTCAAAAATTGATCATATAACTGGTCACAAGACAGACTTCAACAAATACAAGAAGACCGAACTAATCCCATGTCTCCTATCAGATCACTATGGAGTAAAAATGGTCTTCAATAGCAAGAAGAACAACAGAAAGCCCACATACACATGGAAACTGAACAATACTCTACTCAATGACACCTTGGTCAAGGAAGAAATAAAGAAAGAAATCAAAGACTTTTTAGACTTCAATGAAAATGAAGGTACGACCTACCCAAATCTTTGGTACACAATGAAAGCAGTGCTAAGAGGAAAACTCATAGCCCTGAGTGCCTCCAAAAAGAAACTGGAGAGAGCATACACTAGCAACTTAACATCACACCTGAAGGCCCTGGAACAAAAAGAAGCTAACTCACCCAGGAGGAGTACAAGAGAGGAAATCATCAAACTAAGGGCTGAAATCAATCAAGTAGAAACAAAGTAAACCATACAAAGAATCAACAAAACCAAGAGCTGGTTCTTTGAGAAAATCAACAAGATAGATAAACCCTTAGCTAGACTAACCAAAGGACACAGAGACAGTATCCAAATTAACAAAATTAGAAATGAAAAGGGGAATATAACAACAGAAACTGAGGAAATTCAAAAGATCATCAGATCCTACTACAAAGGCCTATACTCAAAACAACTGGAGAATCTGAAGGAAATGGACAATTTCCTAGACAGATACCAAATACCAAAATTAAATCAGCATCAAGTAGATCAGCTAAATAGTCCCATAACCCCTAAAGAAATAGAAGGGGTTATAGAAAGTCTCCCAACCAAAAAAAGTACGGGACCAGATGGTTTTAGTGCAGAATTCTACCAGACCTTCAAAGAAGATTTAACACCAATACTCTTCAAATTATTCCACAAAATAGAGACAGAAGGGACACTGCCCAACTCGTTCTTCGAAACCACAATTACGCTGATACCTAAACCACAAAAAGATCCAACAAAGAAAGAGAACTACAGGCCAAATTCTCTTATGAATATTGATGCAAAAATACCAAATAAAATTCTTGCCAACTGAATCCAAGAGCATATCAAAACGATCATTCACCATGATCAAGTAGGCTTCATTCCAGGGATGCAGGGATGGTTCAATATACGGAAATCCATCAATGTAATCCACTACATAAACAAAATAAAGAAAAAAACCACATGGTCATCTCATTAGATGCTGAAAAAGCATTCGACAAAATTCAGCATCCTTTCATGGTAAAAGTCTTGGAATGAGCAGGAATTCAAGGCCCATATCTAAACATAGTAAAAGCAATCGACAGCAAACCAGTAGCCAACATCAAAATAAATGGAGAGAGGGCTGGAGAGATGGCTCAGCGGTTAAGAGCACTGACTGCTCTTCCAGAGGTCCTGAGTTCAAATCCCAGCAACCACATGGTGGCTCACAACCATCAGTAATGAGATCTGATGCCCTCTTCTGGTGTGTCTGGAGACAGCTACAGTGAATAAATAAATCTTTAAAAAAATAAAATAAATGGAGAGAAACTTGAATCAATCCCACTAAAATCACGGACTAGACAAGGCTGCCCTCTCTCTCCATATGTTTTCAATATAGTACTTGAAGTTCTAGAGACAGCAATTAGACAACATAAGTAAGTCACAGGGATACAAATTGGAAAGGATGAAGTCAAAGTATCATTATTTGCAGACAATATGATAGTCTATTAAGCGATCCAAAAAACTCCACCAGAGAACTTCTACAGCTGATAAACAACTTCAGCAAAGTGGCTGGTTATAAAATTAACTCAAGCAAATCAGTAGCCTTCTTATACTCAAAGGACAAGCAGGCTGAGAAAGAAGTTAGGGAAATAACACCCTTCACAATAGCCACAAACAACATAAAGTACCTTGGCGTAACTCTAACCAAACAAGGGAAAGATCTGTACAACAGGAACTTCAAGTCCTTGAAGAAAGAAATCGAAGAAGACCTCAGAAGATGGAAAAATATTTCTTGCTCCTGGATTGGCAGGATCAATATAGTAAAAATGGCCATCTTGCCAAAAGCAATCTACAGATTCAATGCAATCCCCATCAAAATCCCAAATCAATTCTTCATAGATCTAGAAAGAGCAATTCTCAATTTCATCTGGAGCAACAAAAAACCCAGGATAGCTAAAACTATTCTAACAATAAAAGGACTTCTGGGGGAATCAATATCCCTGACCTCAAGCAGTACTACAGAGCAATTGTGTTAAAAAACTGCATGGTATTGGTACAGCAACAGGCAGGTAGATCAATGGAATAGGATTGAAGACCCAGAAATGAACCCACAGACTTATGGTCACTTGATCTTTGATAAAGGAGCCACAACCATCCAGTGGAAAAAAGATAGCCTTTTCAACAAATGGTGCTGGTTCAACTGGAGGTCAACATGCAGAAGAATGGGATTTGACCCACTCTTATCTCCTTGTACTAAGATCAACTCCAAGTGGATCAAGGACCTCCACACAAAACCAGACACACTGAAACTATTAGAAAAGAAACTTGGGAAGACCCTGGAGGACATGGGCACAGGGGGAAAGTTCCTGAACAGAACACCAATAGCTTATGCTCTAAGATCAAGAATTGACAAATGGGACCTCATAAAATTACAAAGTTTCTGTAAGGCAAAGGACATTGTCAGAAGGACAAAATGGCAAACAACAATGTGGGAAATGATCTTCACCAACCCACATCCGACAGAGGGCTAATATCCAATATATACAAAGAACTCAAGAAGTTAGACCCCAAAGAGCCAAATAACCCTATCAAAAAATGGGGTACAGAGCTAAACAAAGAATTTTCACCAGAAGAAATGCGGATGGCCGAGAAACACCTTAAGAGATGTTCAACATCAGTAGTCATCAGAGAAATGCAAATGAAAACAACCCTGAGATTCCACCTCACACCAGTCAGAATGGCTAAGATTAAAAACTTAAGAGACAACAGGTGCTGGCAAGGATGTGGAGAAAGAGTATCACTCCTCCACTGTTGGTGGGATTGCAAAATGGTAAAACCACTCTGGAAATCAGTCTGGCGGTTCCTCAGAAAATTGGGCATGTCACTTCCAGAGGACCCTGGCATACCACTCCTGGGCATATACCCAGAGGATTCCTCTGCATACAATAAAGACACATGCTCCACTATGTTTATAGCGGCCTTGTTTAAAATAGGCAGAAATTGGAAGGAGCCCAGATATCCCTCAAAAGAGGAATGGATACAGAAAATGTGGTATATTTATACAATGGAGTACTACTCAGCAATTAAAAATAATGAACTCATGCAATTTGTAGGTAAATTGTTAGATCTGGAAGCTATCATCCTAAGTGAGCTAACCCAATCACAAAAGAATACACATGAAATGCAATCACTGATAAGTGGATCTTAATGAGCCCAGAAGCCCTAAATACTCAAGGCAAAATTAGCAAGTCTAATGACTCCCAAGAAGAAGAAAGGAGAGGACCCTGGGCCTGTAAAGATTGGATCCAGTATTGTAGACCCAGAACAGAGAAATCTTGGGGGGGGGGAATGAGTGGGGAATAGCAGGGGGGGAGAGGAATTATGTGACATATGGTGGGTGGTAACTGGGAAAGGGGAAAGCCTTTGGAATGTAAACATAGAGTATAGAAAATAAAAATTAAAAAAAGAATATATCCAATAAAAAATGAAAAAAAAAGAAATATAAGCAATGAAATAATTCAATTTCCACATTATTTCAGTGAGTCCCAAAGATTTCAAACAGATTGTATGCAGAGTAAACCTATTTTAGTGCTTTAATTTTAAGAAATTCTCCTTAACACCTGTTTCTTGGATTAACACTAATCTTCAGAAATATGAACTTATATATTATCTCCCTCTAGAATTTCCCACATGATCAATGAATGCAGTGAAATAAACACTGAATTTTTCAATACTTAGCAACTTTGGTTTTGTCTTGCACTTGATTCATTTACAAGCAGGTTGGGGTCTTTTGGCATTTAGTATATGGTGTTTCTTCTGCTGGAATCTAAAAGTTGTATTTCTAAGAAACTTCCAACTAATCAAAACACCCCCCACAAAAGCATTGTGTATGCATGCATCTGAGACATGGCTATGCTGTAACCAAAGCTTTGTACCCACAATATTAAACTTATTTTTCCTATAAAAAATTTATAACCAGCCACTTTGCTGAAGTTGTTTATCAGCTGTAGAAGTTCTTTGGTGGAGTTTTTTGGGTCGCTTAAGTAAACTATCATATCATCTGCAAATAATGATACTTTCACTTCTTCCTTTCCAATTTGTATCCCTTTGACTTCCTTATGTTGTCTAATTGCTCTCGCTAGAACTTCAAGTACTATATTGAAAAGATATGGAGATAGAGGGCAGCTTTGTCTAGTCCCTGATTTTAGTGGGATTGCTTCAAGTTTCTCTCCATTTATTTTGATGTTGGCTACTGGTTTGCTGTCGATTTCTTTTACTATGTTTAGGCACGGACCATGAATTCCTGCTCTTTCCAAGATTTTTACCATGAAAGGATGCTGAATTTTGTCGAATGCTTTTTTAGCATCTAATGAGATGACCATGTGGTTTTTTTCTTTTAGTTTTTTTATGTAGTGGATTACTTTGATAGATTTCCATATACTGAACCATCCCTGCATCCCTAGGATGAAGCCTACTTGATCATGGTGAATGATCATTTTGATGTGCTCTTGGATTCGGCTGGCAAAAATTTTATTTAGTATTTTTGCATCGATATTCATAAGAGAAATTGGCCTGTAGTTCTCTTTCTTTGTTGGATCTTTTTGTGGTTTAGGTATCAGCGTAATTGTGGTTTCGAAGAACGAGTTGGGCAGTGTCCCTTCTGTCTCTATTTTGTGGAATAATTTGAAGAGTATTGGTGTTAAATCTTCTTTGAAGGTCTGGTAGAATTCTGCACTAAAACCATCTGGTCCCGTACTTTTTTTTTTTTTTTAATTTGGTTGGGAGGCTTTCTATAAACCCTTCTATTTCTTTAAGGGTTATGGGACTATTTATCTGATCTAGTTGATGCTGACTTAATTTTGGTATTTGGTATCTGTCTAGGAAATTGTCCATTTCCTCCAGATCCTCCAGTTGTGTTGAGTATAGGCCTTTGTAGTAGGATCTGATGATCTTTTGAATTTCCTCAGTTTGTGTTGTTATGTCCCCCTTTTCATTTCTAATTTTGTTAATTTGGATACTGTCTCTGTGTCCTTTGGTTAGTCTGGCTAAGGGTTTATCTATCTTGTTGATTTTCTCAAAGAACCAGCTCCTGGTTTTGTTGATTCTTTGTATGGTTTACTTTGTTTCTACTTGATTGATTTCAGCCCTGATTTTGATGATTTTCTGTCTTCTACTCCTCCTGGGTGAATTAACTTCTTTTTCTTCCAGGGCTTTAAGGTGTGCCATTAAGCTGCTAGTGTATGCTCTCTCCAGTTTCTTTTTGGATGCACTTAGAGCTATGAGTTTTCCTCTTAGCACTGCTTTCATTGTGTCCCATAGATTTGGGTATGTTGTACCTTCATTTTCATTGAATTCTAAAAAGTCTTTGATTTCTATTTTTATTTCCTCCTTGACCAAGGTGTCATTGAGTAGAGTATTGTTCAGTTTCCATGTGTATGTGGGCTTTCTGTTGTTTTTGTTGCTATTGAAGCCCACTCTTACTCCATGGTGATCTGATAGGAAGCTTGGGATTAGCTCGATCTTCTTTTATTTTTTACATCTGTCTTGTGACCAATTATATGATCAGTTTTGGAGAAGGTACCATGTGGTGCTGAGAAAAAGGTATATTCTTTAGCTTTAGGATGAAATGTTCTATATCTATCTGTTAAATCCAATTCATCCAAAGTTTCAATTAGTTTTACTTTGTCCCTTTTTAGTTTCTGCTTTCCTGATCGGTCCATTGTGGAGAGTGGAGTGTTGAAGTCACCCACAATTATTGTGTTAGTTGTAATGTGTGCTTTATGCTTTAGCAAGGTTTCTTTTATGAATGAGGTACCCTTGCATTTGGAGCATAGATGTTCAGTATTGAGAGCTCTGCTTGGTAATTTTCCCTTTGATCAGCAAGAAGTTACCTTCCCAGTCTCTTTTGATGACTTTAGGTTGGAAGTCAATTTTATCTGATATTAGAATGGCTACGCCAGCTTGTTTCCTGAGACCATTTGCTTGTAAAATTGTCTTCCAGCCTTTTACTCTAAGGCAGTGTTTGTCTTTAACACTGAGATGTGTTTCCTGTATGCAGCAAAATGTAGGGTCCTGTTTCTGTATCCAGTCATTTAATCTATGTCTTTTTATTGGGGAATTGAGTCCATTGATGTTAAGAGATATTAAGGAATAGTAATTATTACCTCCCGACATTTTTGATATATTTTTTTTTATATTTGAGAGGTTATCTTCTTTTGGTTTTGATGAGAGGAGGTTTCTATCTTGCTTCTTCCCAGGTGTAGTTTCCTTCCTTGTCTTGGTGTTTTTCCCCTATTATCCTTTTTAGGGCTGGATTTGTGGAAAGATAACGTGCAAATTTGGTTTTGTCATGGAATACCTTGATGTCTCCATCTATGGCGATTGGAAAACATCTTGAAAAAATTGTGCTGGTCTAACTACCTGTCAGTATATAGAAAAATCAAGATAGACCCATATTTGTCGACTTACACAAAGCTCACTTTCAAGTAGATCAAGGACCTCAACATAAAACCTGATACACTGAATATAATAGAAAAGAAATTGGGAAAGAGACTTGAAGTCCTTGGCACAAGGGGAAATTTCCTAAACAGAACTCCAATGGCTCACTCTCTAAGATAGCAAATTGATAAATGGGACCTCATGAAACAGGAAAGCTTCTGTAAGGCAAAAGACATAACCAATAAGACAAATAGGCAACCTACAGATTGGGAAAAAATCTTCACTAACCCTATATCCAGTAGAGGACTAATATCCAAAATATATAAAGAAATCATCAAGCTCAAAAACAAAAACAAAAACAAAAACAAGCAAAAAAAAAAAAAAAAAAAACCAAAAACGGGATATAGAAAAAAACCAAGAATTCACACCAGAGGAATTTCATATGGCTGAGAAACACCTAAAAATGTTCAAAGTCCTTAGTGATCATAGAAATGCAAATCAAAAGGACCCCGTGATTCTACCTTATGCTGATCAGAATGGCTAAGATCAAAACTTCAGGTGACATAACATGTTGGTGAGGATGTAGAAAAAGAGGAACACTCCTCCATTGCTGGAGGAATTGCAAACTGGTATACGCACTCTGGAAATCAATCTGGATTTTTCTCAAAAAATTGGAAATAGATCTACCTGAAAAAGCAGACATACCACTCTTGGGAATATACCCAAAAGATGCCTCACCATGTCACAGGGACACATGCTCCACTATGTTCATAGTAGCCTTGTTTGTGATAGTCAGAAGCTGCAAACAACACAGATGTCCTATAACAGAAGAACAGATACAGAAACTGTGGTTCATTTACACAGTGGAATACTACTCAGCTACTAAGAATGAGGACATCATGAGTTTTGCAGGCAAATGGATGGAACTAGAAAATATCATGATTGAGGTTAAGTCAGACCCAAAAGATCATGCATGGCATGTAATCACCAATAAGTGGATATTAGCTGAATATTTAAGATACAGCCCATAGAACTCAAAAAGGCCAACAAGCTGAAGGGCCCAAAAGAGGTTGCCTCAGGCCCACTTGTGGTGGGGGAGAAGAAAGCAACCATAAGAGGGAAGGGAGGGACCTGGTATAGAAAGGGTATGGAGGGGCGGAGAGGGAAACATGATTGTGTATTGTGTGCAGGGTAAAAGGATTGAAGTCCTGAGAGCCAGCAGAAAGAATGAAACATTCAACCATAGGAAGTAGGAGTTTGGGGGAGGGACCCTCCAGAATGTAGCATAGATCTGGCATGTAAGAGACTGTCAGGACCTTAGGCGAAATGCCTTAGATTGTGGAGAGGGAAGTTGTAGAATCCATCTCCAGCAGAAAAACAGGGCATCAATTGGGGGATGGGGTTGCCATACCACTGTCAAAACTGGCCCATAATTGTTCCTGTCTGAAAGAACTGCATGGATGGAAATTGAGAGGAGCCTGAGGAAGTGATGGTCTAGCAATAGTCATAAAGTGGGATCCAGCTCAATGGGAGGCCCCAAGACCTGACACTATTTCTGAGACTATGGAGTGCTCACAAAAAGGGACCTATTATGACTGCCCTCCGAAAAACCCAACAAGCAGCTGAAAGAATCAGATGCAGATATTTGTACCCAGCCAATGGACAGAAGCTGTTGACACCTATGATTGAATTAGGGGAAAGCTGGAAGAAGCTGAGGAGGAGGTCTACCCTGTAGAAAGACCAGCACTCTCAATCTAGACCCCCAAGATGTCTCATATACAGAAACACCAACCAGGTAGCATACAATAGCTGAGATAAGGCCCCCAACACATATGCTGGGTCTGGGTTTAGTCAGAGATGATGCACCTAACCCTCAAAAGACTGGAGACCCCAGGGAGTTTAGAGGTCTGGTGGCATGTGGTTGGGGAATTAGAACATCCTTGTGGAGACAGGGTGTCAGGGAATAGCTATAGGATGTGAAACAGTAGGAGGGTAGCTGGGAGTGTAATAAAATCTAGAGTTTAAAATAGATTTAAAAAGTCCTTAAGCACAGTGGATGAAAATAAATCAGAAAAAAATCATAGCTCTCTTTTATACAAACAATAAATGGGCCGATAAACAATTTAGGGAGATAACACCTTCCAAAATAGCCACAAATAATTTAAAGCATCTTCATGAAGCTTGATCCAAGGAAGTGAAAGACCTTTATGACAATAACTTCAAGTCTTTGAAGAAGGAATTTGAAGAAGGTATCATCAGTTTCATTGTGAATGAATAGGATTAACATAGTAAAAATAACCATCTTACCAAAAGCTATCTACAGATTCAATGAATTTTTCATAAAAACTCCAACATGATTCTTTACAGACCTTGAATAGATACTGCTCAACTTCATTTGGAAATTTGTTTTTTTTTTAACATTATGTCAGTGGCACCTTTTGTTTTGCTTGTCTCATTTGGTTAAAATACATTTTCCATAGTTTTATTTATGATATTGTATATATTATACAACAAGATTATTTTCTCATAGAAAAGAGAAAGATGTATTATCAATTCAATTTACATATGTCTTTCAGTTGGGGAAATGAGGCCATTAATATTTATAGATGTTATTTAAAGGTTTGTTGACATTTTATGATAGAATTGAAGATTTATGTGGAAAATATTTCTGATAGAAATTGCAGAAAAATGTAGAAAAACATGTTAGAATTAAAGATTATCATGTAAAATTTTATATAGATATAATAATGGTAGGGATAAAAATATTCCTAAGTTGATTGAAAGTGGAATTATAAACATTTTCTGATAAATTTGAAGATTTACATGGAAAATATTTCTGATAATATGGAAGAAATATATAGAAAAACATGTTAAAATTAAAGATTATCATGGAAATTATACAGATAAAACGATAAGCATAAAGATAATTCTAAGTTGATTGAAAGTGCAATTATAAACATTTTCAGATAAAATTGAAGATTTGCATGGAAAATATTTCTGGTAAAATTCAAGAAATATGTAGAAAAACATGTTAAGATTGACTATTTCATGGAAAATTTTACATATGAAATGGTAGATATGAAAACTCTAAATTAATTGAAGGTGGAATTAGAAACATCTGTGATAAAATCAAAGATTAACAAAAAACATTTCTGATAAAATAGAGGAACTATATAGACATTAAAATTGAAGAGTATCATGAAAAATAATGCAGATAAAATGGTAGACATAAAAAACATTACTAAATTAATTAAAAGTGGAATTACAAATATTTTCTGATAAAATTGAAGATTTACATGAGAAATGTTAGTCTATGTCTTTTTATTGGGAAGTTGAGTCCATTGTTGTTAAGAGATGTTAGGGAATAGTGATTGTTGCTTCCTGTTATTTTTGATGTTATTTTTATGTCTGTGAGGGTATCTTCTTTTGGGTTTGTTGGAAAAAGATTACTCTCTTGCTTTTTCTAGGGTGTAGTTTCCCTCCTTGTGTTGGCATTTTCCACTAATTATCCTTTGTAGGGCTGGGTTTGTGGAAAGATATTGTGTAAATTTGGTTTTGTCATGGAATATCTTGGTTTCTCCATTCATGGTGATTGAGAGTTTTGCTATATATAGTAGTGTTGGCTGGCATTTGTGTTCTCTTAGAGTTTGCATGAGATCTGCCCAGGATCTTCTAGCTTTCATGGTCTCGGGTGAGAAGTCTGGTGTAATTCTCATAGGTCTTCCTTTATATGTTACTTCTCCTTTTTCTCTTACTTCCTTTAATATTGTTTTCTTGTTTAGTACATTTGAGGTTTTAATTATGTGATGAGAGGCATTTGTCTTCTGGTCTAGTCTGTTTGGAGTTCTGTAGGATTCTTGTATGTTCATGGGCATCTATTTCTTTAGATTAGGGAAGTTTTCTTCTATAATTTTGTTGAAGATATTTGCTGGCCCTTTAAATTGTAAATCCTCCCTCTCGTCTATACCTATAATCCTTAGGTTTGGTCTTCTCATTGTGTCCTGGATTTCCTGGATGTTTTGGGTTAGAATCTTTGCATTTTTCATTTTATTTTACTGTTGAGTCATTGTTTTCTATGGTATATTCAGCTCCTGAGATTCTTCTATGTCTTGTATTCTATTGTTGATGCTTGCTTCTATGACTCCTGAATTCCTTCCAAGGTTTTCTAACTCCAGAGATGTCTCACTTTGTGATTTCTTTATTGTTTCTACTTCCACTTTTAGATCCTGGATAGTTTTGTTCAGTTCCTTCACTTGATCCTTTGTGTTTTCATGTAATGCTTTAGGGGATTTTTGTGATTCTTCTTTAAGGGCTTCTGCCTGTTGACCCAAGATCTCCTGTATTTCTTTAAGGGATTTTTGTGTTTCCTCTTTAAGGGTTTTTACCTGTTGACTAATGTTCCCCTGTATTTCTTTAAGGGAATTATTTAAATCTTTCTTGAAGCCCTCTATCAGCATCATGAGATATGATTTTAAGTCCAACTCTTGCTTTTCTGGTGTGTAGGGGTATCTGGGACTTGCTGTGGTGGGAGAACTGGGTTCTGATGTTGCCATGTGGCCTTGTTTTCTGTTGGTAGGGTTCTTGTGCTTGCCTTTCACCATCTGGTCATCTCTGGTGCTAGTTGGTATTGTTTTCTCTGGCTGGATATTTTCCTTCTGTGGGCCTGTAAGCCTGTGTCCTTACTCCTCTGAGCTCAAAAGTGAAAGCACTGCTAGGAGATCTCTCTCCCCTGGAGGGCAGTACACAGAAGGCTGTGGAATCTCCTGACTCCCTGGTGGCAATGGCAGCAGGAATACTCCTGTCCCAGCTGCTTCACTTATCTTATTCCCTGTGTGCTTCTAGCTGGTCCTCTCCAGAGAGCAGGTGGAGATCTCACCTCTGTTCTCAGAAGTGAAAGCACTGCTGGGAGATCACTCTCTCCTGGTGTGCTGTGCACAGAAGTCTGTAGAGTCTCCTGGCTACCTGGTGCTATACGTTTTTTTTTTTTACTTATTTGCTTTTTATCCCACTCACTGTTTCCTCCCAGTCCCCCACTTACACAGTTCTTCTCCCATTCCCCCTTTCTCCCCTTTTTTTTAAATTTTAATTTTTTATCAACCTATTCACTTTACATCCTGTTCACTGCCTCCCTCCTTGCCAGACCCCCCACAATCCTGTCCCATCCCCACCTTCTCTTCTCATCTGAGCAGGTGGCGCTCCACCACAGCTATCCCCCTACCCCAAACCTGGCACCTCCAGTATCTGTGAGGATAGACACTCCCACTGAGGCCAGACATGGCAGGACAGATAGGAGAACATATTCCACACACACACACACAAACAGCTTTTGGGATAATCCCAATTCCATTTGTTTGGAACCAACATGAAGTCCAAGCTACACATATGCATGTGTACATATAACCTGTGTATAATATTTGGTTGATGGTCAGACTCTGAGAACCCCAAGGGGCCAGGCTTGTTGACATTTTAGTACTTCCTGTGGAGATTTGGTTCCCACAATCTTTCCTTCTATTCTTCCATAAAGTTATCAAGCTCCATCCACTCTTTGGCTTTGGGAGTCTTTATCAGTCTGAGTCAGCTGATGGGTAGAGCCTCACAAAGGACAGCATGTTCCCTTCTGCAAAGATAACTATCATTAATAGTGTCAGGGACTGTTGCTTGCCCATGGGATGGGTCTAAATTTAGACAAGTTATTGGTTGGCCATTCCTTCAGTTTTGCTCCATTCCCCATGCCTCCGTTTCTTGTAAACAAGAAAACTTTGGGATTGAAAGTTTTGTGGATGGGTTAGTGTCTCTATTGTTCCACTCGGGTTCCTGCCTGGCAAAAAAGAGATGGCCTCTTCATGTTCCATATCCCCAATGTAGTGAATCACAGATGAGGTCACCCCCTTTGATTCTTGGGTGCCTCTCTTATCCTAGGTCTCTGTCTCATTCTGCAGATGTCCCCCCATCCCTATCAGCTGCATATTTCCATTAAGTTTCATGGCCATCTAGCCATCTCTCCTTTCCTTCCCCACAGCTGATCCATATGCTCCATTCCATTTCCCATCCCCCTCAGTCCCAGTTCCCACCTTCCATCTGCCTCTTATGGCTATTATGACTCTTATTACTATTTTATTTCTCTATTCTCAGTGAGATTCAAACTTCTTCTCTTGAGCCTTCTTTCTTGTTTTGACACTTTATGTCTATGGGCACATGGTATGTGTATTCTCTGGCTAATATCTATCTACTTACCAGTACATATAACCACCACACATGTCCTTTTGGGACTAGGTTACCTGCAAAATTCATGATTTTTTTTGTTATAGCTGAATAGTATTGCATTGAATAGATGAACCACATTTTCTTTATCCATTCTTCAGTTGAGGGACATCTAGGTAGTTTCTAGTTTCTGACTATTACATATTAAGCTGCTATTAAAATAGTTGCACAAGTGTCTTTGTGGGATGTTGGAGCATCTTTTGGGTATATGCTCAGGAGTCATATAGCTGGATCTTGAGGAATAACTATTTCAGGTTCTCTGAGAAACCATCAAATTAATTTTGAAAGTTGTTATACAAATTTGCACTGCAAGCAGCAATGAAGAATTGTTCCCCTTGCTCCAAATCCTCACCAGCATGTGCTGTCTCTTCAGGTTTTTTTTTTAAGTTCGTTTCACTTTCCAAAAACTAGAAAATTTCCATTTCATTCCATTGACTTATTTTATTTTATTTTCTATATTCTTGGTTTACATTCCAAAGGCTTTCCCCTTTCCCAGTCCCCCCCCCCACACCATAGGTTGGGAGGTTTTCTATAACCCCTTCTATTTCTCTAGAGGTTATGGGACTGTTTAGCTGATCTAATTGATTCTGATTTAATTTTGGTATTTGGTATCTGCATAGGAAATTGTCCATTTCCTCCAGATTCTCCAATTGTGTTGAGTATAGACCTTTGTAGTGGGATCTGATGATCTTTTGAATTTCCTCAGTTTCTGTTGTTACGTCCCCTTTTTCATTTCTAATTTTGTTAATTTGGATACTGTCTCTGTGTCCTTTGGTTAGTCTGGCTAAGGATTTATCTATCTTGTTGATTTTCTCAAAGAACCAGATCCTGGTTTTGTTGATTCTTTGTATGATTTACTTTGTTTCTACTTGATTGATTTCAGCCCTGATTTTGATGATTTTCTGTCTTCTACTCCTCCTGGGTGAATTAACTTCTTTTTCTTCCAGGACTTTAAGGTGTGCCATTAAGCTGCTAGTGTATGCTCTCTCCAGTTTCTTTTTGGATGCACTTAGAGCTATGAGTTTTCCTCTTAGCACTGCTTTCATTGTGTCCCATAGATTTGGGTATGTTGTACCTTCATTTTCATTGAATTCTAAAAAGTCTTTGATTTCTATTTTTATTTCTTCCTTGACCAAGTTGTCATTGAGTAGAGTATTGTTCAGTTTCCATGTGTATGTGGGTTTTCTGTTGTTTTTGTTGCTATTGAACACCACTCTTACTCCATGGTGATCTGATAGGAGGCATGGGATTAGCTCGATCTTCTTGTATTTGTTGACATCTGTCTTGATTATATGATCAATTTTGGAGAAGGTACCATGCGGTACTGAGAATAAGGTATATTCTTTAGCTTTAGGATGAAATGTTCTAAATATATCTTGTTAAATCCAATTGGTCCAAAGTTTCAATTAGTTTCACTGTGTCACTGTTTAGTTTCTGCTTTCCTAATCGGTCCATTGAGGAGAGTGGAATGTTGAAGTCACCCACAATTATTGTGTTAGGTGCAATGTGTGCTTTAAGCTTTAGTAAGGTTTCTTTTTCGAATGAGTGTGCCCTTGCGTTTGGAGCATAGATGTTCAGTATTGAGATCTCTTCTTGGTGGATTTTCCCTTTGTCCAGCAAAAAGTGACCTTCTGAGTCTCTTTTGATGACTTTTGGTTAGAAGTCAATTTTTTTCTGATATTAGAATGGCTACTCCATCTTGTTTCCTGAGACCATTTGCTTGTAAAATTGTCTTCCAGCCTTTTATTCTAAGACAGTGTTTGTCTTTAACACTGAGATTTGTTTCCTGTATGCAGCACAATGTAGGGTCCTGTTTCACTATCCATTCTGTTAGTCTATGTCTTTTTATTGGGTATTGAGTCCTTTGATGTTAAGAGATATTAAGGAATAACTGTCCTTACCTCCAGACACTTTTGAAATTTTTTTTTATCTTTGACAGTTTATCTTCTTTTGGGTTTGTTGAGAGGAGGTTTCTAACGTTATTCTTCTGGGGTGTGGTTTCCCTCCCTGTGTTGGTGTTTTTCCCCTATTTTTCTTTGTAGGGCTGGGTTTGTGGAAAGATAATGTGCAAATGTGGTTTTGTCATGGGATACCTTGGTTTCTCCATCTATGGCGATTGAGAGTTTTGCTGGGTATAGTAGTTTTGGCTGAAGTTTGTGTTCTCTTAGAGTCTGCATGATATCTGCCCAGGATCTTCTAGCTTCATGGTCTCAGGTGAGATGTCTGGTGCAATCCTGATAGGTCTTCCTTTATATGTTACTTGGCCTTTTTCTCTTGGTGCAATCCTGATAGGTCTTCCTTTATATGTTACTTGGCATTTTTCTCTTGCTGCCCTTAATATTCTTTTTTGTTTAGTACGTTTGTGGTTTTGATTATTATGTGATGGGAGGTATTTCTGTTCTGGTCCATTCTGTTTGGAGTTCTGTAGGCTTCTTGTATATTCATAGACATCTCTCTCTTTAGGTTGGGGGAAATTTTCTTCCATAATTTTGTTGAAGATATTTGCTGGCCCTTTAAGTTGTAAATCTTCCCTCTCATCTATGCCTATAATCCTTAGGTTTGGTCTTGTCGTTGTGTCCTGGATTTCCTGGATGTTTTGGGTTACATGCTTTTTGCATTTTGTATTTTCTTGGACTGTTGAAGCAATGGTTCCTATGGTATCTTCGGTATCTGAGATTCTTTCTTCTATCTCTTGTATTCTATCGTTGATATTTGCATCAATGGCCCCTGATTTCTTCCCAAGGTTTTCTATCTCCAAAGTTGTCTCCCTTTGCAATTTCTTAGTTGTTTCTACTTCTGTTTTTAGATTCTGAATGGTTCTGCTCAGATCTTCCTCTTGCTTGTTTGTATTTTCATGTATTTCTTTAAGAGTATTTTGTGTTTCTTCTTTCATGACTTCTACGTGTTAGCCCATGTTCTCCTTTATTTCTTTAAGTGCTGTTGGACCTCTGGTGCATCTTGCTCTAAGCAACGTTATATTCCGTTATCACTGTGGACCTGATGCTGCTTGTCTTCTCTGGATCTGTTTGCTTAGTTCACTCAGCAGCAAGGATGCTGTCTGAGGCCTCGGGGAGTGTGGAGTGTGGAGTGCTGAATGCAGGGACTCCCAGAGGGCTGGGAACCCATGCCCTGCTGGAACATAGGAACTGCTGCTCTGCCAAGCTTCAGTTCTTAGATGATTGGCTGGCTACCCAGGTCCCCGGAGATCTTAATATTGGTATATCTCAGGTATCTGGTCCTGTCCGCTCAGTCTAAGCACCTGCCACCAAGATGGCCATGGTTGAGCAGAGTGCAGGGTTCCCCTCAGAGCACAGAGCCCATGCCTGGTTGGGGCCCAGGAACCCAGCTCTGCCTGGTTCACTGCCAGGCAGTCTTGCGTCCCCAAAGATTCCAGGTTCTGGGTATCACGGGTACCTGGCTCAGCTCTCCTTAATCTGGACCGCTGCAAGGATGCCAGCGGTGGCCGCTGGATGTGGGGAGTGCAGCTTGCTGAGTCCCTTGCAGGGCAGGGAGCCCACGCCCTGCTGGCACACGGGACTGCTGCTCTTCCAAGCTCCTGTTCTTAGATGAATGGCTGGCAGCCCAGGTCCCCCGAGATCTTAAGCTTGGGATATCTCGGGTATCTGGTCCTGTCTGCTTGGTCTAAGCACCCGCCACCAAGATGGCCGAGGATGAGCAGAGACCCCCTTTCTCCTCTTAGCAAGTGGTAGATCCCTGAATATCCTCTGACTCTAGTACATCAATTATCTGAGAGACTAGGTACATCCTCTCTCACTGAGGCCTGACAAAGTTGCCTAGCTAAAAGAACATATCCCATATACAGGCAACACCTTTTAGGATAGCCCCTGCTACAGTTGTTCCAGAACCACAGAGAGACAAGCTGCACATTTGCTACATATATGTGGGGAGTCTTAGTTCCAGCTTGTGTATGTTTTGTTGTTGCTGGTGGTGGTGGTTCTGTCTCTGAGAGACATACAGGTCCAGTTAAGCTGATTCTTTTGGTCTTTCTGAGGAGTACTTATTCCTTTCTGGGCACTCAATTCTTTCCTACAACTCTTTCCTAAAAGTCCCCAAACTTCATCCACAGTTTGAGTATGAAGCATATCTGTCTGAGTGCATTGATGGCTGGAGCCTCTCAGAGGGCAGTCATGCTAGAGTTCTGTCTGTACACATAGGAGAACATCATTAGTAGTGTGAGGGACTGGTGCCTACCCATGTGATGGGTCTCAATTTGTGATGATTATTGGTGGTCCTTTTCACACATTCTATTCTATCCCCTACCTCTGCATTTATTCTAGATAGAGTAATTTTGGGGTAACAATGTTTTGGGTGAGTTGGTATACTTTTTACTTCATTACAGTCCCTGAGTGGCATACATATTTAATCCCAGGACTCAGAAAGCAGAGTCAGTGTAATCTCTGCAGGGTCGTAGCCAACCCTCTAAACAGATTGAGTTCCAGAAGAAAGAAGAAAGAATGCAAGAAATAAAGAGAAAACAAAATAAAGAAATAAGGGAAGTTTGTGGTGATTGCTGTCATTTTGTTATTTGTTTCCCACCCTGATAGAAATTTTTCTTATTTTATGTTTCAGGAGCTATAATATATTTTTGTACATTTAGTCCCTTGACTCTGTTTATTTCAGTCCTCAGTTTGTAGTATTGCTTGCAGCTTTCACCATAGAGCTGGATTTGTACCCATAAAAAATAGTAAATTTACATCATGTAACATATTTTGTTTCTCCTTAAAATATAGCACACAGTGTTTCTGGGTAGAGTATTCTAGTTTAGTATTTGAGGTATTTTAGAACTTGAAAAAATGTTTCCAAGATTTTCTTACTTTTGCCTGTCTCATTGGGAATTCAGTTGTGAGGAATTTTTATTCATATGTGAGGAATTTTATTCATATGTGATTCATGGATTTCCCTTGGCCATTCACTCCATTCCATGGTTCAGTGTATTTATTGTTTGCAATATTATATGCCAGTAATAGTTTCTTTTTAACTTCTATTTGATGTTCTTGTAAATGATGGAGTGACATTTGCTGCCCTAGGTGTTCTTCAGAAGAGAAAGCCTGTGAGAATGAAGGCTACATGGTGGATAAACTTTTGGGAGACCACCATTCAAATTCTTTTGGGATTTTTGTTTTCTTGTCAAAGACTGAGTTTGATGATAGGAAGCTCATCCTTATCTAGAGTAACCCAAAAATGCTGGGCAGGTGCCCTCTGACCACAACTAAGCTTGGAATTGAAGGTAACACTAAAGATTTTTTTCAAGACTGCACTAAGAGAGTATATACAAGCTCTGCACATAAAGAATTAGCTATGGGAATATGGATACCTCATGGCAGCATTGCTTCATTATACAAATCTGGAAAAACCAGGATAGACAGCATGTGAGGGGACATCAGGCATAGTATATGGAGATGGTAATGGTGTCCAAAGTTCATTGAGTATTTTCTGCATAATAAGTGTATGATATTTATAGAAAAAGTTAGGCTTTAGAGTAAGGAAGTGTGAGTAAGCATGATTAGATTCAGAGATGCGAGCATAGAAAGCTGGAGCAGGAGCTTTGATGTCTGACCTGTGCCTGGTACTATAGGAAGGGCTTGGGAAGATGGGGATCTGCAGAGCTCTCCAGGAAAATCTCAAGAGAATGCTAGGTTCTTTGGCCAGAAATAATGGAAAGCTAGTAAGTACAGCAGCAGGAACCTCCTGGTAAACATCAAAGTGAAAATGCATCCTGACCTAAGAATCTAGAACTAGGCTTGGTCATGTCAAGATACTACAGGTAAAAAGGGTACTAGATGAAATAGCCAAGGGTACATGAAAAGGAAAATTGTGCTCTTGCATTCCAAAACTTATCTAGGAGTGTGAAGTTGTTGGAAGGCAAGCTTGTTGGGAATATATTAGGAGAACTTGGATCCTGAATTTTGTACCTGGAGCTAAGCCTGAGAGTATAAAGGTAGAATTCATGGGTTTAATACTTTGGTAAATACCATGGAGAGACACTGGAGTTATAGACACACAAAAAAAAAACCTCAGACTATGAGAATGGTGTTGTCATTTGAGATTATGGGAGTATGACAAATAAAGCTGATGTGAGATCAAAGCTTGCAAAGCTAACCCTAAGAGTCTGGAAATAAGACCATCATGTGTGGTTTTAGAGACTCAAGGCAATGACAATGAAGAAAACATATGACCACAACTAGACCAAGGTATTTGGTAATTGTACTGAAGACTAAGTTATAAGTGAGCATTAAGAGATAGAGTGTGGGGAAATCGAGTGGGGGTCACGGGAGTTGTTTGCGTGGAAGAGCATATTCTTGGAGGCAGGGGTGGGAGGATGGGTTGGGGTTTTGAGGGAGGGGGGAAACTGGTAAGGGGTATAACATTTGAAAAGTAAATGAAGTATATATTCAATAAAAAAGAAATAAAACTGTTGATACAGCATTTTGGAAGCTGTATGGGACCCCCTCCACCCAAAAGAAGTTTTAGAGACACTGTCAATATTTTAGTGAAACAGAATTTTGAAAGGTACATTCAATATTTTTGAAAGACTGATCTTTTAAATTGTTTGGGATTTTAATTTCTGTTAGGCCTTTTAAGTTACTTATCTGATATTACTTAATATTAACATGCATATTTGGGACCAATGAGAAAGGAAAGATTCCAGTTGAATAGTGATTTATCATTTTGACAAGGGGTTCATTGTCCCTGCTAATTTTTATACCAGTTTGACACAAGCTAAACTCATTTTTGAAAGAGAATCTCAATTGAGAAAAGGCCCCATTAGATTGGCCTGGGAGCAGGCCAGTGGTGCATATTTCCTGATTAATGTTTAATGTGAAAGTGCCCAGATAAGTGTAGGTGGTGCCACCCCTGGGATGCTGGCCCTGTGTACTATTAGGAAAGCAAATTGTGCAAGCCATGAAAAGGAAGCCAGTGAATAGCATTACTCCATTGCCTCTGCTTCAGTTCCTGTTTCCAGGTTCCTGCTCTGACAAAGTTCTGCCATAACTTCCCTGGAGGATGGACTACAAACTGTAAGCTGAAATAAACCATGTCCTCTCCCAGTTGCTTTTGATCATAGTGCTTCACCAAGCAACAGAGGCACTAAGACAACTGTGCCCACTTATTTCAAGATCGTTTAAGCTATGATATAGCTCTAAGATTCATGCCATCACGCACATGCCAATGATTCACCAATGAGTCTGTCTCCACCTCAGAGATCCCATTGCCCACAGAAATTTTCACTCACTTTTTTGAAAGTGAACTTAGTTCTCCTTGAAACGTGCTTCTTCTGAATTTCCCATTTCAGTAGATTGTATATCAATGCCACAAAACAGTGTATTAGTGCTGGAGAGATGGCTCAGTGGGTAAGAGCATTGACTGCTCTTCCTGAGGCCCTGAATTCAAATCCCAGCAACCACATGGTGGCTTACAACCATCTGGAATGAGATCTGATAGCCACTTCTGGGGTGTCTGAAGACATCTACAGTGTTCTCACATATAAATACAGTAATCTTCAAAAAGAAAAAAAAGAGTTAATTGGCTGTATATGTATGTGTGTGTGTGTGTGTGTGTGTGTGTGTGTGTGTATATATATGTATATATATATATATATATATATATATATATGTGTGTGTGTGTGTGTGTGTGTGTGTGTGTGTGTGTTTGGAGAGGAGAGAGAGAGAGAGAGAGAGAGAGAGAGAGAGAGAGAGAATGCTGACAGTTCATGTTTTGTGGAAAACAGTGAGAAGAGCTCATTTAGGAGGACTGGTTCTCAGGGAAAAACTGTAGAATGCAGCACAGTAACAGCATAAGGCAAGACTTTAGGAGCAATATCAGACAAATCTAATATGTGATATATGCATCTACTTGAGGTGCAGGAGCTGTGGACCTGGTACAGGCAGTCCATTATCAAGGTGAAAAGAATACAAAAAATATGTGCACAGAAGCTGAGGGAAAGAAACAATATCTGAAAATGTGATATGGCAAGAGAGTGTTAGGTTCATTTGGACACTACAGGTAATATAAGGACATAACATAAGTATACACAGCAATAACTGAAGATAATAATCTGTCTGGGAATTGGAAGTATTCAAAAGAAGAGCTAATTTTGGAAATATATGAATAAAGCTAGACAACAAAATCTAGGAATGATGAATGCTGCCAACTAGAAAGGTTCTGGTAAACATCATCAGGGAAATGAGTATGAGATCTGTGCATCAGAGCTAGGCTTTAGAATGTGTTGAAGGGCAGATAATCTAAGGTCTTCTACAACTCATGAAGTAAAGCCAATTCAGGAGTTGTGTGAACATTGATATTCCTTGGAGTGCATAGTTGGAGCCATATGGCAAAATTTTGCAAGCATAACAACCAATGTGTATCTGTGTGATTCCTGGATATAAGGGTACACATGGGAGTGTGAAGAGTGTCCAGGTCATCTCACTTCAGGAGCTCATAAGAGAAAAGTGATTCAAGCAATATATGACAGGAGCTACTCTTTCCATGGTAATTATGGTGCTGTTAGGTAAAACTAGTCAAATCTCATCAAGCAAGGCATGCACAGCACACAGAATGTCTGTCCACAACTTGTACTTAAAACGTGAAGATGCTCAGGAAAAAGTGGTATAGGCAGATTCACAGCTGAAAGTTGGTGATGGTAATATGTGCCTAGAGCTGACCTGATAGTGTAGCATTGACTCTGGTAGACAGCATTCTAGAGACCACCCAAGACAAAGCCTGAACATTTTTGTGCATCTTGAGATAGGCCAGGGGAATATAGACATCATGTATGAGTTTTATTATAGGATAAACACCCAATAAATTCAATTATAGGAGTGCATGGAGAAAGGTGGATGAGAAAAATACAGATTATAAGAACAATAACTTTTTTGAGAGATAGGCTTTGAAGTGTGGGGGTACAGGTGATATTAAGTGTAGGTACATTAATCAAGAAAATGGAGAAGGTTATATGTATGTATGTATATATGTATGTATATGAAATAAAAAAATGTAGTCAACAGCTGAAGAGAAAATGCCCCAAATTGTGATCTTCTGACATCATGTGCAATGTACAGTTTCATAAATGGATTACATATAATTGACTTGCTAGACAAAGTGCCCTAATGAAATCTTTCAATATATCAGGCTATTGACAAGCCAGTTGGTTTCTATCTACAACCTGATAGCAATTATATAATGCTGAATATACAGCTAACTATTTTATTGAACACGGAAAATAAAAGATGGTTCCTCTTTGGGTCCATCATGGCTGTGTAAGGAGAAGGGGGAAAATGATTCCTGCCCCTGAAGCATCACAAGGCCACTGAAGCCCATGACCCCAACTATGCTGCTGGTTGCTCTTGAACTGATGCTGATTTTCTGTTTCTTTGATTTTCAATCTTTTTTCTAGGGAATATACTTCCTCTTATTACTCAGAACCAATCATGACTTAGTAGTTGAAACAGATATGGTTTTCAGGAATGAGGGATGAAGATGGTCATGGGGCTGTGGAGGATAGTTAACAGTCTCTCCGTTTGACCTTTAAGGCCATGGGAAAGGATCTAAACAACATAACCACAATGGTCATGAAAGCCTACATAACCCTTTGTAGAAATGGTTCATTGCCACACTTGGCCTTGAATTTGGAATCATGAGGAGACCCATGTACCATATGGTCCAATGACTGCTGCATTAATTAGCCAGGACAAAGGAGGGCATCAAGAGTAGAAAGTTAAAGTGGTCTCAGGAAGAAAAGGCATGGATAGGAAAATAAGAATTTATATATGATGTGGGAATAAATGGTATTATTAGGAGGAAATGAAGATTAGAATATTAAAAGATAATGGGGAAGCATATAAATAATTAGTGATTTGTTTTCCTAATTGTTGGAAGAACTACAGCTGACAATGCCTATAAATATACTAGAGAGAGCTAACTGCTTTACTTGCATAGAATTCAAAACTTTGTAAGGAATCATTTTAATTTTAGCAATCTGTCATCTTTCTGATCTTACATGAAAAAAAGTTACTAAAGAAAGCTGTCTTCTCTACCAAAAAACCACAAGATCTGAGCCCAGATTTCTGTGAATAACAGGAAGTGTAAACGTATTTGGTAATGTGCTTTTGATTTGTGTTTATTTTCTGCTCTAAGGACATGGGGGTTTGTATTATTGATCCAGGACTCATAGAAGTTATTTAAATCTAAGAATTTTTGATGATTATTAACAATGATCAAAGCCCTGATGATATAGCTTTAGGAAATAAAGACTGTGTTTGGAATCTTTCTGGTCATTAACCTGAAGAAATAGGACAAGAATCTTTAGGGAACAGAGTACCTGAACTAGCAGCTTACATCTACTACTGACTCTGAGTCATTTTCAAATCATCACCATTACCATTCCTGCCTTTCTCAGCACCCTCCTAATGCTGAGGGTGGACTTCGGCAGTCATAACATTATGTGTCATGGTTCTCAAGTAGAGTCCATAAATCTAGAAGGTACTCTGGACAATAACAGAGTAAAATTGTAACCATATACATAGGTACAAACGTTGTGGTCAACAATATATACAAGCCTACATGATTTACTTCCACAATAGTGGCACAAATATTGTGGGAGTAACTGACCACTATATAATTGGATATAAAGTCCATTCTTTCTGATTAAAAAAAAAACCTTCAGACTCTTCATGGGGCCAATACACTGATATTTATAAGAGCCTACTTTACATGGGAAAAATAAGTAATACTGTTCTGTTTCAGAAATATAACTATAAATTTATTCCTAATAGCATTGTTCTAATCCCATAGACTGGTCTCACATTCAGCCATCACCTGATAAGCTTCCTTGTGCAGTAGAAAGAATTTCATACAGAGAGCTAAAACAAGACAATGTTTAGAAAGTGAGGGATTTCAGAACACTTGTTCTTTACTCAGATTTCTTCTTCAAGCCCTTCCCCTTCAGGACACAGAAAGTTATGGGAAAGAGGCTGAAAGGTACTAAGAGCCAGTGAGGGTGGAGGATATTAAGCAAACCAAGCCTTCAAAATACAACAGGATTGGCACACATATGATCTCACAGAGACTGTAGAATAATGAAAAGGACCAGTACAATTTCAATGTGGACTGGGTCCCAGTACTGAGACTGGTAAATGAACACCATCTATGGTCCTTAACCAAGAAACTGTCTCTATGATAATGGAGAGTTTTACTGTGTACAGTAGCCTGTGTTGGCATTTGTGTTACCTTAGGGTCTGTATGACATCTGCCAGGGCTCTTCTGGCTTTCATAGTCTCTGATGAGAAGTCTGGTATAATTAAGATAGGTATATCTTTATATGTTACTTGACCTTTTTCCCTTACTGCTTTTAATATTCTTTCTTTGTTTAGTATATTTGGTATTTTAATTATTATGTGACAGTGAAAGATCCCCTCACTCCAGTCTCTGGATAAGATGACACCCTACAAATTCACAAGAGACCATTCTTGATGCAAGCACATGAGGTTTATTTGGGGAGCCAATGCACTGGGATCAAGCTCGCTCGTAACCCATGCTGGGGCAGAGGAGATTGATCTCACACAGTGGCAACCAGGAGTTTTTAAAGAAAAGTCTACAAAAGAAAAGGAAGGGATAGGCAGGGAAGGTCACATGGCAATTTGTGGCTCAGCAGAGGGTTACAGGTTTATCTCAGGCAAATATAGTTAAACCTTCAGCAAGATGCCAGGTGTCTCAGGAGTGGGGAGTGCTTGGTAATGTTCATAGCAGGAATGCATGGGGAGCCAGTTCTTGGAGCGGGAAGTGGGGGTGCTCTCCCAAGGCCAACAGCCTCTCTGTGGGTAGAAACAGGGAGTGCTCTCCCAAGGCCAGCACCCTTTCTGTGGGCAGAAGCGTGGAGTGCTTTCCCAAGGCCAGCAACCTCTCTGAGGGCAGAAGTGGGGAGTGCCCTCCCAAGGCCAGCAGCCTCTCTGAAGGCAGAATAAACAAACATTTCTGTGTTAGGCTAATTGCTAGGGGTTTAGAAACATCGAGTTGGGTCCTCTCATTTCCCACTCCTTCTGAGTAGTTCTAATAATAGAACTAAACTTGTGATTCTATATATTTCATGTTGTCATTTTCTAATTTCTGATACTGCTGGAGCAACATAAGAATCTATACTGCACCGATCCATTGTCTAACAAAAGCAATTATTTTATTAATTATGCAAGGTCCTACAGTTAATAGAAAGAACAAAATCAATAGGGGCCCAGTCAGGGCCAAAAGCAAAGTCGTCATCCATGGTGATTTGCTGAACCAACACTCGTACCAATTTTGGGTGGTCTCTGTCTCATTGGCCTTTTTCTAGTCTCTCTCTGAGTTTGCTCATGGAGTCCCTAATAGCTCCAGAGTGATCTACCTAGAAGCAACATTCTTCTTTTAGGGCAGCGCATAAGCCCCTTTCTTTGAGAAACAGTAAGTCTAGTCTTCTCCTGTTCTGCAGTACTACCTCAGACAATGAAGTAAGGGACTCTTCCAGTTGACTGAGAGATTTTTCTAAAGCTCTTAGATCTTGGGTCATGGCCATTTGAAGAGTATCTAGTCCATGTTTAAGGTCTATGGGTCCCTTGATAAGAGCAGTGGTTCCTGTTACTATCCCTGCCACTAAACCTACCCCTAACATAACTGCTAAAGTGAGAGAGAACACTGGTTCTCTTTTTTCATGTTGATGCTTGCTCTCATAGGCTTCAATAACTGCTTCTTCTGGATGGTAATAAATTCTAGGAACCAGTCTAATCGTAACACAGAAATCTTTGCTTTGATTAAAGATAGTAGTAGACACACAAGGAGTGAGGCCAGTACTGCATGCCTGCCAATTATTATCATTAGGGAGCAGATATTGGTTGGATCCGATGGTGTTAATAGCCAGAGTATCATTGCAAAGATGTTGGTGGGACAGGGGCCTACACATGAACCTATCCCTGATACCTCAGTCAGGGTTAGTTTATTTTGGGATCTCCAGGGACAGTGGCTGGGGTCTGTGGTAACATTTATTTATAGAACCAGTAACTGTGGTCCCTTCATTATAAGGAGGACCTGCTGCCAGACAGAGCCAGCAGGATGTAGTTGTATTGGGGTTTATAGCATTTAGAGCTTCGAATGCCTCCTGAATTAGGTATAGTAATCTGTCTCCAGTGGGGGGGGGGGACAGAGTGACTATAGTTGAGGCAGGAGCACTAGTGGGAGCCTTAGTTACAACAGGGGGAGGAGGCTTTGGAATGATTCTTCTGCCTAGCAGCTTAGGAGGCCCCTGTTCTGCAAGCACTTTATCAGGTCCCAGGGAAACTGTTGGAGGGCTTTCAATCTGCAGTCTAATCTGAAATGTGAACCCGCTGTCCCAACCTGACATATAGAACCTAAGACCCCAGGTTTGCCCCTAGGGTCAAGCAGTAAACTTCTTCTCTGGGTCTGTAAAGGCGATGTTAAGGGAGTCATTTTTCCGAGAGACAGTGATCAAGTCCCATGAGGTTGTGGGATGCCAGGAGGCATCTCCAGTGGTCTTGCATCCCCACTGTCCACAGTAAAATTGTCCCACACCCCTGCATCTGTGAGCCTCCGGTCTACATTGGCTGTCACTGGGGCATACATTAAAAGGGGTTTGTTGGAGCTTTCTCCTGATGAATAAGTTCTTACAGCCAGGATAAACTGCATTGTATTGTTTTTGGGACACCTGGTAAGGGGAGTGAGGGCTTCCGACCATATAATGTTTCTGCAGGCGGTTCACTTCCTTATGAGTTAGCTCAGGAATGTTCCAAGAGTCTAATCTGGCTATTAGGGCACAGATCTCCAGAAACAAGGAGGGCCACAAAGGAAGGGGGGGACTTTTGAAGTGGACCAGACCATGTCTCCAGTTTGTGATAATACTTGCCAAGTAAGGTTCATAGGCTGGTGGGGGTTGCTATTCCTTGGTGGTGAGAAGGTGGTGTAGGCACAGCTTAAAAGAATCATCAGTCCACTCCAGCTTCCAGGAGGCCCATGACATAATAGTTGGTGTGACATACAATGTCTTTTAATTTCTTTGTTCCCAAGTGGGTTAATTGGTGCAAATTGGTAACATATTTTTGCCCCTCTTTTTGGGCTAGGATAGACTTCCCATCTTCTGTCTTCACTACTCCATAGGGAGTGTAGCTGTATACTATTTTTAATTTTTCCATTTAGTGGTGATCCTCGGGGGTGTACCTGAAACTGGTCTTTATGATGTTGTAAGTCTTTAGGTTTTTTAATCCCCCAGTTGGCTATAAGAATCATGGCTCCTTGGGCTGCTTGTTTGGCTGCCATGTCAGCCATCTGATTTCCTTTGGCAATGGCAGTATGGTCCTTTTGATGGTCATGGCAATGTATAATGGCCAGGTTTTTTTTTTTTGGCAAGTGTATGGCTTCTAGCAGGCTTAAGATTTCTTCTTTGTTTTTAATGTCCTTTCCAGAAGATGTGAGTAGTCCCCTCTGTTTATAGATTGCCCCCCATGTATGTGAGTGGTGGTGAAAGCATACCTGCTGTCTGTGTAGATGTTGATAGTCATTCCTTCTACCAGCTGCAAGACTTGGGTGAGTGTAATCAGTTCTGCCTTTTGACCTGACATTCCTTCAGGCAAGCTGCTAGCCCAGATAGTCCGTTTCCCATTCCCCATCTCTGCCCTGGCTCTCTGCTTACCTGCAACTATAAAGCTGCTGCCATCCATGTAACAATTAAGGCACCCAGGCCAGGGATGCTTGTTGAGGTCCTTCTGTGTTCCGGTTTCTTCTGCCAGGATGTCTACACATTGGTGTATGGGCAGAGAATCATCTGTCTCAGGCAGTAGGGTGGTGGGGTTGAGGATAGCCGGGGGAAGGGGGGGGGCGTGTAGGGAAAGTCACGCATTCAGTCAGCAGAAGGCTTTGGTAATGAGTCATGTGGACATTTGTCATTCAGTGGTCAGGAGGCTATCTGATGATGCTTTCTAGGGTGTGGGGAGCTACCACGATAGTCTGCTGTCACAAAGTCAGTTTGTCAGCGTCCTTGAGGAGTAGTGCTATAACAGCAATGACTTTCAGGCAAGAAGGCCACCTGCTGGCTACAGGATTGAGTTTCTTTGATAGATAAGCTATGGGTCACTTCCATGGCCCCAAGTCCTGGGTCAGGAACCCCCATGCCACCCCTGCTCTTTCATCCACATAGAGGGTGAAAGGTTTAGTTAAGTCTGGTAGGGCCAAAGCTGGTGCACTGAGTAAAGCTCTTTTAATTTCTTTGAAAGCTTTCTGGTGTTCAGGGGCCCATGAGAAAATCCCTATACTTTGGTGAGAGGGTAGAGTGGGGCTGCCAAGGTGGCAAATCCTGGCATTCAGAGTCTACAAAATCCCGCAGTGCCTAGGAACTCTCTTACTTGCTTTGGGGTTGCAGGAGTAGGGATTTGTGTCACAGTCTTTTTCCTATCTTCTGTCAGCCATCACTTCCCCTCTTTAAGAGTGTAGCCCAAATAGGTTACTTCTGTCTAGCAAATCTGGGCTTTCCTTTCTGAATCCCTGTACCACAACTCACCCAGCTCAGTCGGTAATTTCTTAGTCCCAAGTCTGCACTCTTGTTCGGTGATCACAGCTAAGAGCAAATCATCAACATACTGAAGCAGGGTAATTTGAGGATTTTCTGACCTGAATGGAGCCAAATTCCTATGGAGGGCTTCGTTGAAAAGGGTACGGGAGTTCTTGAATACCTGGGGCAGATGCCTCCAAGTCAATTGTCCCGCCTGTTCTGAATCTGGGTCTCTCCATTCAAAAGGAAAGATCACCTGGCTGGTAGGATGTAGTCTCAGGAAAAAGAACATGTCTTTTTAAGTCTAGAACCGTATACCAATGTCTGTCAGGGGGGAGAGAACTGAGCAGGTTGTAGGAGTTAGGGACAGTGGGATGGATATCCTGCACTCTTTTATTAACTTCTCTTAGATCTTGTACTGGCCGGTAATCATTGGTGCCTGGCTTCCTAACTGGCAGCAACAGAGTGTTCCAGGGAGACTGACAGGGGACCAGAATGCCTAGTTGCAGGAGTCTTTGGATGTGAAGTCTGATGCCCACTCCAGCCTCTCTGCTCATGGGGTATTGTCGTACCTCAATGGGGATTGCATCAGTCTTTAGGCTTACGATGATAAGGGGTATTCCTTTGGCCTCTCCCATGTCCCCCTCATCTCCACCCATGCTCCAGGGAACCTCTTCAACCATTTTCCCCCAAGGGTCCTGTCCAGCGAGGACAGAGGTTTGTGCAATCTGTATTCTTCTTCTAGTTTTAAAGCCAAAATCATAGAAGTGGGGGCCTGCCAATTGACTATAGTTCCTTTTGAGGAAAAACTTATTTGGGCTTAATTTTGACAGTAAATCTCTCCCCAATAATGGCATGGGGCACTCAGGGATGATGGGGGAGGAGTTAGTTACTTGACCTTTCCCCAGATTAACCTCCCTGTCCGTGGTCCAAGAGTATGGTTTCTGGCCAGTGGCCCTAACCACTATGGTTTTTTTTTTAATTTTTTAATTCTCCTAATGGTTACTTTAAAACTGAAAATTCTGCTCCAGTGTCAACAAGGAAGTCTGTAGGGGTCCCTTCCACAGTTAGGGTTACCCTAGGCTTGGGGAGGGGGTCTGAACCCTGTCTCCTTTAATCATTATCTTCTAGAGTGAGGACCTTAGGCGGTTTGGCAATCAGTTTCTTAGGGCAGTCCCTTGTCCAATGTCCCTTTTCCTTGCAATAAGCACATTGGTCCTTGTCTAAAGGCTGTCGTAAAAATCCTCGAGAGTTCAAAGGTCTTCTCAGCCCTGACCCTGCATTGCCCAGGTACCCTGTCTGTCTGTTTCTTTGCTCTGTTCTATAAGTCTCCCTGTCACCTACTACTGCAGTCAAAATCCTTGTCAAACTCCTTTCTTGCCCATTTTCTCTTCTATCTTCTCTTTCTTCTGCTTCTCTTTTCTCCCCCTCTCTTTTCTTCTTCAGTCTCTCTCTTATGGTATATTCTCTGCTTCCTTAACTAGTCCTGCAAAGATAGAGTTTGCAGACCCTCTAGGTGCTGCAGCCTTCTCCTAATATCAGAGGCAGATTGTCCAATAAAAGCCATGGCTCCTGCTCCCTGTTGACCTTCGGAGGTAGGGTCAAAAAGCGTATATCAACTGTAAACCTCCAAAAGCCATTCTAAAAACACAGAAGGGGGTTCCTTTCCCCCCTGAAGAACTTCTCTTACCTTGGCCAAAACTTCTCTTACCTTGGCCAAATTGGTGGGGCACCTGCTAGCCCCCTTGAGACCTGCCACCAGAGCCTGGTGGTAGACTGAGTTGTCCCCTACCTTCAGGGCTGTTGTAATTCCAATCAGGACAATTCAGAGGGAATCCTGTGTCTATTTCATTCTGGAGTTGAGTTGGTTGACCATTGGTTCCTGGCAGTCTTTCATGCCTCTAGCAGGATCCTTTTCTTCTCTTCAGTGGTAAAACAGACCTGCAAAAGCTGCTGACAATCATCCCAGGTGGGCTAATGGTAGACCATAAGGGATTATATCAGACCTGTCAGGCTAGAGGGATTTTATGAGAAAGGGGCATGATTAGTTTTCCAATTATAAAGATAGGCTGATGAGAACGGCCAGTATTGAAGGGGTTGCAAGTGTTCAGGATTAGCTGGTGGATGGCCATATGCACACAGAGGCAACCCTGTAGTTGAATCTGATCCACTGGGGCTCTGCACATGCCAGCTTTGCATCCCAGTGGCCGGCCCTTCTGCTACTCCTCCAGTGACACCCTGTTGAGGATTTTGGAGGATGCAGGTAAGTAGGTGGGGTACCAGGCCATTCTGGGGGCTCCTAAATCTCAGGATAGATGTTAGGAGGAGCTGAGGATCAGGTTCTGTTTGGCAGTTTGGGCTCTGCCACACCTTTCTTGGTGGTTCAGGTTCTGCCGCTTTTTCTTCCATTTTCTGCTTTAAATCACGGAGTACCAGGACTTGGGAGCCTTGCTTATTTTTCTGAGGCAAAGGCTTTAACCAGGACAGAGGATCTTGCACCAAATTCTCCCAAACAAAAATATAAGGTACCTGGTCAGGGAGAGATCCTGATCCCTTCTGAACAATGATGTCTTTGATGGCAGAAATCACAGTCAAGTCAAGTGTGCCCTCCGGAGGCCAGCCAACATTGTACTTCGGCCATTCTGAAGAACAAATCATTCTCCAGCATCCCTTCCTAACTTTTACAGACAGATTGTGTGCCCTATTTCTAACTTCAGTCCAGTGGTCAAGAGTTTGACTGAGAGGAGTACTGGCAGCCTGTCCCATCGTCCAAGTCACAGAAATCACAAACAGAACACTCAGAAAGACCACAAAAACAGACCAGAGCCTGCCTCTTGTGGGATTCCCAAAACCAAGAAACAGAATCAGATGACCGAGGGGACATGAATCTCCAAGAGAGATTCGGGATCCATGTTGGCACCCAGATGGGAAATCTCCGAGTATCCTCGGAGTTCCCACAGACCTCCTGAGACATCTCTCAGGGCAAATAGTCAGCTATCTCATGATGCATCTGTCAATAACCCTCCCCTCTGTCCAGGACAGGGAGTTTCTTGCTCTCACAAACATAGAAGATCGTGAACCAGAAAACTAGAAATACCAGAAATACCAGATTCAGAAAACCAAAAATATCAGAAATACCAGATTCAGAAGCAGCCGACAGACAGGGAGAGACAAGGGTGGAATCTAACCTCCAAGAGGGGTCTCTGAGAATTTGGGGGGGTTGAGAAATGAAAGACCCCCAAATCAGGGAGCCCCTCACTCTAGTCTTGGGATAAGATGATGCCCCCAAAATTCACAAGAGACCATTCTTGATGCAAGCACACGAGGTTTATTTAGGGAGCCAATGCACTGGGATCAAGCTCGCTTGTAACCCATACTGGGACAGAGGAAGATCAATCTCACACAGTGGCAGTCAGGAGTTTTTAAAGAAAAGACTACAAAGGAAAAAGGGAAGGATAGGCAGGGAAGGTCAGGTGGCAATTTGTGGCTCAGTGGAGGGTTACAGTTTTATCTCAGGCAAACATAGTTAAACCTTGAGCAAGATGTCAGGTGTCTCAGGATCGGGGAGTGCTTGGGAATGCTCATCGTGGGAACACGTGTCAAGCCAGTTCTTGGAGCAGGAAGTGCTCTCCCAAGGCCAACAGCCTCTCTAAGGGCAGAATTAACAAACTTTTCTATGTTAGGCTAATTGCTCGGGGTTTAGAAATATCAAGTTGGGGCCTCTCAACAGGAGGAATTTCTTTTCTGGTCTGATCTATTTGTAGTTCTGTAGGTTTCTTGTGTATTCATGGACATCATTTTCTTTAGGGTAGGGAAGTTTTCTTCTATACTTTTGTTGAAGACATTTACTGGCCCTTTAAGTTGGAAATCTTCACTCTCTTCTATACCTATAATCCTTAGAATTGATCTTCTCATTTTGCCCTGGATTTCCTGGATGCTTTGGCTGAGGAGATTTTTGCATTTTGCATTTTCTTTGTTGTATCAAGCCTTCGATGGTATCTTCTGCATCTGAGATTCTCTCTTCTATCTCTTGTATTCTGTTGTTGATGCTTGGATCCATGACTCCTGACTTATTTCCTAGGTTTTCTATGTCCTGAGTTGTTTCCCTTTTTGATTTCTTTATTATTTCTACCTTCATCTTTAGATCCTGGATGACTTTGTTCAATTCCTTCACCTGTTTTGTTGTGTTTACCCTTAGTTCTTCTAGAGCTTCTCCCTGTTTACTTGTGTTATCCTGTATTTTTAAGGGAGTTATTTATATTCTTCTTCAAGCCCTCAATCAGCACCATGATCTGTGATTTTAAAACCAAATCTGGCTTTTTTTGTATGTTGGGGTATTTAGGACTTGCTGTTGTGGGAGAATTAGGTTTTGATGGTACCATATTGCCTTGATTTCTGTTAGTAATGTTCCTACATTTGCCTTTTGCCATCTCCTTATCTCTGGTGTTAGTTGGTCCTGATGTCACTGGCTGGTGCTTGTACCTCCTGTGTGCCTGCAAGGCTATCTCAGCACCTTGGGTGACAGCTTTCCCCTGGCACAGATTGCTGTGCAGCTGCCCAGGTCCTGGGTACAGGTCGGGCCCTGGCAGAACAAGTCCCAAGTTATTGTACACTTGGGTGTTCTCTGTGTTCCTGGCTGCAACAGCCTACTCAGTTGCAGGAGAGAAGATGTTGGCCTCACCTCTAATGTCAGGACTCAATGCAGAACAGATATCCCCTAGCAGACTAGGTGCACAGAGGGCTGTGTCAGTGTTTCCCAGCTCCTGGGTACAGGTGGAGTCCTGGCTGGGTGTGTCCCAAGTAATCTTTTTTTTTGATATTATTGTTTACATTCTAAATTATTTTCCCTTTCCCAGTTCCCCCCTCCCACTAAGTCCCATAAGCCCTCTTCCCTCCAACAGTTCCCCAATCAACCCCCTCTCATGCCACTGTCCTGGCAATCCCCTACAATGCTGTATCAAGCCTTTCCAGGACCCGGGCCCTCTCCTTCCTTCTTCTTGAGAAGGATTTGATATGTGGGTTGTGTTTTGGGTATTCTGAGCTTCTGGGCTAATATCCACTTATCAGTGACTGCATTCCATGTGTGTTCTTTTGGGAATGAGTTACCTCACTTAGTATGATATTCTCCAGTTCCAACCATTTGCCTAAAAATTTCATGAATTTATTGTTTTTAATTGCTAAGTAGTATTCCACTGTGTAAATATACCACAATTTCTGTATCCATTCCTCCATTGAGAAACATCTGGGATTGTTCCAGCTTCTGGCAATTATAAATAAGGCTGCTATGAACAAAGTGGAGCATGTGTCCTTCTTGCATGATGGGGAATCCTCTGGGTATATGCCCAGGAGTGGTATGGCAAAGTCCTCCAGAAGTGTCAATCTTTTCCTAATTTGTTGGTTGCTGTTTTGTACTTTTGATGGTGTCCTTCGCCTCACAGAAGCTTTGTAATTTTATGAGGTCCCATTTGTAAATTCTTGATCTTAGAGCACATGCTATTGCTGCTCTGTTCAGGAACGTTCCCCCCACGATGTCCTCAATGGTCTTCCCTAGGTTCTTTTCTATTAGTTTCAGTGTGTCTGGTTATATGTGGAGGTTCTTGATCCACTTAGAGTTGAGCTTAGTACAAGGATATGATAATGGATAAATTCGCATTCTTCTGCATGCTGACTTTCAGTTGAAACAGCACCATTTGTTGAAAAGGCTATTTTTTCCCACTGGATATTTTCAGCTCCTTTATTGAAGGTCAAGGGACCATAGGTGTTTGGGTTCATTTCTGGGTCCTCAATCCTATTCCATTCATCCACCTGCCTGTTAATGTACCAATACCATGCAGTTTTTAACACCATTGTTCTGTAGTATTGCTTGAGGTCCAGGATACTGATTCCCCCAGAAGTTATTTCACTGTTGAGGATAGTTTTAGCTATCCTGGGTTTTTTGTTATTCCAAATGAATTTGAGAATTGCTCTAACTATGTGTAGAACTGAGTTGGAATTTTGATGGGGATTGCATTGAATCTGTATATTGCTTTTTCCAACGTGGCCATTTTAACTAAATTAATCCTGCCCATCCAAAAGCATGGAAGATCTTTCCATTTTCTGAGGTCTTCTTCAATTTCCTTCTTCAGAGATGTGACATTCTTGTCATGCACATCTTTCACTTGTTTGGTTAGAGTCATGCCAAGGGTGAAGGGTGTCATTTCCCTAATTTCTTTCTCAGCCTACTTATCCTTTGAGTATAGGAAGGCTACTGATTTGCTTGAGTTGATTTTATAACCAGCCACTTTGCTGAAGTTATCAGCTGTAGGAGTTCTCTGGTGGAGTTTATTTGGGCACTTAACTATACTATCATATCTGCAAATAGCGATAGTTTGACTTCTTCCTTTCCAGTTTGTATTCCTTTGACCTCCTTATGCTGCCTAATTGCTCTAGCTAGTACCTTAAGTACTATATTGAAAAGATATGGAAAGAGGGGGCAGCCTTGTCTAGTCCCTGATTTTAGTGGGATTGCTTCAAGTTTCTCTCAATTTAGTTTGATGTTGGCTACTGGTTTACTGTATATTGCTTTTTTACTATGTTTAGGTATGGGCCTTGAATTCCTGTTCTTTCCAAGACTTTTAGCATGAAAGGATGCTGAATTTTGTCAAATGCTTTTTCAGCATCTAATGAAATGACCATGTAGGTTTTTTTTTTTGAGTTTGTTTATGTAGTGGATTTTATTGGTGGATTTCCATATTTTGAACGATCCCTGCATCTCTGGGATGAAGCCTACTTGGTCATGGGGAGTGATCGTTTTGATGTGTTCTTGGATTCGAAGTGATCTACTCAGGTGATCCCTGTGTATGTGTCTTCAATTCTACATAGCCATAAGAGCAAAGATGACAGCCTCACTGATTTTTTAAAAATTTTTTATTAGATTTATTCTCTTTTTTTCTTTTTCTTTCCTTTTTATTGGCTATATTCTTTATTTACATTTCATTTCCCTTTTCCTGGTTCCCTACCCCCCAAAGGTCCCACATGCTCTTTTCCCTCCCCCTGTTCCCCCATCCATCCCTTCCCACTTCCCTGTTCTGGTATTCTCCTACACTGATGCATTGAGCCTTTCCAGAACCAGGGTCCACTCCTTCCTTCTTCTCAGACATCATTTGGTATGTGGATTGTGTCTTGGGTGTTCCAAGATTCTAGGCTAATATCCACTTATCAGTGAGTGCATACCATGGGTATTCTTTTGAGATTGGGTTACCTCACTTAGTATGATGTTCTCCAGCTCCATCAATTTCTCTAAGAATTTCATGAATTCATTGTTTCTAATGGCTGAATAGTACTCCATTGTGTATATACACCACATTATTTGTATCCATTCCTCTGCTGAGGGACATCTGGGTTCTTTCCAGCTTCTGGCTATTATAAATAAGGCTGCTATTAACATAGTGGAGCATGTATCCTTGTTGCATGCTGGGGAATCTTCTGGGTATATGCCCAGGAGTGGTATGGCAGGGTCCTCCAGAAGTATCATGTCTAGTTTTCTGAGGAACTGCCAGATTGATTTCCAGAGTAGTTGTACCAGCTTGCAATCCCACAAGCAGTGGAGGAGTGTTCCTCTTTCTCCACATCCTCGCCAACACCTGCTGTTTCCTGAGTTTTTATTCTTAGCCATTCTGACTGGGATGTGGTGAAATCTCAGGGTTGTTTTGATTTGCATTTCCCTAATGGCTAATGATGTTGAAAATTTTTTAAGGTGCCTCTCAGCCATCCAAAGTTCTTCAGGTGCAAATTCTTTGTTTAGCTCTGTACCCCATTTTTGATAGGGTTATTTGGTTTTCTGGGGTCTACCTTCTTGAGTTCTTTGTATACATTGGATATTAGCCCTCTGTCAAATGTAGGGTTTGTGAAGATCTTTTCCCAATTTGTTGGTTGCTGATTTGTTCTTTTGACAGTGTCTTTTGCCTTACAGAAACTTTGTAATCTTATGAGGTCCCATTTGTCTATTCTTGATCTTAGAGCATAAGCTATTCCTGACTGTCCTGGAACTCACTCTTTAGACCAGGCTGGACTCAAACTCAGAAATCTGCCTGCCTCTGCCTCCCAAGTGCTGGGATTAAAAGCGTGTACCACCACTGCCTGGCATGGTTTTTTAAAAGACTTATTTATTCATTATATGTAAGTACAATGTAGCTCTCTTCAGACATACTAGATGATGGTGTCAGATCTTATTACGGATGGTTGTGAACCACTATGTGTTTCCTGGGATTTGAACTCAGGATCTTTGGAATAACAGCTGGTGCTCTTAACCACTGAGTCATCTCATCAGCCCTAGATTTATTCTTTATTTACATTTCAAATATTCCCTTCCTGGTCTGCCCCTGAAAATCCCCTAAACCATCTGTGATAGTTTGTATATGATTGGCCCAGGAAGTGAATCTATTAGGAGGTGTGGCCTTGTTGGAGTAGGTGTGTCACTGTGGGTGTGGGCTTAAGACCTCCCCCCTGGCTGCCTGGAAGTCAGTCTTCCACTAGCAGCCTTCAGATGAAGATGTAGAACTCTCAGCTCCTCCTGCACCAAGCCTGCCTGGATGCTGCCATGTTCTCCCTTGATTACAATGGACTGAACTTCTGAGCCTGTAATCCAGCCCCAATTAAATGTTGTCTTTTATAAAACGTGCATTGTTCATGGTGTCTGTTCACAGCAGTAAAACCCAAACTAAGAAAGAAGTTGGTGCCAGGGATTGGGGTATTGCTGTGATAGGCCTGACCATGCTTTTGTTTGGAAGAATGTGGATTTCTGGACTTTGGATTTGGAAAGCCACGGAATGCTTTAAGTGGGTCTTAATGGGCCAGTCTAGTAGGAATATTGAAGACAGTGGTGCTGAGAGTCATTTTAACTGTGTAGGCCCGATGGCCCAAGAGGTTTCAGTGGAGAACTTTAATATATGGCTGAGAGACTGTTTTTGTGATGTTTTGGTGAAGAACATGCCTGCTTTTTGCCATTGTCTGAAGAGACTGCCTAGGGCTAAGTAAAGAGATTTATGTTAATTGCATTTGCAAAGGAAGTCTCGAAAAATCCCAACAAAGACTTTGTTCTCTGGTTAAGTCTGATGAAGAGAATTTTGAACAAACATAGTAAGATGAGAAAGGAAAAGTACAAAATATATAATTTGAGTATTAAAGGGACTCCAGGAAATGAAATGCAGCTCAATTCAATGATATTAAATTGAATTAAATGAGTGGTGACCTTGGGGGCAAGATTCCACCCAGCTAAATTTAGGTCCAGGCTTGGTAGTACAAGCCCTTAAATCCCAGGAGGCAAAGATAAGCAGATCTCTGAGTTCAAGGCCAGTCTAGAACAGAGCAAATTCTAGGTGAAGAAAAACTTAAATCCAGGTTTGGTGGACCACACCATTAATCCCAGTGCTTACGAGGCAGTTATGCAGATCCCTGAATTCAAAGTCAGTCTATGGAGCAAGATTTAGGACAGCCAACTTAGGCAGTGAAGAAGCTGGGAAAAAGGAAGCCAGTGATAATGTAATAAAACAAGGGGGTCAATGTTCCAGCTCCTGCAAGCAGCAGAACTCAGCAGCTTTGGCCACGTGTCTCTGGCTTTATATTCAAGAGGAGAAGGAGACTACTGAAACAATTGATGCTGGTTAGCTGGAGCTAAGAAATTAGTGGTGATTAAGAAAAGACCAGCATCACTGAGGTGAAATCCTCTGGAAAGTGTTTTCTGAGAGCACAAAGAAGTTGTATTCCAGAGATAGCCAAGGTTATACCTCATGTTGCAGCTGTACTTGGTAATGTGTAGAATTATCCAGGTGGTACTGGTTTTGAAGGCATGAAGGCATCATGAAGAACAGCTGAGGCTTGGTACTGTGAGAAGCCATAGAAGGCCACTGGTGAAAGTGTACCCTCAGTTGTAATTGACAGCCCAGGATTGAAGGGGTCATGCAAAGGAGTTGAGGCTTGGTACAATGAATAGAGCCTATGAGAGGTTTTGGAGAAGCATAGTTATAGTGGAAGACCCTAGTATATTAGAGATGCCAGTACCATGGGATGACCACCAAGAACAGCAGTGGCAGTGGAGTGGATCAATCTGAACGTAGAGTGCTACAGAGGGCAGAGCTGGAGAAGTGACACCAGCTCTTTGGAAATGTACAGAAGATCATGTGTGGATCTCAGACATTGGAACAAGAAGCTGTGAAGCTAAAATTGACTTGGGGACCCCAAGATATTAAAGATGCTGGAGCCACAGGATACCTGCCAAGGAAAGCTGCTAACAGGGAGTGGAACAAGCCTAGAAGAAAGAACCTTGTTGAAGTCAACAAAGATGAAAAAGGAGTTGGATATCTGAAGACTGCATTACCATCAGACATGAAGATGCAGAGTTTGGACTTTTCCCAACTGGTTTCCTGTATTGCTTGTGGGATTACAGTTAAGTGATTGGATGAATCTCAAAAGAGACCTTGAACTTTAGACTTTTAACACTGTTGAGACTGCTATAGTCTACAGGGAGTTTTGAAGTTGGACTAAATGTATTTTGCATTATGCTATGTTTCAGTATGGCCACCATAGACTCATGTTTGAACAAGCCTATCGGGGCCAGGGAGTGGAATGTGGTAGTTTGTATATGATTGGCCCAGGAAGTGAACCTATTAAGAGGTGTGGCCTTGTTGGAGTAGGTGTGTCACTGTGGGTATGGGCTTAAGACCCTCCCCCTGGCTGCCTGGAAGTTAGTCTTCCACTAGCAGCCTTCAGATGAAGATGTAGAACTCTCAGCTCTTCCTGCACCATGCCTGCCTGGATGCTGCCATGCTCTGCCTTGATTGCAATGGACTGAACCTCTGAGCCTGTAAGCCAGCCCCAATTAAATGTTGTCTTTTATAAAACTTGCATTGGTCATGGTGTCTGTTCACAGCAGTAAAACCCAAAATAAGACACCATCTCCCCTCCCCCTGCTCATCAATCCACCCACTCCCTCTTCCCTGTCCTGGCATTCGCCTATACTGGGGCATCTACCCTTCTCATGACCAAGTGCCTCTCTTTCCTTTGATGTCCAACAAGACCAATCTTTACTACATATGCAGCTTTGGCCATGAATCCTTCCATGTGTACTCTTTGGTTTGTGATTTAGTTCCTGGGATCTCTGGGAGTACTGGGTGATTCAAATGTTTGTTCCTCCTATGTTACTGCAAACCCCTTCAGATCCTTGGATCCTTTCTCTAGCTCCTCCATTGGGGACCCTGTGCTCAGTTCAATGGTTGGCTGAGAGTGTCCTCCTGTGTACTTATCATGCACTGACAGAGACTCCCAGATGATGGCTATATCAGTCTCCTGTCAGTAAGCACTTGTTGGCATCTACAGTAGTATCTAGATTTTGTAACTGAACATGGGATGGATCCCCAAGTGGGGGAGTCTCTGGATGGTCTTTCCCTCAGTCTCTGCTCCATATTTTGTCTCTGTGTCTCCTCCTGTGAGTATTTTGTTCCCCTGTCTAAGAAGGACCAGAGTATACATACTTCCTTCTTCTTGAGCTTCATTTTGTCTGTGAATTGTATCTTGAGTATTCCAAGATTTTAGGCTAATATCCACTTATAAGCAAGTGTATAACATGTGTATTCTTTTGTGATTTGGTTACCACACTCAGGATATTTTCTAGTTCCATCCATTTGCTGAACCACAAGGCTCCACAACCTTCTCTACACAGTCTGACAGGAGAGAATGGATCTCCCAGTATTGCCCCTATTCCTGAGAGCAGAGGTGAGATCTCCACTTTCTCTACAAGATCTTTCTGGAGGGGAACGGCTATGAATGCATGCACAAGGCATATGATCAGTGGAGCAGCCAGGAAAGGAGCCTTCTAATTTCCATTTGTACCAGGGAGCCAGGCATCTCCACAGCCTTCAGTGCATAGCCCACCAGGAGAGAGTGATCTCCCAGAAGTACCTCCCATTTTTAAACATGGAGGTTAGATCTCCACTCACTCATTCTTAGCCATTCATAAGTTCTTTGCAGTTGGTACACACAGGCTATTTTCTTATAAGCAAAGCTTGGGATGGGTGCTGGGGACAGCAAACAATGACAGGGACTGCCTGCTGTAGGCCAGTATGGAGACATCTCAGAAGCCCGCAGCAGCTCCTTGTAGAAAAGGATGGTGTTTGGGACCCTGAGAAGCAGGACACACATCCCTCCAGGGGACCTGCCATCTGAAATAAGGGACTGACTGCAGTAGGCCTGGATGGAGACATCTTTAGTAGCCTGTGGCAGCTCTTTGTAACAACAGTTGTTCCCATTTCTACTAATCTTAGCACTTGACAATGGCTGTATAGATTTCATTTGTGTGTAACTGTTTTTCAGTTGGTGTTGGTATGCATAATTATTCTATTATATCTGACTTTCTTATTTCTCCTTCTGCTCTAGTGAGTTCTGTGAAACTAGATGTTCCGTGATGTAATGATTCTTAAACAATTAAAAATTGAGGCATGGACCACAGCACAGCACAGCATAGTCCTAATGGCCCAGGTGCATGCTTCGTGTTCTCATCTTAGAAACAATGCAATAACTGCACAATGGTAGTTACAGATTAATGCTTGACTTGCAAAGAAAGTTTGACAAAATTATTAGAAAATGAATTAGAGCCAACATTGGGACCCCAAAGAAAGAAAAAAATATCTATTAAAGTTATGAAATATGTTCTGCACAGCATTTGAGAGTGGTTCCTGGATAAGCCAGTATAGAATATGTTAAATCTTAGATTAGTAAAGCTAAGTCACAACACTGGGACTCTTAGGAGAGTCATTGTGTGCAATGTATAGAAGCGGAAAGCTGGGGGAACTACGGAGTTAAGGGTTAATTTGATTCTTTCTGGCCACTGCCTGGCAGCTTTGCCCATGCCATTTATCATTAGAGCTTTACAAGGAAATGCAAGTAGCTGGCCGTGGAGCTCTGAGCTCTAAAGTATAATAGTTAAAGTTAAAGTTTAAATAGTGATAAGTTTGAAATTATTATTTTGGCTATAGGCCTGGGAATAGGGAAGCTTGAAACTTTGGGGGAACAATTGTAATTCTTGATTTTTTTGTGGGACTTGGTTATTCTTTTGAATTTGATTTGGCAACGATCATACAATGTCTTTTTTTATCTGCTTTTGGAGTATCAATAAAAGACTGGGGCAAGAAGAAGGTGCGTGAACATGGAAAGAGCTTGTGAAGACTGAATGAAGAGAGAATGTGAGGTGTGTGAAGAGTGGGTATGTGAGTGAAAGGGGAACACACAGAAGTGTGTATGGGCAAGAGAGTGCAAGAAAAGAAAAGCACACAGGAGAAAAGCAGAGTGCACAGGAGAATGCAGAGTGTGTACAGCCTCAAACTGTGAGCAAATGAGCAAGAAAGAGCAGAGAATGAGAGAAAAGAGAAACTTTAAGCCTTGAAAAATTGCCTGTCAGCTTGAACCCAAAAAGTAGTCTGTGTATATTTATTATGCACCTTCCAGATATCCTTGCTTCCAGTTGAGAACTCCCATCCTGTGTTGAGGCTGGACCCCAGCTGGGGGGGGGCGGTTATGAGGACACTAGGATAAGTTAATGCCTGAGCTCTTTCACTGTGGATAAGCCTAATAGTATAACTGGTACAAATAATGTGCAATGTGTAATGTACATAATAGTGTAATGTGGCCTGGAAAGAAAGGGGAAGGTTTAGGTGACCAGATCAATGACTGGGTGTTTGGGAGTGACAGGGACTGGAAAGGTTTGAGAATCTGAACAGACTAAGTATGTATCTGAATGGAGAATCTGAAATCCTACCTGGGCTTCTCTATTTGGCATCAGCGGGCACTACTCAAGGGGTATTTATAAAAGTAAACCACTGTGGGACCTGCATTATGATGGCTAGCTCCAGTGTGTGACAAAGGGCCTAGAAGGAAAAGTTTTTGGAACTCACAGAGAAAATGTGTTATGCAATCTTCAAACCCATATCCAGAGCATTAAACAAGAAAGTATGTCAGATCCTATCTAGTTTCATCAGGTATTGTCAAAATGCTTTCTGTACATCTGAAGTTAGGTGCTGGACAGTGGAGATGGTGCAAGAGTTTTTTGGAGAGCATATCATGTAAATCTCTTGCAGAAAGTGCATCTTCACATCTAGGCCTTAGAAGGTGGTAGAGAATTCAGGGTTCTGTCAGGCACTAGGCATCTGTTAGGTTTCTGAAATAGTGTTGAATTGTACTGTGGAAATGGAGGTGGGGTTGGATTTGGATAAACACAATAGTAAAACTGGTTCATGAGTTACATGAATATAGGTAGTTTGTCAGTTCCTCAGAAAATTGGACAGAGTACTAAGAGAGAACCATGCTATACCACTCCTGGGCATATACCCAGAAGGTGCTCCAACATGTAATAAGGACACATGCTCCACGATGTTCACAGCAGCCTTATTTATAATAATCACAAGCTGGAAAGATCCCAGATGTTCGTCAACAGAGGAATGGATACAGAAAATGTGGTACATTTACACAAGGGAGTACTAATCAGCTGTTAAAAACAATGAATTCATGAAATTGTTAGGCAAATGGATGGAACTGGAAAATATCATCCTGATTGAGGTAACCAAATCACAAAAGAATACACATGATATGCACTCACTGATAAGTGAATATTAGTGCAGAAGCTAGGAGTATCCAAGATACAATTCAAAGACCACATGAAGTTTAAGAAGGAAGACCAAATTATGGATACTTTGGTCTTTCTTAGATAGAGTACAAAATACCCATGGGAGGAAATACAGAGACAAAGTGTTGAGCTGAGACTAAATGGAAGACCATCCAGTAATTGCCCCATCTGAAGATCCATCCCATATACAGTTACCAAACCCAGACACTATTGTGGATGCCAACAAGTGCTTGCTGACAGGAGCCTGATATAGCTGTTTCTAGAGAGGTCCTGCCAGTGCCTGACAAATACAATGGTGGATGCTCTTAGCCAGCCAACCATTGAACTGAGAACAGGGTACTCAATGGTGGAGCTAGAGAAAGGACCCGATGAGTTAAAGGGGTTTACACTTCCCAAAGGAGGAACAACAATATGAACCAATCAGTACCCCCAGAGCTACCAGGGACTTAACTACCAGCCAAAGAGTATAAATTGAGGGACCCATGACTCCAGTCATATGGGTAGCAGAGGATAGCCTGTTCAGAAATTAATGAAAGGAGAGACCTTTGGACTGGTGAAGACTTTGCCTCAGGATAGGGGAGTGTCAAGTCAGGAAAGTGGTTGTGGATAAGTTAGTGAGCTTGGGGAGGGGGGATGGACTAGGGGGGTTTCTATGGGGAGATGAGGAAAGGGAATAACTTTTGAAAAGTAAATAAATAAAATATCTAATAAACAAAACCCCCAAAAAGCAAAAAAGAATATATCTAATAAAAAAAGCAAAAATGATCATTTTAAAAACAAAGATATCATGAGTTTTGCAGGAAAATTTATGAAACCAGAAAATATCAAATGTAGTATGGTTACACACACTCAAAAGGACATGCAAGGTATATAGTCACTTATAAGTAGATTTTAGCCACAAAGCACAGGATATATTCAATACACCTCACAGTCCCAAAGCAGCAAAACTTGGAGGAAAGCCCAAGTGAGGATGCTTCAATTTCATTTAGAAGGGGTAATAACATTGTTATAGGTGGCAGATAAATGAGGAAACTGGATGGGAGAGGGAATGGTGAGGGGATTGAGGGTTTCGGTATCAGGTGTGAGAAGAGAGGCCAGAGAGAATAGGAGGGTCAGAAAAATATATGGAAATCTAAAGTTGGTAGGTTTTGGTCATAGAAGGAATATCTAGGATATGCCAGAGACCTGGGATGGGGCAGGCTACCAGGAGTCGATGTGGTTGACTTTAGCTGAGACTCCTATGAGGAAGGACATAGAACCTGAAGTGGCTACTTCCTATAGCCAGTCAAGGTCCCCAGTGGATGAACCAGTTGGTAAGGATACCAACATACCCACAATTATTTTGACCAAAAATATGTTCTACTTACAAGAAGGCAGGAACAATTATGGAGCAGAGATTGAGGGAATGGCCAACAAATAACTAGCCAAACTTGTGACCCATCACATGGGCAAGCACTAAATCCCTGACACTATTAATGATATTCTGTTATGCTTGCAGAAAGGAGCCTAACGTACTGTCCTCTGAGAGGCCCAACCCAGAAACTGAGTGAAACAGATGGAGAGACCCACAGAGAAAAATTATTGGATATTAGACAGTGCTAGAGACTAGCTCTGGAGCTCTGGTTCTTGCTTACCGGTAGCCTGGGGAAAAGAGAATTGGCAGGGAAAGGACTTGGTCTTAAGAGAATTTAGAGTTGCTTTATAATATTATAATAATAATAATTACCAGCACTGATTCTAAGTTACATTGCAGCAGTAGCTGTCTCACTTGTCTGAGTTCCTCTGAAGGTTTGAAACTACAGAGTCTCTGGTGCTTAGCACCTCATAGCAAAACAGTGGTGTTTAACTGCTAAGACTTTTTTCCTCTCTTGCCCAGAAGCCTCAGCACTCATTTGTCAATCAGGAGGTAGGTTTTGAGCAATACACTTTCAATGTACCAGGAGAAGAGTCACACTTGCAGAAAGAAAGAAAAATTACCCAAGCAAATGTATATCAATACATATTTTCATACCTACACATTCATACTTATTTGTTGGCCCAACAATCTATCTAATCAACATACATATTTACACACACATATCCATAATTACATATGCATAAGGAACAAAAGTCTAAGCACCCAGGCAGAATGAACTCATCTATACTGGATGAAAAATTAGTTACAATCTTTATTGCATAGAAAATGAAAAACCTTTTACCCATTTATTGCTAAATTACTTGAACTGAATCAGGTAAGAAAAAACAAACAAAACAGAACAAAAACCGGTTGTCTTCTTTATTAAGACTAAGTCTGCCTAGCTGTTATGTGAAAACCTGTTCCATCCTATGGTAAGGAAAACCTGCCATGTTCTTTCTTTCCTCATTGCAGCTTTTTTGTGTCTCTTTCTCAATGCATTCTGCTTATTGCTCACTTCTGCTCAAACCTTAATGTCCTCTTCATTTCTAAAGGAATGTAAATGGGGAAAATCCATCATACTACATGTTCTCATAATTTCTAAGTTGCTCTCTCAAGTCCTTCTCTTTCCTCTTCCTAATCTTGTACTTCCCTACTCTTCCAAATCTTGTTCTCTATTACTGCTCTGATGTAATAATGCCATGCAATGTAATGTTATTATTCCATGTTTTCTGTACTAGGGAAATAGTTAACATGTTTTTTCCAATATATATATATATATATATATATATATATATATATATATATATATATATATAAAACAAAAATCAACTAAAATGTCAAACATAAATTCAAACCATAAATTGAATAAGAAGTTTACAAAATAGATGTTTATAAATCTTTTCATTTAGTGTAATTATCAGACTAAACATAAATTTTCTGTCATTGGCTTCAAGATTACCATAATACTTTTTGTGAGTTAGTTATCATTGAAGTTCTTTTTAGATGAACCCAGTCAATGTTCTACCTTTGCACCTATCATTAGTAATCATTAGTTACCTCTTATGACCTTTGGTTAATTGTTCCAAATGCCTGCTTTCTATCTCAGTAGCAATTTGTTCATGACTCTTGAAGACTAGCAGAGTTCTAATTACAGTTGTCGTATCAAAGGGGACCTTAAAGCAGTCTTGTTAGAGGGATGTTAGAGTCCTGATAGAGGGATAATATCCAATATATTCAAAGAACTCAAGATGTTAGACTCTGGTGTACCAAATAACCCTATGAAAAATGGGGTACTGAAACAAAGAATTCTCAATTGAGGAATACCGGGTGGCTGAGAAACACCTAAAGAAATGTTCAACATCCTTATTGATCAGGGAAATGCAAATCAAAACAACCCTGATATTCCACCTCACACCAGTCAGAATGGCCAGGATTAAAAACTCAGGGAATAGCAAATGCTGGAGAGGATGTAGAGAACGAGGAACACTCCTCCATTGCAAGCTGGTAAAACTACTCTGGAAATCAGTTTGACAGTTCCTTAGAATATTGGACATAGCAGTACCTGAGAACGCAGTTATACCACTCCTGGGTATATACCCAGAACATGCTTTAACATGCAATAAGGACACATGTTCCACTATGTTCATAGATGTCTTATTTATAATAGCCAGAGGCTGGAAAGAACCCAGATGTCTCTCTGACAATTAGGATCCTCCTCTCATAATATGCAACTTCTAGTACCATAAATATCACTCAGTAGGGGTGAGACATATTTGGACATCAGCTCCATATCTCCATATTTAGTCACATTAGAAATAATACATTTGACATTACTGCCAAACCATCATATTGTGAAGAATTACCAATAGCCTATGGTGGTTTCTTTTGGTGGTGTGTATATGTGGAACCCTTTTGGCCACTAATTCAAATGATGTAATCTATTCCTGACACTGGAGTTTTTACTGGTGACATAAGATGTCTTTTTAGGGAATTTTAGGAGTGAGTTTAACCAAGCAAGTCAAAGATCTGTATGAAAAGAACTTCAAGTTCTTATATATGAAGACATAAGATCTCAGAACATGGAAAGATCGCCAATCCTCATGGATTGGCAGAATTAATATAGTAAAAATGGCCATCTTTCCAGGCAGTGTTGGTACACACCTTTATTTCCAGGATTTTAGAGGCAGAGGAAGGCCGATATCTGTGTTTGAGGCCAGCCTGATCTGCAGAGTGAGTTCCATGAAAGCCAGGGCTAAACAGAGAAATCCTTTCTTGAAAAAAACAAATTGGCCTTCTTGCAGAAAGCAATCTACAGATTCAAGGCAATCTCCATTAAAATTACAACTCAATTCTTTCTTAGAGCAATTTGCTAATTCATTTGGAATAACAAAAACACAGGATAGTGAAAACTATTCTCACCAATAACAGAACTTCTTGGGGAAATCACCATCCATGACCTAAAACTGTATTACAGTTCAATAGTGGTTAAACCTGCATGTTATTGGTACAGAAACAGGCAGGTAGATGAATATAATGGAATTGAAGACCCAGAAATGAACACATACCTATGTTTCTCTTGATATTTGTCAAGGTAGCTAAAACCATCCTGTGGAAAAAAGACAACATTTTCAACAAATGGTGCTGGTCAACTGAAAATGCAGATGTACGGCTTTAATTCCAGCACATGGGTGGCTAAAACAGGAGAACAGCTGAGGTAAGTTCAAGGTCATGTTGGTCAGCTGGTCTATATAAGCAAGTAAGAAAAACAACAGGAAGAAACAAAACAAAAATCCAAATTTGAATGAAACAGGTACTTGTGTGTGTTTGTGTGTGTGTTCATATGTATACATGCATGTGAATATGTATGCATGTGTGTGCACATGTGCATGGCAGAAAGTGTGTGAATGTGCACAAGTTCATGAATATATCTGTGTGCACATGTGTATATGTATACATGACTGTGTTTATGTTTAAGTGTGCACATGTGTGTGTAAATATACATATATATATACATGAACATAGGTCTGTGTGTAATTGCCTGCGTGTCTCCATGTGTACAAATGTGTGTGTGTCTGTGTTTATATGTGCATGTGTGTGTACATGTGTGCATGTGTGAGTGTGCATGGGTGTGTATGTGACAGAGTGGGGCAGATCAGCTCTACTCATAAATGCAAGCCAAAAAGATGACAGTAGTCATAGTCTTTTTTATATAACCTGCTATCAGATGTGACATTCTACTACTTTTGCTGTACTTATGTCATTAGAAGTGATTCTATTTGTCCAGACAACAGACAGGAAGAAGGTGGTACCAGAGCAAGGATAGAGAATGTGGAAGTAATTCAAAATCACTTTTGAAGTTGCAGACCACAGGCTGCCAAGTGGCCTCTTCTGATTCCTATCTCTTCCATGTACAAAACATTCACTCTTGCCCAAAGTCACAGCCCATCATGGCATTCCCATGCATATCTGGTCTGGTGTGGATAAGGCTATGGCATACATTCTTAAATAGAGACTCCACAAACCTGTCAATTTGTATTTGCCAATTTTCAAAATGGTACAAAAATGACTCCTTGCCAAATGTCTTAACATATGATAGGACTGGGTCACAGGATCACATATTCCTACTCAGAATGAAGGGAAACAGGGGGCACAGAGGAATCACTGGTCCCTTACATTTTAAGTGCAGCCTGATATGTGTGGACATTTTCTTGATCCAATTTGAAAGCCTAGGAAAGCCTTCTACTCAGGACTACACCTTCTAAATTCTAGCTTCTTCCCCTTAAGTCTACCTGTTTGGTGGAGGGTTCATCCATCTACTCTTTTAAATATTGTACTTCACCAGGATGGTATCATGTACCTATAATCTCAGCACTCAATAGGCTGAAACAGGAGGATCACTTGGAGTTGAGACCAGCCTGAGATAGATTACAAGCCTAAAAAAATAATTAATTAACCATAACACTCCTCCACTGCTGGTGGGATTGCAAGCTGGTTCAACAACTCTGGAAATCAGTTTGGTGGTTCCTCAGAAATTGGACATATTACTAGTGGAGGACCAAGCAATACCCCTCCTGGTCATATACCAGGAAGATTCTCCAATATGTAATAAGGACACATGCTCCATTATATTCATAGCAGCCTTATTTAGAACACCCAGAAACTGGTAAGAACAAAGATGTCCCTCAACAGAGGAATGGATACAGAAAAATTGGTACATTTACACAATGGAATACTACTCAGTTATTAAAAACAATGAATTCATGAAATTCTTAGGCAAACTAGAAACTATCATCCTGAGTGAGATAATCCAATCACAAAAGAACACACAGTGTATGCACTCAGTCCAGAAGTTTGAAATATCCAAGATACAATTCACAGACCAATTGAAGATCAAGAAGAAGGAAGAACAAGATATGGATATTCTGATCCTTCACAGAAAGGGAACAAAATACCCACAGGCGGGGGTACAGAGACAAAGTGTAGAACAGAGACTGAAGGAAAGACCACCCAGAGACTCTCCCACCTGGAGACCCCACCCCATATACTGTCACCAAACCCAGACACTAATGTGGATGCAAACAAGCACTTGCTGGAAGGAGCCTGTTTTAGCTGTCTCCGGAGAGGCTCTGCCAGTATTCCAAAAATAGAGTGGTGGGTGCTCCCAACCAACCATTGGACTGAGCACAAAGTTCCCAATGGAGGAACTAGAGAAAGAACCCAAGGATCCAAAGGAGCCATTATCTCCTTAGGAAGAACATTATGAACCAACCAGTACCACCAGAGTTCCCAGGGACTAAACTACTAACCAAAGAGTACACATGGGCAGACCCATAGTTTCAGCTGCATATGTAGCAGAGCATGGCCTTGTTGGACATCAAAGGGAGGAGAGGCCCATGGCCCTGAGAAAGCTTGATGACACAGTATAGGTTAATACAAGGACAGGGAAGTAGGAGTGTGCGAATTGGTGAGCAGGGAGAAGGGGGGATGGGATAGGGTGTTTTCAGAGAAGACATTATCCCAGAAATGGGATAATATTTGAAATGTAAATAAGGAAAACATCTAATAAAAAATAAATTAAAATTTGTGATCTCTCAGCCCCTTTCAGCCCCAGTTCTCAGCCTTTACACTAGTAAGATTTTTCTTCAAATCTTTGGAGGACGGTGGGAACTCTGGTAATTCTCCCAGACATTACCCTCATAGTCACTGGAATTGTCTCCAAACAAAAACTGGACTCTAGCCCTAAGGACCACCCGTGTTCTAGCTTGTGACACAGCTAAAATGTACCAGATCTTAACCTGAGATGTTTCATGTCACTAGGGTTTGAGCTTATTTATTAACATCTGGAGTAGTTATGGACTGTAAAGACTACAAGCCTTACTTTTTATAAACTGATCATAGCAAAAGTCACATACTTTTTGAGACTAAACCTTCCCCTCCTGGACCTCCAACTAAAACAGCCAAGGAGCATCTCTCATTGGTCCCACAGTGTCTTTTGTTTGAGCTAAAGGATCATTGAGAACTGATCTCTCAGGAACTTTTTGAGCCTCTGAAGTCTTAACCAAAAGCTTATACCACTCTCGTGCCATCTTAATTTCCAAAAATCCCTGAAAATCCCTTTCCTAATAACCTAATTTGACCCCTAGAGAGAAGACTTTCAAAAGGAGCATCTTGGTTCCCTCAGGAATGTGGCATAAATTCCTTCTAACCCTAAATACCTCCTCTTGCCAGGAAAACACAGATAATAGTATCATAAAGAGGATTGCATCTTTCCTGTTTCTATTACAAACTCACCCTTCTTCTAGGGTACTGCAGGATATACCTTCCAAGTCTTGATTTCAACACTCAGCTTGAAAGTTTGAAGCTTTGTCTTAGTTAATGATCTTTCCAATGCACTCACATCCTGTCCTCACTCCAGACACCTGGTACCACAGCTACCCCACATTTTGCAGGTCTTTGTCATGACTCTCTCATTACATTGGTGCCAAATGCTGTATCCATTGACTATTCCAGGTAGTAACAAATGACCTGATGTCCTAGTGGCATATAACATTAATAAACTCTCAGGTTCAGTGTGTCAGGAATTGGGTGCATTCTAGCTGGGTCATGAGCGGCAGAACAGGGATCCATTGGGTCAGAGAGCCCAGTTCTTTGCCTGGACACAGCCCAGGTCCTGGCTCTGTCTTAGTTCTTGGAAGGACTTAGTTTCTTGATGACCAGGTTGGATACCTCAGCTTCTATTTGTAACACTGCAATCTACCCTATGTGCTTTGACATGTGATATTCATTCATGGGCTTCAAGCAAGGGGAACAAGGTTAAAGTTATAGGATTTATAGCCCATTTTTCTTTAAAATGGCAATGTTGGGGAGGTAGCGCAGGTAGGCCAAGGTCTGCATTTTATGCCAAGAACCCAAATAAATCTAGGCAAGATGGCAAGTTCATGTAGTCTTATCTAAGGCCAGAGACAGGGAGACACTTGGCAAGTTCCTGCCAGTAAGAGAGCATGCATAAGCATGTGTGTATATAATGTGTGCAAGCATGCATGGGCAAATTTGTGCACTCATGTGTGTGTGTGTGTGTGTGTGTGTGTGTGTGTGTGTGTATGCACATATATATGTTTGTACATGTTCACACTCACATTTGTGCATCTGCTCACATTTATGAATGTTTTAAGTGACCATGAAATGGCAGACTGTCTTGTGGCTTCCACAACCATGAATAGGCACAAATGATAGCCCAACACTCTTTTATTGTAGTCTTTATTGGAATGGAATCTCTAGATGCAACTCACACAAAATGGGCAGGGAAACATAAGCAGAGATATCGAGAGGTGGAGCCACTGAGAGCTTCTTACAAGCCCAGAGACAATGAGACTGTTTTCTGACTTGATTATGTCATATCTGACTCCCACGTGTGAGAAGTGACCAGACAACCATTTTGATGTTAATGGGGAGAATTTTAGAAGCATAGCCAAGTGTGCATATCTGGGATTATACTTGGAACCCTAAATGTTGACAACAAGATGTTTGGGGGGAGACAGGAAATTCAATGTCAGTGCACCCTGACTCAGAGATCAAGAGCAGCCTCAGAGTCCCCTGAACTCTTTCGGTTATTTTTCCTTAAGGTGGTATCCTAACATTCTTTAAATGACTCAATAGCAGACTAAGCCAAAATCCATAACCCACCCTTACAAAGGGCAGCCCCACACCTACTCCCACACCCACAGCACATTTACAATGGCCCTGTCTTAGCCTCAGATAACCCAAAGGTCAGATCTTATCTATGGAAATGTGACATAAAGTCAAAAGACAAGACAATGGGGCACCTTCATGACTTTTTGACCTTACCTTCCTGACTATACCATGTCTGGCTCTTACAAGCAAGAGAGCTAGAGCTTTAATCACTTAACCAGCTGAGGTTTTAGTGAATAGTGCATCAAAAAAGTTCCCAGAGTGTTTGACATTTTCACATCATTCCTCCTGCAACCTTGATGTATTTATTCTCTGATGGTATTTGAGATAAACACAATAAATTAAATATATTTATTTCCTTTTCCAGCACAGAATCAATTGGCAGATGAAGAGAAAGCAAGGAGTATTCACTTTATTACTGAGAAACTGATCAGCAGGCAGACCTGACCACACTTCAGGGACTGGAAGGGGAGAATTAGGACTGGAGAAAAACAATCTTCCCAACATGCACATGTAAAGACCCACAGAAAGCATTTATCTGAAACATTCGGATACCCATACCTATCAGCCCCCTTTCTGGGGAGAAGGAATAAAGTAGAGAACAATCTCAGAGTTGTCATGCTGTTTTTTTTTTAGCAATGGTAACTCTAAGAAATTCCCAATGGAGGTCCCTCATTATCTCTGTAAGTTTATTAACCTCGTGTCTGATAGCTTTGCCTTGTTTTTCTGAACACAATATGGAAGACTGGCACTTGATAGTCTCTGAAGATTCTAGAATGATCAATATACATATCATAGATGGAGGCATATGGCTCCTCACCACCACACTGAGAGAACTCTGTGGTTGCTAGCTAAACTCATATTTCCTATGGACTTGCCAAGCCTAGCACCAAAACTTCATCTTACACAAGGTACTCAGTTCACATCCAGAGTCCCTGTAATACAACCACAACTTCTTTTGGCCATGGGGCCATAGTACTTGCTGCCCTGTGGCTTCAAATTATTTTCCCACAGGACCCAGTATCCTTAATTGTGCTTTAAATATAGGTGCTGGGATGGTTAGATGGTTCCACAGGTAAAGGTGCTTTCTATGGAGCATGGCAACTTATTTAGAACCCACATGATGGAACAGTAACAAGTCCTACTAGTTGACTCCCACACATACCTGCATACATTTATGTATGAATGCACATATGCACATGCCCAATGAAGTGCCTCTATCTAACCTATCATTGTCCCATCTGGCACTAGTGATATGTCTTGTGTGTTGGATTACTTTTCTGTTTATTCTTCCCTTGATACCAGAAGTTACTGGTATGATACAGGACAAGTTTTTAAAATATTGGATAGATTAATGACTATACAGAGAGAGGTGCCAGTGAAGATGGCACAGAGACTGGTCATGAAGATGTTGTTGGGCCCAGAGGCTCAGGCTCTGTCTACTCAAGGGTAGGACATCTCGCTGGATTGACCACTTATCATGTTTGATGCAAGGTACCTCTTCTTCCCCCTCCATCTGTATTCCCCCATTGTTACCTATTATACTCATTAAAAGCCAATAGAATCATCTCCCATTATCTTTAATAAGCCTTCATTTCTTTAAGCATACCCTGCATCCTGTTGTCAAAACAGACTTGACCTCTCAGGTTCTGATAACCACACAGGAAACTGGAAAGTGATAGTACAAGATCCTACAGAAGAGGATGATGTGCCATGAAATTGTTCACTAGACATATTTGTATATGAAACCATACATATTTCCCCAAGTCTCTGAAGTAAAACTTTAGAATTTGAAACATCTTGGGAGTATTAATAATTATAAACAATCTTAGAATAAATGTATTTCTCATTTTGAAGTTCGCTTCAGCCTATGAGGGGACATGTTGGAATGTTGTACCTTAAAAGTGATAGGTTTGGGGTTTTTGACAAGGGTCATTGGGTAATGGTTGATGTCAAGCATAATAAGGTGAGTTTGAACTCAGTGACTGAGATGATGAAACATGAAAATCACCTCTGACAAGCTTTCATCTCCTACACACCATTTAGGTGACCAAAGCACATTGGAAATACTTGGATATTTGTGATATTCACAACCAGGGGAATAGCAGATATTTGCAGTCTTCTGGTAGAGACAGGCTACAGGCAGCACTAGCATACCCAGTGCACAAAATTGACTTCCTACTCCAAGAAAACCACTCACACTTTTGGAATTTTCAAGGCTAAGACATCCAGCACTTCCATCCAGAGATATGAGGATTTAAGTGCCTCCATGAAGAAAGGTAGTGACTTTTTGCTTTTGAATTGTCAACTTACTTACAAACTTTCTATCACTTTGTATTTGTCATGTCTCTACAACTTGCAGTTCACTTGTATTTTTGCTTAATACTTCTTTTCAGCAGTTTCTGAACACATGATCATGGCCTGCAGAGTTGATGATGTGAAAATATAAAAAGGAACACATTTGACACTTATTATCACATCTTATATTATTGACCTACCAACAAAAGCCATACAATCATTGGTGCCCATTTTATAAATAGGGAAACAGTACAGGGAATAATTCATATAGTAGGTTTCAGAAAGATTCAAGGATATAAAACACAGTGCACTCTCCACAGCCCTCACACTTGCATTTCCAGCACTTATGATTTTCAGAAATATTTACTCATATAGAAAGTGTTGTCATTCAGGCTACCTCCAATGCCAGACCTGCCTGGCAATGATAACATCTGACAATCCAAAAGCAACATGATATGTCATCAATAGCTGTCAGAGATGATACATTTCCATTGTCAACTTTGTTGCATGTTCCCCTGAGCATATGCTCCAGTCTCTGTAAAGAGCCAAGTTTTTCCTTCCCTTCTCCACATCTTCATTCTACTCCACCACCAAGGTAGTCTCTGATTAAGCCTCACCCTCCCTTTTAATAAATCTCATATGTGAGTCTTGGGAGAACCTGATGCCTAGTTCCCTCAGAATGTATATGAACAAATGTCTAATATACTAGTGGCCTTTTTCCTTCCATTTCCTCTGAAATTGAACTGGATTGGTTAATAAAAATCTCATGTGATTATCAAATACTTGCCTCTATCTTTTCTAAAAAAGACCAAATGTTAATGACCACCAAGTTACAAGACATAGTGATAAAATTTTGGATGTTTCCATAGCTAGAAATTTGAATGGGATATTACGAGAAAAGGATTGGTGTCAAGACATAATGGACCAGAGAATTTAATGTCCCTTTGATTTGTGAAAAGTCCCTAAAAACTAAGTAATTTTGGAAAGCATGCATTAGTCACTGTAATTTTTGAAGCCCATTAGAAGAAACATTTAAATATAAGAAAAGTTTAAGTAATTCAAAAGAATGAAATAATATATTTCACTCTAAATGGAAGTCTGTTTACTTTAGATTTGGGGGTCACCTGGCCCCTAAACACAAATGTCAATTTGATAGTGACTCTAAAGTAAGACTTTTTAAACAAATCATTTTGAGTAGCTTTTGAACATCCACAATCCAGTTACATGTGCCTCAGATATGTACATGCCCAGTAGGAGCCATTCAGATAAATATGTTGAGTGTAGACCACAAGGCTGTACCAGTCTTTAATCCTTTGCTGTCCTAGTACTCTGAAAGCTGTTTTTGCTTTCTGAAATTGTTCCTCTTTGCTGTTTTAAATTATTTTTTTTAATTTAGTAGGAGTTTTCTACTATTTGCACTATTTCATAAATAACCAATGAAGTAAAAGAGAAATGACTTATAAAAAGGAAACCACTTCTTGTTTTTTGATTGTTTGTTTGCTCCTTTTATAGTCCAACTCATTGTTATGTGTGTACTTTTAGTCCATGACTATTGCTTTTGTTCTTTTCTTACTATTATTTTTTACATTCCGAAATTTATTACCCTCCTGGTCCACCCTTGAACAGTTCTTCTTCACATATATCCTTCCCCTGACTCAGAGAGGATATTCCCATGCCTCCACCCACACTCCACCCGATCTCCCCACTCCCTGGGGCCTCAAAGTTCTTGAGGGTTAGGTGCATCTTCTCCACCTGAGTTCAAACCAGGCATTCCTCTTCTGTATATTTGTTAGAGGATTGTTATTAGCTAGTGTATGCTGCCTGTTTGGTAGCTCAGTATGAGAGATCTCAGGGGTCAAACTGAGTTGAGACTGTTAGTCTCCTTATAGGGTCACCCTCCTTCTCAGCTTCTTACAGCTTTTCCCTAGTTTAACCACAGGGTTTACAAGCTTCTGTCCATTGTGTGGGTGTAAATATCCACATCCGATTCAGCTGCTTGTTGGATGTTTTGGAAGGCAGTCATGATAGGCCCCCTTTTGGGAGCACATGATAGTATCAGTAAAGGTGACAGGCCTTGGGCCTCCTATTGAGCTGGATCCCAATTTTGGGCCTGACACTGGATCTTCTTTTCCTCAGGCTCTTCTCTAATTTTTGCCCTATAGTTCCTTTAAACAGGAACAATTCTGGGTCAGTGTTTTTGACTGAGGAATGGCAACCCTATCCCTCTGCTTGGTGCCATGCTTTCACAGGTGGTTGGGGGTTGTTCATGCAGGCAAGGCCAAATACTAACATAGTGCAAAGCATTATGTACTACTCCCTAATGGAATCCACTTTTGTTCCCGAATCAAGATTCCATACTTGATTCCTGACCTGTGTTCCCTTGGAGATGGAGAGTAAAGCTACTGCCCTGGTGCTACAGTATGTTATTCCAGAATTAAGCCTAACTGTGATGTTCCCTTTGTGAGTAGACATACAATTCAGTCATTGACCCTTGTTGGTGAGCTCTCCAGAAGCTGCCTTTTCATGTTACCTATATGGTTCTAAGACTGTTATTTAAACACAGATCCTGCACTATTTATGTTGCATTCCTGGAGAACTAACATATCCATTATACTCCCATTCTCTAAGCCCTGACTCTGTATGCAGATTTCTCTTAACACCTTTGCCTAAATAGCTTCATTGGAACTCTCCTGTCCACTCCATCTGCACAATCTGAGCTATAATGCAGCTTCCTCATCTAACTTTCACAATTGTTTCTCTAGCGTCTTGCTTTCTTTGCCACCTGTACACTGTCATTCCTCTTTTTTATGGTCAGGGAACATTCAAGGTTTGCTGGAAGAGTTCTACTGAAGCTGTGTTCCATTTTCCTCACCATCATCTCATGCTTAGTTCCAATAAGTCAGATCTGCAACCAATTTCCTGGTGAGTTAGCACAAATAGGATATCCACAAGAGTAGTCACAATGGCACGAGAACTACTTAAGTATGCCCAGATTTCATATGGGTGTCCTAGGAGTTCAAGTCTGAACCTTGCCTTCGTCACTTCTCTTATTCTCAGATGTTATCAGATATATACCAGCAGTCCACTTAGTAGTATTAAGATAATAGACACCAATCAGCAGTGGTGGCAAAACTCTGTAGAAACATCCAGGCCTCTGCTGAATAGGTATGATTCAGAAGAAATGACTAGGACCAGCATCAATGGTAGACATTTTTTGCCATGGATCTCTCTCAATGGACTGAAGAAAATGTGAGACAAATGAAATATTGTAAAGGGATCCCACCATTATTAGATGAGTAGTATTTATACTACCTCCAAGTATCCTATGTCCTCCCATGGGTCTTTCCTCAGCAAAACACCATGTGAGCCTCTCTTATCAAAACTCCATGTGAGTCTGATACAACTATGCTAATTGGCTGCAGTATATGGAAGCAGAAAGAAGTGCCCAGAATATCACCAGAAGTTTTTTGGTGTGTTTCCTTCTATGATCTCATGACACATGATGGCCATTTAAGAATGGCAAGGAATATTAAAATTATCCAGCATTGTCCACTGTCTCTTGGGTTCCTCTAAACTTCACGCATCCTTTCATGTGTTTGCTTTACCAAACATCCTTTCACCTGTGTGCCACAGCCAAATATCATTTGACATTAGTGATGTTCCAAATAACCCACAAGTTTCCACTTTATATGCTCCTTTATGTTTAAGAATTTTCCTTTTCTCTAACATGAACTATCTTTACACAATAGAAATAAATATAAGAGCCATCAAATTTTAAATTAATGGCTTATGTAAAATATAGTCAAAATAATCTAACAAAACAACTTTAAATTTTATCAATATACAATAATTAAACAAAAACTTTCTATTTCAATTAAAATACAATAATTAAACAAAACTTAAATTTCTGTTAAAATATACTATTTCCAGAAAAATGACTTAAGCTTCTACTAAAATAAAATAAAAATCAAATGTAAATTGTATTAATACACAATGATTTTAAACACTTAATTTCTATTAAATACAATAATTCAAATTAAATGACTTGAAACTTTAATTAATAAACAATATTAAAAGCAAACCCGTAGCCAACATCAAACTTAATGGAGAGAAACTTGAAGCAAACCCATGACATCAGTGAATAGACAAGGCCGCCAACTCTCTCCACACCTATTCAATACAGTACTCAAAGTACTACCCAGAGCAATTGGACAAAAAGAGGTCAGAGTGATACAAATTGGAAAGGAAGAAATAAAAATATCACTACTTGCAGATAATATGATAATATATGTACGTGACCCCCCAAAAAATCCACCAGAGATATCCTACAGCTGATAAACAACTTCAGCAAAGGGGCTGGCTATAAAATTAATTCAAATGAATCACTAGTCTCCCTATGCTCAAAAGATAAACAGGTTGATAAAGATATTAGGGAAACAACACCCTTTAAACTAGTCATGAACAATATAAAGTATCTTGGTGTGACTCTAACAAAACAAGTTAAAGATTTGTATGACAAGAATTTCAAATTTCGAAGAAAAAATTGAAGAAGACATCAGAAGATAGAAAGATCTCCTGTGCTCATAGATTGGCAGGATTAATATATTAAAATGTCCATCTTGCCACAAGCAATATAGTGATTCAATGCAATCCTCATCAAAATTTCAACTCAGTTCTTCATCAAGTTAAGAAGTGCAATTTGCAAATTCATCTGAAATAACAAAAAGAACCAGGATAGCAATAACTATTCTCAACAATGAAAGAAATTCTGGGGGAATCAGCATCCCAGACCTTATGCTGTACTACAGAACAATAGTGTTAAAAACTGCATGGTATTAGTACAGTGAAAGACGGGTAGATCAATGGAATAGAACTGAAGGCCCAGAAATGTACCCACACACCTATGGTGACTTGTTCTTTGACAAAGGAGCTAAAACTATCCAGTAGAAAAAAAGACAACCTTTTCAACAAATGGTACTCATTCAACTGGTGGTTAGTATGCAGAAGAATGCAAATTGATCCATTCATATCTCCTTGTACAAAGCTCAAGTCCAATTGTATCAAGACCTCCAAATAAAACCAGATAACCTGAAATGTATAGAAAAGAAAGTGGGGGAAGAGCCTCGAGCACATGGGAACAGGGGAAATGTTCCTGAACAGCTTATGCTCTAAGATCAAGAATTGACAAATGGGACCTCATTAAATTACAAAGCTTCTGTAGGGCAAAGGACACCATCAAGAGGACAAAAGAGCAACCAATAAAGTCCTTTACCAACCCTATCTCGAAAAGAGGCCTAATATGCAATATATACAAAAAACCCTCAAAAAGTTAGAACCCAGAGAACCAAGTAACCCTATTAAAATGGGATACAGAAGGAACAGAAGGGGAGTGGTATTCTGGAGTTTGAGGGTTTTGGTGGTTGCTGGGTAGTGAGTCCCAGCAGCTCTGGACCTTCAGAGGTGGGGCCACTATTAATGAATGCCCTGCATGCTGCTGGTTCTCTAGAAAGTATCAGGAAATGGGGTCTTCACTGTGTCAGACCACAGGAGAATGGGCAGGCAGTGGCAAAGGAAGGAGGAGAAGAAACAGAAAGGGAGTGGTATTCTGGAGGGCAGGATTTTGGTGGTTACTCTGTAGCAAGGCCCAGCAGCTATTGGCCTCCAGAGGTTGTGGTGGTTCTTACCGAATGACCTGTGTGCTGCTCGTTCTCAAATGCCCTGCATACTGCTGATTCTCAGATGCCCTGTGTGCTGCTGGTTCTCCAATGCTCTACATGCTGCTGTATCTTTAGGAAGTATCAGGAGATGGGGTCTCCACTCTGGCAGACCTGGCAAGGTTCTACCACAGCAGAACCGGCAGCACAACAAAACAGGTAAAGAAATTGAACCAAACTATCCAGGATCTAAAAATGGAGGTAGAAACAATAAAGAAATCACACAAGGAAACAACACTTGACATAGAAAACCTAGGAAAGAAGTCAGGAGTCATGTATGCAAGCATCAACAACAGAATATAAGAGATAGAAGAGAGAATCTCAGATGCCGAAGATACCATAGAAATCATTGACACAACAGTCAAAGAAAATGCAAAATGCAAAAATCTCCTGACCCTAAACATCCAGGAAATCCAGGACAGAATGAGAAGACCAAACCTAAGGATTATAAGTATAGAAGAGAGGGAAGATTTCCAACTTAAAAGGCCAGTAATTGTCTTCAACAAAATTATAGAAGAAAACTTCTGTAACCAAAAGAAAGAGATTCCCATGAACATAAAAGAAGCCTACAGAACTCTGAAAAGACTGGACCAGAACAGAAATTCCTCCTGTCACATAATAATCAAGACAGGAAATGGACTAAACAAAGAAAAGAATATTAAAAGCAGGAAGGGAAATAAAGGTCATGTAACATATAAAGGCAGACCTATCAGAATTACACCAGATTTATCACCAGAAACTATGAAAGCTAGAAGATCTTGGGTAGATGTCCATACAGACCCTAAGAGAACATAAATGTCAGCTCAGACTACTACACCTAGCAAAACTCTCAATTACCACAGATGGAGAAAACAAGACATTCCATGACAAAAACAAATTTACACAATATCTTTCCACAAATCTAGCTCTACAAATGATAACAGGTGAAAAATTCCATCACAAGGCAGACAACCACACCCTAGAAAAAGCAATAAAGTAACCTTCTTTCAACAAACCCATAAGAAGATAGCCACACAAACAGAATTCCACATTTAATGATAAAAATAACATTAAGCAATAATCTATTTTTCTTAATATCTCTTAACATCAATGGTCTCAATAACATAATAAAAAGACTTAGACTAACAGACTGGATATATAAACAGGATTCAGCATTTTGCTGCATAAAAGAAACTAACTTCAGTGAAAAAAGCAGTCACTAATTCAGAGTCAAAGGTTAGAAAACAATTTTCCAAGCAATTGGTGCCACAAAACAAGCTGGAGTAGCCATTCTTATATCAGATAAAATCAACTTTCATTCAATAGTTATCGAAAAAGATAAGGAGGGACAGTTCATACTGATAAAAGGAAAAGTGTATCAAGGAGATCTCTCAATTCTGAACATCTATGCTTCAAATGTAAGAGCAACCACATTCATAAAAGAAACTATACTAAAGCTCAAAACACACATTGTACCTCACACAATAATAGTGGTAGACTTCAACACCCCACACTCAACATTGGACAAATCATGGAAACAGAAAATAAACAGAGACACAGTGAAACTAACTTAAGTTATGGACCAAATGGATCTATCACATATTTATAGAACATTCTATCCTAAAGCAAAAGAATATAGCTTTTTCTCAACACCTCATGGTACCTTCTCCAAAATTGACCATGAAATTTGTTACAAATCGGGCCTCGGGGTTGGGGAAACAAAAAAAATGGGAAATGAAATGTAAATATAGAATATATCCAATAAAAAAATAAAAAAATGCACATAAAAAAACAGGCCTCAACAGATACAGAAATATTAAAATAATTACATGCACTTTATCAGATCACCATGACCTAAGGCTGGTCTTAAGTTCAAACAAAAACAATGGAAAGCATACATACACATAGATGTTGAACAATGCTCTTCTCAATGATAGCTTGGTCAAGGAAGAAATAAAGAAATTAAGGACTTTTTAGAAGTTAATGAAAATGAAGGCACATCATGCCAAAACTTATGGCACACAATGCTAAGAGGAAAACTTATAGTCTATGTGCCTCCAAAAGAAAATGGAGTGAGCTTACACTAGTAGCTTGACAGTGTACCAGAAAGCTCTGGAACAAAAAGAAGAAAATACCCCCAAGAGGAATAGAGTGCAGGAAGCAATCAAACTCAGGGCTGAAATCAACCAAATACAAACAAAAAGAACTATACAAATAATCAACAAAACAAGGAGATGGTTCTTTAAGAAAATCAACAAGATAGATAAACCCTTAGCCAGACTAACCAGAGGGTAAAGGCACTACTCAAATTAATAAAATCAGAAATGAAAAGGGAGACATAGTAAGAGAAACAGTGGAAATTCAAAAAATCATCAGATCCTACTACAAGAGCTTATACTCAACAAAATTTAAAAATCAGGATGAAATGGACAATTTTGTAGATACATACCTGGTGCCACCCTTAAAACAGGATCAGATAAACCATCTAAATAGTCCCATAAGTGATGAGGAAATAGAAGCAGTTCTTAACAGTCTCCCATCAAAAAAAGCACAGGACCAGATGGGTTTAGTGGAAAATTCTATCAGATCCTCAAAGAAGATCTAATACTGATACTCTTCAAACTTTTCCACAAAATAGAAACTCAAGGAACACTACCCAACTCAATCTATGAAGCTACAGTAATACTTATACCTAAAACAGAGACCAAACAAGGAAAGAAAACTTCAGACCAATCTGACTTATGAATATTGGTGCAAAAATACTCAACAAAATTCTTTCCAACCAAATCCAAGAACATATCAAAATGAAAATTCACCATGAACAAGTAGGCTTCATCCAAGGGATGCAGGGATGGTTCAATATAAGGAAATCTCTCAATGTAATCAACTACATAAACAAATTCAAAGAAGAAAAACACATAGTCATTGCATTAGATGCTGATAAGGCCTTTGACAAAATTCAGCTTCCCTTCAGGATAAAAGTCTTGGACAGGCATGGAATTCAAGGCCCATACCTAAATATAGTGAAAGCAATATACTATAATTGGCATATCAGCAGCTAATATCAAACTAAATGGAGAGAAACTTGAAATAATTCCACTAAAATTGGGGACCATACAAGGTTATTCACTCTCTCCCTATCTACTCAATATAGTACTTGAAGTCTTAGTCAGAACAATCAGACAACAAAAGGAGGTCAAATGTATACAAATTGAAAAGGAAGAAGTCAAAATATCACTGCAGATGATGATAAGATCTTATACTTAAGTGACCTGAAACTTCCACCAGAGAATGCCTAAACCTGATAAACAATTTCAGCAAAGTAGCTGCAAATAAATTTAACTCGAACAAATCAGTAAGTAGCCTTCCTCTACTCAAAAGATAAACACGCTGAGAAAGAAATTAGGGAAATTATGCCCTTCACAATAGTCAAAAATATTATTACATAACTTGGTGTAACTCTAACCAAGCGAGATATGTATGACAAGAATTTCAAGCCTCTGAAGAAAGAAATGGAAGAAGATCTCAGAAGAAGGAAAAATCTCCCATTGTCATGGATTGGCAGGATTAATATAGTGAAAATGGTCATCTTGCTGAAAGCAATCTACAGATTCAATGCAATCTCCACCAAACTTCCAAGTTAATTTTTTACAGAGCTAGAAAGAGAAATCTGCAAATTCATCTGGTATAACAAAAAAATCCAGGATAGCAAAAAGTATTCTGCACAACAAAAGATCTCCTGGGGTAATGCCTATCCCTGACCTCAAGCTCTATTACAGACTAAACTGTTTGGTATTGGTAGGGAGACAGACAGGAAGATCAATGGAATAGAATTGAAGATCCAGAAATGAACCCACACACCTTTGAAAACTTGATATTTGACAAAGGAGCAAAAAACATCCAGTGGAAAAATGACAGCATTTTAAACAAATGGTGCTGTTTCAACTGGAGGCCAGCCTGCAGAAAAATGAAAATTAACCCAGTCTTATCTCCTTGTACAATGCTCAAGTCCAAGTCAAGGATCTACACCTAAAACCAGATACATTGAAGCTTATAGAGGAGAAAGTGGTGAAGAACCATCAACACATGGGTACAGGGGAAAATTTCCTGAATAGAACACCAATGACTTATGCTCTAAGAACAAGAATCAACAATGGAACCTCAAAAAACTGCAAACCGTCTGAAAGGCAAAGGACACTGTCAATAGGACAAAACAGCAACCAACAAATTCAGAAAAGATCTTTATCAATCCTACATCTGATAGAGAGCTAATATCCAATGTATACAAAGAACTCAAGATATTAGACTCCAGAGAGTCAAAAAACCCTATTAAAATAGGGTACAGAGATAAACAGGGAATTCTCAACTGAGAAAACTAGAATGGCTCTGAAGCGCATAAAGAAATGTTCAGCATTCTCAGTTATCAGGTAACTGCAAGTCAAAACAACACTGAGATTCCCTCTCACACTAGTCAGAATGGCTAAGATGAAAAACTCAGGGGACAGCAGACACTGGAGAGGATGTAGAGAAAGAGGGACACTTCTCCATTGTTGGTGGGATTGCAAGCTGGGAAAACCACTCTGGAAATCAGTTTGGTGGTTCCTTAGAAAATTAGACAATGTACTACCTGAGGACCCAGCTATACCACTCTTGGTCATATACCCAGAAGATGCTCCAACATGTCATAAGGACACAGGCTCTACTATGTTCATAGCAGCCTTATTTATAATATCCAGAAGCTGGAAAGAACACAGATGTCCTTCAACAGAGGAATGGATACAGAAATAGTGTTATATATATATACACAATGGCCATTATAAATAATGAATTCATGAAATTTTTAGGCAAAAGCATGGTACTAGAAATTGTCATCCTATGTGAGGTAACTCAATCACTAAAGAACACATATAATATGCACTCACTGATAAGTGGATGTAAGCCCAAAAGCTCAAAATAAATAAGTTACAATTCACAGACCACAGAAGGCTCAAGATGTAGGAAGACTGAAGTGGGGTTGCTTTGGTTCCTCTGAGAATGGCAACAAAATACCCATAGGAGCAATTATGGTGACAAAGTGTGAAGCAGAGACTGAAGGAAAGGCCACCAAGAGACTGCCCTACTAGGAAATTCATTCTATAAACAGTCACCAAACTCCAACACTATTATTGAAGACAAGAAGGGCGTATGGAAAAGAGCCTGTTAAGATTTTTTTCTGGAGGGGCCCTGCCAGAGACTTACAGATAGAAAGGCAGATGCTAGCAGCAAACAATTAGACTGTGTGTGGGATTCTCAATGGAGGAGTTGGGGGGCACATTTAAGGAGCTGAAGGGGTTAGCGGCCCCATGGGAAGAACAAGGATGTTGGCCACCCACATGCCCCAGAACACCCAGGGACTAATACATCATTCAAGGGGTACACATAGTTCCAGCCAAAGGTGTGGCAGAATAATGCCTTGTCAGGCACTAGTGGGAGGAGAGGTCTTTCGTCCTGTGAAGGCTCAATAGATGCCCCAGCATAGCAAAATCGAGGGGAGGTGTAGGTGGAAGTGGGGCTGGTAGAAGGGTATATACTTGGATTCAGGGGGTGGGAGGAGGAGTTGGGCATTTTGGGGGAGGAAAGAACCAGGAAAGGTTTTAGCATTTGAAATGTAAATGAAGAATATATTCAATAAAAACAATTATTTTAAAAAATGGGGTACAGAGCTGAACAAAGAATTCTCAACTGAGAAATAACAAATGGCTGAGAAGCAAATAAAGATATGTACAACATCCTTCGTCATCAGGGAAATGCAAATCAAAGCAACCATGAAATTCCACCTCATACCAGTCAGAATGGGTAAGATCAAAATGTCAGGTGTCAGCAGGTGCTGGAGAGGATGTGGAGAAAGAGGAACACTCCTCCATCAATTGCAAGCTGGTACAACTACTCTGGAAATCATTTTGGCAGTTTCTTAGAAAATTGGACGTGTATACCTGATTACCCATCTATGCTACTCCTGGGCATATACTCAGAAAATTCTCCAACATGTAAGACAGACACATGCTCCACTATGTTTATAGCAGCCTTATTTATAATAGCCAGAAGCTGGAAAGAACCCAGATGTCCTTCAACAGAGGAATGGATACATAAAATGTGGTACATTTACACAATGGAATACTACTCAGCTATTAAAAACAATGCATTCCTGAATTCTTAGGCAAATGGATGGAACTAGAAAATATCATCCTGAGTGAAGTAACCCAATCACAAAAGAACACACATGTTTGCACTCACTGATAAGTGGATATTAGCTCAGAATCTCAGAATACCCAAAATACAATTCACAGGCCAAATGAAGCTGAAAGAAGAAGGAGGAGGAGGAGGAGGAGGAGGAGGAGGAGGAGGAGGAGGAGGAGGAGAAGGAGAAGGAGAAGGAGAAGGAGAAGGAGAAGGAGAAGGAGAAGGAGAAGGAGAAGGAGAAGGAGAAGGAGAAAATAGGGAAGAAAATATGGATTCTTTGGTATTTGTTTGAAGGGGAAACAAAATACCCATGGGAGGAGATACAGAGACAACTTGTGGAGCAGAGACTGAAGGAAAGAACATACAGAGACTTTCCCACTTGGGGATCCATCCCATATACAGTTGCCAAACACAGACACTATTTTTGATGCCAACATGTGCTTGCTAACAGGAACCTACTATGCTTTCTACTGAGAGGCTCTGTCAGTACCTGACAAATACAGAAGTTCATGCTCTCAGTCAACCATTGGACTGAGCATGAAGTCCCCAATGGAGGAGCTAGAGAAAGGACCAGAGGAGCTGAAGGATCTTGCAGCCCCACAGGAGGAACAACAATATGAAACAACCAATAACCCCAGAGCCTCGAAGGGACTAAACCACCAATCAAAGAGTGAAGCAACCAAGAGACCAAAAGACTCCTAGGGACTAAACTACCAACAAAAGTGTATACTAGGAGGGTCTCATGGCTTCAGCTGCACATGTAGCAGAGGATGACTGTTGGACATCAAAGGGAAGAGAGGCCCTTGGTCCTGAGAAGGCTCAAAGCCCCAGTATATGGGAATTCCAGGACAGAGAAGCAGGAGCAGATGGGTGGGTGAGCAGGGGGAGGGCAAATGGGATATGTTGTTTTTGAAGCAGAAAGCAGGAAATGGTCTAACATTTGAAATGTAAATAAAAAAGTATCTAATAAATAAACAACTAAATAAATGAAAGAATAATAAATAAATAAATAAATAAATAAATAAAGGAAAAATGTCTTTCAGTACACAAAAATTAATCAAAAACTTTAAATTTGACTCCCTGCAGGCTCTGCCATCTTCACGGCTGTTTGGATCTAGCAGGCTGAACCAGGTACCTGAGATATCCCGAGTTTAAGACCTCTGGGGACTCAGGCCACCAGACAGCAATGTGTGAGGTGGAGCCCCACAGAGCAGCAGTTCAGGTTTCCCAGTCATGGGAAATAGCCTTAAGAGCCCACAGGAGGTTCAAGAACCAGGTAGTAACTACAGGACCAACTAACACCAGAGATAACCAGATGGCAAAAGGCAAATATAAGATCGTTACTAACAGAAATCAAGGCAATATGGCAGCATCCGAACCCAATTCTCCGACAGCAATAAGTCTTGGATACCTCAACACACAAGAAAAACAAGATTCATATCTAAAATCACTGGTCAGGATGCTGATAGAGTAACACATAGATAAATCTCTTAAAGCAATACAGGAAAAAATGGATCAAAAGTTAGAAGTCCTTACAAGGCAAACACAAAAATCAATTAAAGAAATTCAGGAGAATATGGATCAAAAATAGAAGCCAACAAAGAAGAAATACAAAAATCACTTAAGGAAATACAGCAGAATGTGGGTCAACAAGTAGAAGTCATAACAGAGGAAACACAAAAATCTCTTAAAGAATTACATAAAAACACAAACAAGCAAGCAAAAGATCTGAGCAAAACCATCCAGAATCTAAAAACAGAAGTAGGAACAACTAAGAAATCACAAAGGGAGACAACTTTGGAGATAGAAAACCTTGGGAAGAAATCAGGGGTCATATATGCAAATATCAACAATAGAATACAAGAGATAGAAGAAAGAATGTCAGATGCTGAAGATACCATAGGAACCATGGACTCAACAATTAAAGAAAATGCAAAATGCAAAAAGCTGGTAACCCTAAACATTCAGGAAATCCAGGACACAGTGAAAAGACCAAACCTAAGGATTATAGGGATAGATGAGAATGAAGATCTACAACTTAAAGGGCCAGCAAATACTTCTACAAAATTATGGAAGAAAAGTTCCCCAACCTAAAGAAAGAGATGCCCACAGAACTCCAAACAGACTGGACCAGAACAGAAATACCCCTGCCCCCGTCACATAATAATCAAAACCTCAAATGTACTAAACAAAGAAAGAATATTAAAGGCAGTAAGAGAAAAAGGCCAAGTAGCCTATAAAGGAAGAACTATCAGAATTACACCAGACTTCTCAACTGAGACCATGAAAGCTAAAAGATTCTGGGCAGATATGCAGACTCTAAGAGAACAAAAATTTCAGCCAAAACTACTATACCCAGCAAAACTCTCAATCGCCATAGATGGAGAAACCAAAGTATTCCATGACAAAACCAAATTTGCACCTTATCTTTCCACAAACCCAAACCTACAAATGATAATAGGGGGAAAACACCAACACAAGGAGGGAAACCACACCTCAGAAGAAGCAAGATAGAAACCACCTCTCATCAAACCCAAAAGAAGATAATCACTCAAATATAAAAAATTATGTCAAAAATGTCAGGAAGTAATAATTACTATTCCTTAATATTTCTTAACATCAATGGACTCAATTCCCCAATAATAAGACATATACTAACAGAGTGGATACGGAAACAGCACCCTACATTTTGCTGCATACAGGAAACACATCTCAGTGTCGAAGATAAACACTATCTTAGAGTAAAAGCCTGGAAGACAATTTTACAAGCAAATGGTCTCAGGAAACAAGCCGGAATAGCCATTCTAATGTCAGACAAAATTGACTTTCAAACTAAAGTCATCAAAAAAGACACGGAAGGTCACTTCTTGCTGGTCAAAGGGAAAATTCACCAAGAAGAGATCTCAATACTGAACATCTATGCTCCAAATGCAAGGACACTCTCATTCATAAAAGAAACTTTACTAAAGATTAATGCACACATTGCACCTAACACAATAATTGTGGGTGACTTCAACACTCTACTCTCCTCAATGGACCGATCAGGAAACCAGAAACTAAACAGGGACACAGTGAAACTAATTGAAGCTTTGGACCAATAGGATTTAACAGATGTATATAGAACATTTCATCCTAAAGCAAAAGAATATACCTTATTCTCAGCACGGCATGGTTCCTTCTCCAAAATTGCTCACGTAATTGGTCACAAGACAGACCTCAAGAAATACAAGAAGACTGAACTAATCCCATGCCTCCTATCAGATCATTATGGAGTAAGGGTGGCCTTCAATAGCAAGAAAAACAACAGAAATCCCACATACACATGGAAACTGAACATATGCTACTCAATGATACCTTGGTCAAGGAAGAAATAAAGAAAGAAATCAAAGACTTTTTAGAATTCAATGAAAATGAAGGTATGACCTACCCAAATCTATGGGACACAATGAAAGCAGTGCTAAGAGGAAAACTAATAACCCTGAGTACCTCCAAAAAGAGCTGGAGAGAGCATACACTAGCAAATTAACAGCACAACTGAAAGCCCTAGAACAAAAAGAAGCTAATTCACCCAGGAGGAGTGGAAGAAAGGAAATCATCAAACTAAAGGCTGAAATCAATCAAGTAGAAACAAAGAGAACCATACAAAGAATCAACAAAACCAAGAGCTGGTTCTTTGAGAAAATCAACAAGATAGAAAAACCCTTTGCCAGACTAACCAAAGGGCACAGAGACAGTATCCAAATTAACAAAATTAGAAATGAAAAGGGGGATATTACAACAGAGAGTGAGGAAATTAAAAAAAAATCATCAGATCCTAATACAAAAGCCTATACTCAACAGAACTGGAGAATCTGGAGGAAATGGACAACTTCTTAGACAGATACCAAATACCAAAATTAAATCAGGATCAATTAGATCAGCTAAACAGTTGCATAACCCCTAGAGAAATACTAGGGTTTATAAAAAGTCTCCGAACCAAAAAAAGTACAGGACTAGATGGTTTTAGTGCAGAATTCTATCAGACCTTCAAAGAAGACCTAACACCAATACTCTTCAAATTATACCACAAAATAGAAACAGAAGGAACACTACCCAACTTCTTCTTTGAAGCCACAATTATGCTGATACCAAAACCACACAAAGATCCTACAAAGAAAGAGAACAACAGGCCAATTTCTTTTATGAATATGGATGCAAAAATACTAAACAATATTCTTGCCAACCAAATTCAAGAGCATATCAAAATGATCATTCACCATGATTAAGTAGGCTTCATCCCAGGGATGCAGGGATGGTTCAATATATGGAAATCCATCAATGTAATCCACTACATAAACAAACTAAAAGAAAAAAAACACATGGTCATCTCATTAGATGCTGAAAAAGCATTTGACGAAATTCAGTATCCTTTCATGCTAAAAGTCCTGGAAAGAACAGGAATTCAAGGCCCATACCTAAATATAGTAAAAGTAATATACAGCAAACCAGTAGCCAATATCAAAATAAATGGAAACTTGAAGCAATCTCACTAAAATCAGGGACTAGACAAGGCTGCCCTTTCTCTGCATATCTTTTCAATATAGTACTTGAAGTTCTAGCGAGAGCAATTAGACAACATTAGGAAGTCAGAGCTCCAAATTAGAAAGGAAGGAATCAAACTGTCACTATTTGCAGATGATATGATAGCATAAGTAAGTGACTTCTCCAGAGAACTACAGTTAATAAAGAACTTCAGCAAAGTGGCTGGTTATAAAATAAACTCAAGCAAATCAGTAGCCTTCTTGTCCTAAAGGACAAGCAGGCTCAGAAAGAAGTTAGGAAAATAACACCCTTCACAATAGCCACAAACAATATAAAGTATCTTGGCGTGACTTTAACCAAACAAGTGAAAGATCTGTATGACAGGAACTCCAAGTCCTTGAAGAAAAAAACTGATGAAGAACTCAGGAAATGGAAAAATATTTCATGCTCTTGGATTGGCAGGATCAATATAGTGAAAATGCCCATCTTGGCAAAAGCAATCCTCAGATTCAATGCAATCCCCATCAAAATCCCAAATCAATTCTTCATAGATCTAGAAAGAGCAATTCTCAAATTCATCTGGAGTAACAAAAAACCCAGAATAGCTAAATTTATTTTCAACAATAAAAGGACTTCTGGGGGAATCAATATTCCTGACCTCAAGCAGTACTACAGAACAATTGTGTTAAAAACTGCATGGTATTGGTACAACAGCAAGCAAGTATATCAATGGAATAGAATTGAAGACCCAGAAATGAACCCACAGAATTATGGTCACTTGATCTTTGATAAAGGAGCTACAACCATCCAGTGGAAAAAATAGCCTTTTAAAAAAATGGTGCTGGTTCAACTGGAGGTCAACATGCAGAAAAATGCGAATTGACCCACACTTATCTCCCTGTACTAAGATCAACTCCAAGTGGATTAAGGACCTCCACATAAAAACAGACACACTGAAACTAATGGAAAAGAAACTAAGGAAGACCCTGGAGGACATGGGCACAGGGGGAAAGTTTCTGAACAGAACACCAATAGCTTATGCTCTAAGATCAAGAATTGACAAATGGGACCTCATAAAATTACAAAGTTTCTGTAAGACAAAGGACACTGTCAGAAGGACAAAACAGCAATCAACAAATTGGGAAAAGATCTTCACTAACCCCACATCTGACAGAGGGCTAATATCCAATATATACAAAGAACTCAAGAAGTTAGACCCCAAAGAACCAAATAACCCTATCAAAAAATGGGGGACAGAGCTAAAAAAAGAATCTTCACCAGAAGAAATTCGGATGTCTGAGAAGCACGTTAAGAGATATTCAACATCAATAGTCATCAGGGAAATGCAAATCAAAACAACCCTGAGATTCCACCTCACACCAGTCAGAATGGCTAGAATTAAAAACTCAAGGGACAACAGGTGCTGGCGAGGATGTGTAGAAAAAGGAACATTCCTACACTGTTGGTGGGTTTGAAGATTGTACAACTGCTCTGTAAATCAGTCTGGCGGTTCCTCAGAAAATTGGGCATGCCATTTCCAGAGGACCCTGTCATACCACTCCTGGACATATACCCAGCGGAATCCCCTGCATACAATAAAGACACATGCTCCACTATGTTCATAGCAGCCTTATTTATAATAGCCAGAAGTTGGAAGGAGCCCAGATGTCCCTCAAAGAAAGAATGGATAGAGAAAACGTGGTATATTTATTCAATGGAACTCAGCAATTAAAAACAATGAATTCATGAAATTTTTAGGCAAATGGTTGGATCTGGAAAATATCATCCTAAGTGAGTTAACACAATCACAAAAGAATACACATGAAATGCAATCACTGATAAGTGGATATTAATGAGCCCAGAAGCTCTGAATACTCAAGACACAATTAGCAAATCAAAAGATTCCCAAGAAGAAGGAATGAAAGGACCCTGGTCCTGAAAAGACTGGATCCAGTTGTAGGAGAGTACCAGAAAGAGAAATGGTGGTGGGGGGTGATTGGGAAATGGGTGGGTAGAGGAATTATGGGACATATGTATGGTGAGGGGGGAACTGGGAAAGGGGAAAGCCTTTTAATGTAAACAAAGAATATAGAAAATAAAAAAAACTTTAAATTTCTATTTACATATTCTAATCAAAAATGAATTTAAATGTCTTTCAGTATACACTGAAACAAAAATATAAATTTCTGTTAATATTATGTAATTTAATAAAACATATTTCTATTAAATACAATAATTCAAAGAAAATTATTTTAAATTTCTATCAGTATACAATAATTAATTAAAAATTTTAATTTCTATTAACATAAGTCAATAAATCTAGTTTATATTTCTATTAATGTACAATCATTAAAAAGAAATTTCTATTGATATGCTATTATTTTTTTTATTCGATATATTCTTTTTTTATTTTCTATATTTTTTGTTTACATTCCGATGGCTTTCCCCTTTCGCAGTTTCCCCTACACCGTATGTCCCATAAGTCCTCTTCCCCCCAACCCCCATCCTCTGCCTCCCACCTATTCCCCCATCACCCTACCCGCCGCCTTTTTTCTGTTCTGTTACTCTCCTAAAAAACTGGATCCAGTCTTTTCAGAACCAGGGTACTCTCTTTCCTTCTTCTTGGGAATCTTTTCTTTTTTTTTAATTTTTATTTTCTATATTCTATGTTTACATTCCAAAGGCTTTCCCCTTTCCCAGTTCCCCCCCACAATATGTCCCATAATTCCTCTCCTCCCCAACTATTCCCCAATCATTCATATATAATTTAATAAAACTTATATTTCTATTAAATACAATAATTCAAAGAAAATTATTTTAAATTTCTATCAGTATACAATAATTAATTAAAATTTTTAAATTTCTATTAACATAAGTCAATCAATCTAGTTTATATTTCTATTAATGTACAATCATTAAAAAGAAATTTCTATTGATATGCTATTATTAAAACAAAGAAATTTAAATTTCTATCAGTATCCCCTAATTAAACAGAGCCTTGAAATTTCTGTTAGTATACACTAATTCAGGAAATGACTTTAAATTTTTATTTATAAACAATAATTCAACCAAAACCATTTAAATTTCTATTGTTATAAAATAATTTTAACAAAACAAATTTAATTCTTTGAATATACAATAATTTATAAAACTTTAACTTTCTATTACTACATATCAATTCAAAATGAATTTGAATTTTTATCAATAACTATGAAACAAAAACACTTCATTTCTATTAATATGCAGTAATTCCAACACAACCACTTTAAATTTCTATCAATATACAATAATTGAGGAAAATAAAGTTAAATTTCTATTTAATATACAATTGAAAATAACAACCTTAAATTCCCATCAATATTCGGTAATTAGCCAAAGCAACTTTCCACCCCAGATGATAACAAATATAACTCATCAAGCAACAAAAATCACTCACCCAAACTTAAGAGTTTGGAATGATGGTCCTGTATGTATTGGCTTCCTTTTGAATTGGGGCAAAGAATTCCAGGTTTTAGTTCCCAAAGGAAAAAAAAAAAAGGTTATTCTGAAAAAAGCTAGTTGTAGCATTTATTCCCAGTCTCTGTGTTTATCCAATCTCTTTGTTGCCTATCCTGTCTATGTCTGTCCAGTGTGTTTATCCACTCTCTGTGTGATTGGTCAGTAGGGCTAGCCCATTTGAAGTGAATTTGCATATGAATTTTGAAGAAATGAGTAACTGAGACAGTCTGAATTTTCTTTGTGAATACATAAGTGTGTCAGCTGATAAGAGATTTTCAATGTTTAGATGTAATCTTTATACCTTTTGTTGGAAAATATATTTTTCATTCCCTATAGATACATAAAGATAACCACATTCCATCCCAATTTTAAAACCATTGCTGGTTTCCATTATAATGTCAGCATATCCTCATAGTATATTGGTTGACTTAGTTCCTCAGGTTTTTTTGATTACCCTATGTCTTTAACCTACTATTGTTCCCTTTTCATCAAAATCAAGCAAATTGAGAGTTAACAAAGCATTGATTAGTATGTCCCAGAGGGTTTTTATTCTCCTGTTTTATTTAATAAGCATTTACATTAAGGTATTATTGGCTCTTTTTATAACTGCTTTTCTTGTGGGATTGTGTTATACCAGAAACATGCTTTATTTTATGATATGCAAAGAATTGCTTCAAGTTATTGTGTACATATGTGGAAGAATTATAAATTTTAATTTGTGCAGGTTTCTCCTTAATTGCTGTAATTTCCAATAGATGTGTTATTACACAATCATCATTTTCAGAACTCAACATCCTTTACCCTTTGAAACCCTGAGTAGGTGAAAATGTCATGATGTATATACCTTTGTTTTCCAAATTTTGCAAGACCAATGGTGTGTGGTAAAGCTAGTTATACAGGCCCATGTCATTTTCAGTTGAGTTATATTTATATTCCCTCCAAAAAATCACAAGTTCTCCCATGGGTCATTCCTCAGCAAGATACCATGTGAAACTGTCTTAACAAAATGCAGTGTGAGTTGGAATCATCTTAAGTTCTCCAGTTATAGGTGCACAAGTATAAGCACCATTGGTCAAGTCTAGATAAGTATTTGCAGATTATACATGGGCATCCTTTATTAAGAATGAACCTTGTTCTTCAGTACCATCTCCTATTCACAGGCCTCCTGCAGGTCAAATATAACCATGGTCTGGTCATCACCTTTTATTATTCCCAAACATAAGCCAAACTCTGCTGTTTGCATACTTCCAGGTGATGGTTCTCTAGATTCCTTTGCTGAGCTACCAGTTATGACTCATAGTGCCTGGCTTCAAGACTGTCAGAATGTTTATCTTAATACTATTAATCTTGTATTCTTGGATCATTTTTTATTAGATACTTTATCATGTGGACATGTTGCCACATTCTTCTACAAGATGTGATAGAACCTCACCATGATGGATTTTTTTATTAACTTGATATATATAGTGTTATCTGAGAAGAAGTAACCTCAGTTGAGAATATCCCATCATGAAATTATCTGTCAAAATCATTTGGAGAGTTAACTGGAGTAATGATTCTCATGGTAGTGTGGAGTACACTATGGGTGTTATCAAGATTTGGGAGGTGGTGCTGTGTGGTAGAGGAAAGGAAGAGAATGTTCCTATTGAGTTCAAAGCATTGTGTAGTATTCCTTAGTATAATCTGTTTCTGTTCTTGCCTCTAGCTTTGTTCTTTAATTCCTGATCTTTGTTCTCACAGTAATGGACAGTGAAGTTCCTGCTTTGATTACTATGGCAAGATTTTCCAGAATAAAACATCATTGATCTTCATTATATTTGGAGACATACAGCTCAGTTGTTGTCCATTGTTGGTGAGTTCTCCAGAATTTCCCCTTCCCTTGGAATCTTCACTGTTCCAGGATATTTCTGGCCACAGAGATCTTGCACTATATTTTGAATTCCTGGAGAATCAAGATACCCATTCCACCCACACACATTAATGCCTAACTGTGGATGCAAACTTCCATAAACATCTTTGCCTAAATAGTTTCACTGACTCTCTCCTGCACATCCGATAACCACAACACCAGATATTTGATAAAATATCTGCTTTAGCACAGCTTTAGCATGTAACATCTTTTATTTGTTCTCTAGACACTACTTCGTTTGCTGTTCTACATACCCAGTCCTGTTTATGATTGACAAAGTAGGTACACAATATGCATTATGAGACTTACAGAACTTGGAATTTTAGTGTACTCCTTACCTTTCCATGCTTGGCTTCCCTTATCCATCCATGGAGCCAATTTCCTGGTAAGTTCACTAAGTAGTTATTCCAAAATAGTCATCTACATTGGTGGAAGCTTATGTAAACATTTACAGATTACATATGGGTATACATTGTGGGCAAGTATGAATCATGTCTTTGAGTGTCATCTCCTATTCAGGGCTGCACCTGGTCACAGAGAAGCTGCACTGGACTTCCCTGTTTAGAATTCCCAAACAAAACCTCAACTCTGCTTTGTCCACCATTCCAGACAGTGCTTCTCCAGATCTATTTCCTGGATTTTCAATTCTTACCTAGATTGCCTTGCTTTGAGATTCTCAGAATGTTTGTCTGGATTCTATTAACCCTGGAATCTTGTGTAATTTTTTAGTCATATTCAGTACCATGTGTACCATGCTGCTACATTCTTCTTCTAGGCATGATAAAGCATCACAATAATGGCCTGTGTTGTGGTAACTTGACAAAATCTAGAATTATTTGAGAAGGAGGAACATCAATTTAGATCCCTCATCTGTAAAATGCTTCATAGAAAAGTCTGTTGACAGTTCCCTTGAGTAATTATTCTCATGGTAGTTTGGTGCCCTCTCTGAATGTTGCCACCTTTGCTAAGTTGTTATGCGTTGTAGAAGAGGACAAGCTGAGGTATCTATAAGTAAGAAGCATTAGTGTTATCTGTTTTATTCTTGCCTCTAAGTTTTTTCCTTGACTCATGAAACTTGTTCTCTCAGTATTGGAGTGTGAAGGTCCTTCCCTCCTTAATATGGTAAGTTCCCCAGAATTAAACCCAACACTGCCATTCCCAATATGTGAATATTTAAAGCTTACCAATTTTCTCTTGTTGGGGAACTCTCATATATATTCCTTTTAGTGCCACTGTCATTGGTCCAAGTTAGTCCTAATCACAGACATTTTGTACTGTCTCTTGAATTCCTGGAGAACCAAGATATCCTTTCTACCCTCTCATGCTAAGGCCTAATTTTGGATATAAATTTCTTTCAAGATCTTTGCCTGAATAGATTCCCTGAATCTCTCCCACCCATACCATATACACAATTCCAGGTCTATGTTCTATTATGCTGCTTTTGCCTCTAAATTCTTCATTTGTTTTACTAGCACCCTGCTTCCTGTGACATCTATATGTTGCCAGTCTTATATATTTGCTTTTTTCTTTGGTTGTCCTGGATAATGCATTTTTCTTACAAACTTCTTGCCTACCAAGAGGCAATACTCATTTGTATAGGTGAGAAAAATTAACTATTTAATCAGGTGATTACAAATAGCAGTTGGGTTTGAAATGGAGACACTGATACCACTATTGTAGACTCCTGCCCACCTCACCAGGCATTACAGAGCACCCAAAAGAGCAACCAGGAGAATCTTAGGCCTATCCAGTAACTCCTTGGGAAAAATATCTGGTGATCAAGGTCACAGGAATCCATGTATTAAATATAAGCTTCCTTTTTATTTCCAACTTGTATAGAAAGCCATTTTTTAGTATATAAGTAATATAATTTTACACAAATTCAACCACTGTGCAAATGAGAAGAAAGTAACATTCATTGAACAAGATTATTGAACCAAAAATTATTTACTATTTTGAATCAGAGGCCCTGTGACTCATGGTATTTGAGTGTGAATACACACTTGCCACATTGATGGTAAGTCTCCTAACCTGAAAGCACCTGAGTACTATATTGTCATCAAGTTATTCATACTTTTCTATTGAATATTTTCTTTATTTTCATTTTAGATGTTATCATCTTTCCCATTCCCCACCTGAAACCTCCCAATCTGTCCCTACTCTCCCTCCTACTATGAGAATGTCCCCCTTCACACCCACCCTCCACTCCTCTCCACAAATTTCCCTATAATGGGGCATCTAGCATACACAGGACCAAGGGCCTGTCCTTCCATTGATGCTCTACAAGGTCATCCTCTGCTACATATGTGGTTCAAGCTATGGGTCCCTCCATGTGTACCCCTTGATTGGTGGTTTATTCTATGGGAGCTCTGGGAGATCTAGTTGGTTGATATTGTTGTTCTTCCTATGAGGTTGCAACCCTCTTCAGCTCCTTCATTGCTTTCTGTAACTCCTCCATTGGGCACCCTGTGCTCAGTCCAAATCTTGGCTGTAAGCATCCACCTCTGTGTTTGTCAGGCTCTGGCAGATCCTCTGAAGAGACAGCTATATCAGGTTCCTGTCATCTTGGACTTCATCGCATCCACAGTAGTGTTTGGGTTTGGTGACTGTATATCGATGAATCCCTAGGTGGGTCAGTCTCTGGATAGCCTTTCCTTCAGTCTCTGCTCCATAATTTGTTTACTTATTTGTTTCTGTGAGTATTTTGTTCAACCTTCTAAGAACCAATGCACCCACACTTTGGTCTTCCTTCTTCTGGGGCTTCATATGGTCTGTGAATTGTATCTTGGTTATTTGGAGCTTTTGGGCTATAAATCACTTATCAGTGAGAGATTTCCTTGTGTGTTCTTTGGTGATTGGGTTACCTCACTCAGGATATTTTCTAGTTCCTTCCATTTGTCTACAAATTTTGTTAACTCATTGTATTTAATAGCTGAGTAGTACTCCATTGTGTAAATGTACCACATTTTCTGTACCCATTCATCGGTTGATGTACATATGGGTTCTTTCCAGCTTTTGACTATTATAAATAAGGCTGATATGAACATAGTGGATCATGAGTCCTTGTTATATGTTTGAGTATGTTTTGGGGATATGTCCAGGAGTTGTATAGGTGGGTCCTCAGGTAAAATTATGTCCAATTTTCTGAGGAACCATCAGACTAATTTCCAGAATGGTGGTACCAGCTTGCAATCCAACCGAAAATGGTTCTTTTTCTCCAAATCCTGGCTAGATTCTTCTGCCATCTGTACATGCTGTGTCCAATTTTTGATGGACAGTGCATGTACCAGGTTTGCATGATGAGATCTACTGACCTGTGCATTCCAGTGCCTTCCTCACCCTTTTGTGCTTGGCTTCAGGCACCCAGCTTTGTACCTAATTTCTTGGTAAGTTTCCCAGTACTTTTTGGACTATAAAACCAAACGTCGATGAACAACTCTGACCATTGAGACAAACCTATTGTGTCAGAAGTAACTAAGCCCTTTAAAGACAAGAAGTTTGTGACTGAGTCCCAGACATTGAACAATGAACTGTTAACAATGCTATAGATTGCCAATGCTTTGGTTTGATATCAAAGGTTACTGCATTCCTCATTCTTTCTCTAAGATAGTATTTAACTTTATTTTATAGGAGCCAACAAATGAGAGAGTTGGAATCTAAGGGATTTTCATTATATGAAAGAGACAAATTTTCAGATAATTGAATGTTTTAAAAATAATTTAAAATTTATATAGTATACATAACATGTGATTAGCAGGATTCTAGCCAGACTTTTGGATCATATAATGTGAATTTGACTTAGTATTTTTGTGTGTATATTCATAACCGAAATTAGTGTGAAGTTTTCTTTCTTTGTGGAATCTTTGTATGAGTTAGGTATCAGGGTAATTGTGGTCTTATAGACTGTATTATGTAATATTTCTTCTTTTATTTCCTTTTGGAATAGGTTGAGGAGTCTTGGTATTATATCTTCTTTTTTAAGTCTGAGAGAATTCTGAACTAAAATGACTCAGCACTGGTATTTCTTTGGTTGAGAGACTTTTTTTTTTTTTTGGTTTTGCAAGACAGGGTTTCACTGTATAGTTCCGGATGTCCTGGAACTCACTCTGTAGACCAGGCTGGCCTCGAACTCAGAAATCTGCCTGCCTCTGCCTCCCAAGTGCTGGGATTAAAGGCGTGTGCCACCAACACCCGGCTTGAGAGACTTTTAATAACCCATTATATTTAATTATGTGGTCAGGGATAGTTTAGATAGTTTACCTCAACTTGATTTTATATTGATATGTGGTATCTATCTGGAAACTAATCCACATCATCTAGATTGACAAAGTTGATAGTAGAGGCTTTTGAAGTAGGGCATAATTTATTTGAATTTCTCCAGGTTTTCTTATGTCTGCCATTTCCAAGATTAGTGCAGCTGCAAGCTCTCACATAGTTCCAAGTACAGACCTTCCAACAAGGCATTTCTTCAAAGGTCTAACTTTCTCATGAAAATATGTGTCCAACTACTGATTGGTCCAATATAGGAAAAGCTTTGCTGATGCCTTTCAATGTCTGAAGCAAAGGCTTTGCTTAACATTTCATTTAAATCAAGGCATATAGGCTTTACAATATATTTCATTTAACTTCAGGCATAAATGCTTCATTAAACATGTAACTACACCAAAACCTACCATAAGAATCTCTGTGCATCAACCAATGTTTCATTGTGTTTCTATCCATATTTTTCTGTCAGGTGCTGTGTGGAGATTCTCAGAGTACAGTTACGCTATACTCCTCTCTGAATGATAACAAAGTATTATTAATAGTGTTAGGGATTGTTGTTTCCACATATGATGTGTCTGAATTTAGGTGAGTTATTAGTTGGACAATCACTCTGTCTCAGCTCAATATTTATGGCTGAATTTTCTGTAGACAGGCCACATTTTGGGTGAAAGTTTTGTGGGTAGGTTAGCATACTTATCCTTCCACAGGGCCTTGAATATCTAGAGGAGGTGACCACTTCAAGTTTCATATCAGCACTGCTCTGAGTATCGGCTTAATTCAACCCCATAGACTCCTAGGAACCTCCCCCATCTCAGGTCTATTGTACTTTTCCTGATATGCTCTACATCCCCCTTGACTGTCTATTTGCATTCATTATCCTGGCTCTCTGGTACTCTCCCTTCTGTCTCTCTCTTCAGATTTCTTACTGAAATCTCCCCATTCCCTGTCACATCCAATGTTCCATTCAGTTCCCTCTGCATCTGCCTAGGTGACTGTTCAATTCCCCCTTCTAAGTTAGATTCAAGCATCTTCACTTAGGCCTTTCCTCTTTTGTAACATTTTTTGACAATTAAGTATAGCATCGGTATACTCTAAGATAATATCCATTTTTGAGTGAGTACATGTCCTCTTGGGTCTTGGTTTACAAATGGCATGTTTTGTGTTACTGTGTTTGGTCAGTAGGTAAATATGTTTGTCATCAGACTAATGTGAATTTGAAAGCAGTGATTCAGAACCTGAAACATGAAAAGAAAATTTGGATAAAATAGCCCACTGATGTTCAAACTGTGAGATCCGAAAGAAAAAACGGGGGTACTCCAGCACCCCACGCCTCAGAAACTGGCACCCTGAAACACTCACGAGAGACAGAACTGATGCAATCTGCAAGAAGATTTTAATTTCCAGAGCTCTGGGGGGGGGGTCACAGTCTCCCCACGCAGGGTAAAAGAAGTAAGCCCGCATGGGCTGGCTTGTATGGGCTTTTTATGGGCTTATAACAGAACCCGCCTACCACAAGCTTCTAAGCCAATCAGTTCAAACCATCCGAACCCACGCTCTCTGAGAACCTATCAGTCTCTCACAGAGGCCGGAAGAACTAGTTAAGTCATTTCCGCTTATGTGGCCGCCACGCACAGTGTTGCGCCCACCCTCTCCCACTGGCAATGGGGGGGACCTAAGCGCCCCCACAGGCAGGAGTTCCGCAGCCCCCCCTGTGGCGACTCCACCAGCCCCCAGCTGTGCCCGTCCCTGCCACAGCCATCCTCGGAGGGAGACGGGAAAAGATGCCAGGGACACTCCCAGCCCGAGGCTCGCAGCTGGACCCCAGAGGAAAGAGTGGGTCAAACCTCCGCTCCCCTGGGGTCACACCAGACCCAGGCACTGGGGATTTCCAGCCTGCAACCCCATCCTTTCAAAACCTCTTGTTCCACTGGAGCATATTGGAATATTTAGAATATTCACAAACAGGGAGATAGGAGATTCTCATTGACAGAAAAGATGTCTTGTTCCATGAAAAGTACATATATTGTCCAAAAAGCCAACAGAATGAACTCCAGCTATGCCTTTATCATCCTTGGAAACCTGAGGGTCTCTACAAAGGGAAAGGGTTACCTTTCATTGTTTTTGTGTCAGCTTCCTTATGGAATGCTTTATGTAGTAGTAGTTGTTGTTGTGTTTATTTTTGTAACATACATTCTATCAGTACCTATGCCTGCTACCTCATGTTGGAAAAATCTGAACACAAGTTCACACCCTTCAGTGTTTGGAACGTGAGAACATTTAAAGAAAGGAATGCATTTCACAAATATAGGAGTATGGAAATATTAGATACAAACCCAAAGAATGAAGTTGGTAGACAATTTATAAGTAATTGTTGAGTACATGAGCTTTGTGTATGAGTAGGAAATTTCTTCTAGATGCCTTCTGAGAAATATTGTATATGCAGAAGCAGGCACTTCAATCCTCTAGAAGGGTTACTTTGAAAGTATACTTGGCTAACACAGGACTCTGTAGTTTCAAATAGGTTCAGAAAGAAATCTGATCACAACACACAGTAGCATGTTTGTTCTCTGGACACCTACTTGGAACAAAGTAGATAAGTATTGCTTCTCAATGCTTCATTCTTTTTTATTTTTATTAGATATATTCTTTATTTACATTTCAAATGTCCCCTTTCCTGGTTCCTCTCCCCCTGAAAGTCTCATAACTCATATTCCCTCCTCCTGTTCCCCAATCAACCCTCTCCCACGTCCTTCTCCTGGTATTCCCCTACATTGCTGCATCAAGCCTTCCCAGGACCAGGGAAAGTCTCTCCCTTTGATGTCCAACAAGGCCATTCTCTGCTGCCTATGAGTCTGGAGCCATAGGTAACTCCATGTGAGTTCTTTGGTTGATGGTTTTGTTCCTGGGAACTCTGAGACTACTGAGTGGCTCATATTGTTGTTCCTCCTATGGCGCTGCAAACCCCTTCAGCTCCTTGGTCCTTTCTCTAGCTCCTTCACTGGGGACCCGGTACTCAGTTCAATGACTGGCTGAGAGTGTCGCCCTCTGTATTTGTTATGCACTAGCAGGGTCTCCCAAGTGATAGCTATATCTGGCTCTACTCAGCAAGCACTTGTGGGCATCCATGATAGTGTCTGGGATTTGTAGCTGTATATGGGATAGATCCCTAGGTGGGGCAGTCTCTGGATGGTGTTTCCCTCAGACTCTGCTCCACATTTTGTTTCTGTATCTCCTTCTGTGGGCATTTTGTTCCCCCTTCTAAGATGGGCCAGAGTATCCACACTGTGTTCTTCCTTCTTCTTGAGCTTCATTTGATATGTAATTGTGTTTTGGGTATTCCAAGCTTCTGGGCTAATATCCACTTAACAGTGAGTACATACCATGTGTATTTTTTTGTGATTGGTTTACCTCACTCAGGATGCCAGTTCCACCCATTTGCCTAAGAATTTCATGAATTCATTGTTTTTAATACCTGAACAGTATTCCATTGTATACATTTTCTGTATCCATTCCTCTGTTGAGGGACATCTGTGTTCTTTCCAGCTTCTGGCTATTATAAATAGGGCTATGGATATATTGGTCATGTGTCCTTATTACATGCTAGAGAATCATCTGGGTATATGCCCAGTAGTGGTATAGCAGGGTCCTCCAGTCATATTATCCTCAATTTTCTGAGTAACCAGCAAACTGAATTCCAGAGTGGTTGTACCAGCTTACAATCCCACCAGCAGTGCAGGAGTGTTCCTCTTTCTCCACATCCTCTCTAGCACTTGTTGTCACCTGACTTTTTGATCTTGGCCATTCTGACTGCTATGAGGTGAAATCTCAGGGTTGTTTTGATTTGCATTTCCTTGATGACTAAGTATGTTGTACATTTCTTTAGATGCTTTTCAGCTATTTGATATTCCTCAGTTGAAATTTCTTTGTTTAGCTTTGTACCCCATCTTTCTTAACAGGCAAGTCAGGTGAGGAGTCTAGAGTGGCTTGGCCATAAAGAACTACCATATGGTTTCAGATCATAGCAACAAATCTGTAGAGGCTGCTAACACCAAAAATTATGGTAGAGGTCTTTGAGCAATATAATTGCATCTATACCAAAAGTATTTTTCATGCAAATTATTTCAATGGCCATTGCATTCAAAACCAGAACAACAGGATTTATCAAAATGGTATACACTAAGCAGCAAAACTCAACAGCTTTACCATGTGGCTCTGGCCTTAGAGGCAAGAATAAAAGGGACTATGAGGACAATTAAGGCTAGTTAATTGGAGCCAGGAAATTAGCAGTGATTAAGAAAAGATCAGCATCACTGAGGTGAAATCTGGGAAGTGTTTTCTGAGAACACTAAGAAACCATGTTCTAGAGATAGTCAAGGTTGTACCTCATGCTGCACCTGAACTTGGCCATGTGTAAGAATCACCTAGGTGGTATTGGTTTTTGCTGCATTAGCTCTAATAGTTTCTGTAAGATAATATTTCTGCAGAACAGAGGCAGGAAGAAATGCCTCTTAGAGCGCGCAGAGACCCTACTACATAGAAGTCATTATCCTTTGGCATCTTTTCTAACCTATTTTATTTCTGGTAGCCAAGACCATGTAAATTTGAAAAAATAATTTATAACTCACTCTCTAAAGTATTATTATTAGCCAATGATCTTTTTTTTTTTTTGAACTGTGACACTTTATGCTTGGTTTAAAAATGACATCCCATAGAAATATTATTGCTGCAAATGGTATTATTGAGCCTTTAAAATATGATATGGTTCAGATCCTGTCTGGAACTGCGGACTTGCTGTAAAATCTGCATTTGAGTAGGCACTAAGCTCAGAGCCCCCTCATGGAAGCTCACAGAGCTGCTGTTTTTTTTTTTTTTTTTTTTTTTTTTTTTTTTTTTTTGCTAAAGCCATTGAAGTCACCAGCTATCCAGACACCCACAATAACAGCTCTGGCTAGATGAGGCTCAGACTTCTGCTCATGAAATATTAATGAGGCTATATGTAACCTAAGGAAAAACAAGTTCTGGCTTGTCTGACACTACAAGATTTAGGAGATTTTAAGATTTACAGACTTAAGTTTTACAGACAAAGCTAGATGTTAGTTTAGTCATAAAGACTCATTTAGTCTAAAGATGTCATTGCCCATGATTTTAAGTTCCTAAGCTTGTTTCTCAGGATATGCTCCATCTGGCTGAATCCACATTCCTTTGTGCAGTATGGTTATGTAAATTATTCCCTGCTTAGCTAGCTGCATCTTTTATTATGTTTATGTGAGTACCAGGGCCTTGATAAGAGGCAGGTTTTCCTACGAAAAAATACACGCCTTTTCCACAATGTAAAAGTATCCTCCATGTCTTCATTTTTCGCCAATTCGTACCTTCCTGATCCAGAGATTGTGGTCTTGCCCACTACTGAACTCCCACAAGGAGCTATGGTCTGAGGCAGGTTTTGAAGGCATGACACAGTGATGGAAAGCAGCTGAGCCTTGGCATTGTGAGGGGCCAGGGAAAGCCGCTGGTGAAATTACAGTCTCAATTGCAGTTGATGGTCCAGGACTGACAGGAAAATGCAAAGAAGTTAAGGCTTGGTACCATAAAGAGACCCTATGACAGGGTATTGATAAAGCGTAATTGCAGCAGAAGACACCATTGTATTGAAGACGCCAGTATTATGGGATGATTAGAAAGAACAACAGTAGCAATGGAGTAAATTCAGAGCCTAGAGTGCTGCAAAAGACAGAACTAGAGAAGTGATGTAAGCTCTGTGGAAGAGTCTAGAAGTTCATGTTTGGATTCCAGAAATGGGAACAAGAAGCTATAAGGTTGATGTTGCCTTGGAAACCCCAAGATATCAGAGACTTGGTATATTTTGCTGAGGAAAGCTACTGAAAGCAAGTGGAACCAGCCTAAGGCAAAGAAGTTTGTTGCAGTCAACAAAGATGGAAAAGGAGCTGGATATCAGAAGACTGCTTTGAGATCAGACATGGAGATGCAGAAATTGGAGTTTATCTAGCTTATATATTTTTATTATGCTATTGTAGGACCCGAAAGAATGCAGAAATTGGAGTTTATCCAGCTCATTTATTCTCTAGCTTTGGGGACTATAGTTAAGTGATTTGATTGAACTATAGATTTTAAATTTTGTAAAGACTGCTATAGACTTTTGTGTCTTTTGAAGTTAGAAAGAATATATTTTTATTATGCTATGACTAGGTATGACCCTTATAGTCTCATGTATTTAAACAAACCTATGGGGGCCAGGGAGTAGAATATGATGGTTTGAATATTCTTGGCCTAAGTAGTGGTACTCTTAGGTGTGGCCTTGTTGGAGTGTGTGTGGCATGGAGGGATTGGGTTTTAATATCCTCACCCTAATTACCTGGAAGTCAGTTTTTTTCCTATTTGCCTTCAGAACAAGATGTAGAACTCTCAGCTCCTTCTGCACCATGCCTGCCATGATGCTGTCATGCTCCCACTTTGATGATAAATGGACTGAACCTCTGAACTTGTAAGCCAGCCCTAATTAAATGTTGCATTTATAAGAGTTTAAAAAATGGCCTACAGTATAAGGTTCTGTGCATAATTAAATTCATTAGAATTGTTCCAAGTTAAAGCGACCAGCATCTTAATTGGGGGCCCTGAGAGGTTAATCTCTTGAAGGTAATTAGCCTCCCATAATCCAATGGAAAAAAAAACCTGCACAATACCATTGTCCGATTCCCTCATTCCACATTATAAAATTTTACCATGACTATTTCTAACACAAAATTGATATGATGCTGAGGACATTGCTCAGCTTGTTGACACACACCTCCTTATTTAAATCCCATATATAAATAAATATATATGTGTGTGTGTGTGTGTGTGTGTGTGTGTGTGTGTGTTCATTCTGTTCATTCATGTGCTTATGTATGTTATCTAATCATGGGTGACTACCTGAATTCTCTTCTTAGTGCCCAAAATAAATAATTCTGTAGGTAAAACATCAGGAATGATTGATATTTTCATTTTTTTTATCAGGATAATAGTAGGTGGTTTTTCTTGACCTATAAAATCTCAGGGTCTTTTCAATTTCAGCAGTGTCTTCTATCAGTTCTGTTTCAGGTAGTATGCCTTAATTCTAACCAAAATGTGGTGATTGTTAATCACATAACCTTTGAGAAATTATTATAGCAGTATAACTCCGGGCAGGTCACTGTTTTAGTTATCAGGTTTTATGTTGATTGATGTTGACTATTAGGATCCTTCTCTCATAATATGTAACTTCTAGTACCATAAATACTACTCAGTAGGGGTGAAACATGTATGTGGGCATCAGCTCCATTTCTCCATATTTAGTAACATAAGAAACAATACTTTTGGCATTACTACCAATACATCATATTGTGGAGGATTTCCCATACCATTGAAAAAGCTTATGGTGGTTTCTTTTGTTGGGATGTGTGTGTGTGGAGCCATTTTGGCCACTAATTTAAATGAGGCAACCTCTTCCTGACACTGGCGTTATTATTGGTGACATAAGATGTCTTTTTAGGGAATTTTGTCTCCAACTATACAGTGACTCGATGTAAATTCATTATATATATATATATATATATATATATATATATATATATATATGTGTGTGTGTGTGTGTGTGTGTGTGTGTGTGTATGCATATATATGATATAGATATAGATAGATATTTTAGAAGTTTCCATATTAGTTGTTTACTCTAGGTTTTACAAAAGGACTTTAGTTGTTTTTGTACCTTAGCTTATTACTGCCATTACCTATTTTGCTACTCCCATACTAGCCTGCATTCCTATTTTTCTCACTAGAACACTATAATCTCCTTCAGTTTCAGTGGATAGTCTTTCAATCTGGTCTCTTAGTAGCTACTTGAACTTCGTGGTATTTGGATGGTGGGCCATGGGATGGAGGAACATGGATTGGAGAGGGGGCAGGGAGGGGAAAAAGGCAACATGATCAGGTATTGGGAGAAAACAGGATTGAAGCAGTAGGGTCTGTAGAAAGAATGGAAACTGGGAACCTCTGGTGGTAGGAGGTTGGGTGACCCTCTGGAAGGTCTGGAAGGTACAGGTGACCTGTGCAGTAAGAGATTATCAGGACTCAAAGAAGAGACCATTAATGAATGCTGTAGAGCTGTGGTGTGGGACCAGACAGTGGAGGAAAGAGGTTAAAAATTAAAAAAAGAAAATGTTACTGCAAATTTTGTAATTGGGAAATGAATAACATAACACTATGAAAAAAAACCTAAACAAACAAACATATAGAAATTTAAAGCAAGCATTAATAAACATCATAAAACCTGTAACATGTGTCATTTGGGGCCAGGCTGACATCACTCACAATGACTGTCATATCTCATGTAGCCATGATAAATAAATAAGACTTTATTTTTAAAATGAGAAAGGAAGACTTTCACTATGCAAGTACAGAGTCTTTCTTTACTTGTACCAACATGGTCCACATGGAATTCTCTTAGACACAGAGCCAAATTCTATGTTGAATAACTTTACTTGAAGAGTTTCTAGAAAACATCATTTGCATGACATAGAAACCCACATTTCTTCTTTGTACTTCATACTTCAACTAAGACTATAAAATAGTTACGAAGAAATGATAAATGAATGGCATTTTGTTTCTTTTTTTAATTCAATATATTCTTTATTTACATTTCATGTTTCCCCCTTTCCTGGCTCCCCCCTCCCCGAAAGTCCCATAAGCCCTCTTCTCTCCCCCTGCTCCTCCATGACTCCTTTCCTCTTTCCTGTTCTGGTATTTCCCTACATTGCTGCACTAAGCCTTTCCAGTATCAGGGCCACTCCATCCTTCTTCCTGGACATCATTTGATATATGGATTGTGTCTTAGGTATTCCAGTCTTCTAGGCTAATATCTGCTTATCAGTGAGTACATACCATGAGTGTTCTTTTGAGATTGGGTTACCTCACTTAGGATGATGTTCTCCAGCTCCGTCCATTTGTCTAAGAAGTTCATGAATTTATTGTTTCTAATGGGTGAATAGTACTCCATTGTGTATATATACCACATTTTTTGTATCCATTCCTCCATTGAGGGACATCTGTTTTTTTTTTCCAGCTTCTGGCTATTATAAATAGGGCTGCTATGAACATACTGGAACATGTATCCTTATTACATGCTGGGGAATCCTCTGGGTATATGCCCAGGAGTGATATGGCAGGGTCCTCCAGAAGTGTCATGCCCATTCTTCTGAGGAACCACCAGACTGGTTTCCAGAATGGTTGTACCAGCTTGCAATCCCACCAGCACTGGAGGATTGGTCCTCTTTCTCCACATCCTCACCAACCCCTGCTGTCACCTGAGATTTTTATCTTAGCTATTCTGACTGATGTGAGGAAGAATCTCAGGGTTGTTTTGATTTGCATTTCCCTAATGACTAATGATGTTGAACATTTCTTAAGATGCTTCTCAGCCATCCGGATTTCTTCAGGTGAAAATTTTTGTGTAGCTCTGTACCCTATTTTTTAATAGGGTTGTTTGGCTCTCTGTAGTCTAACTTCTTGAGTTCTTTGTATATATTGGATATTAGACCTCTGTCGGATGTAGCGTTGGTGAAGATCCTTTCCCAATTTGTTGGTTGCCACTTTGTCTGCTTGACAGTGTCCTTTGCCTTACAGAAACTTTGTAATGATATGAGGTCCCATTTGTCAATTCTTGATCTTAGAACATAAGCTATTGATACTCTATTTAGGAACATTTTCCTTGTGGCCATGTCCTCAAGGGTCTACCCCAGTTTCTTTTGTATTAGTTTCAGTGTGTCTTCTTTTATGTGGAGGTCATTGATCCACTTGGAGTTGAGCTTAGTACAAGGAGATAAGAGTGGATCAATTCACATTCTTCTACAAGCTGACCTCCAGTTGAGCCAGCACCATTTGTTGAAAAGGCTATCTTTTTTCCACTGGATGGTTGCAACTCCTTTGTCAAAGATCAAGTGACCATAGGTATGTAGGTTCATTTCTGCGTCTTCAAACCTATTCCTTTGATGTAGCTGCCTGTCACTGTGCAAATACCATGCAGTTTTAAACACTATTGCTCTGTAGTACTACTTGATCTCCAGGATGCTGATTCCCCAGAAGTTCTTTTACTGTAGAGAAGAGTATTAGCTATCCTGGGTTTTTTGTTATTCCAGGTGAATTTGATAATTGCTCTTTCTAACTCTATGAAGAACTGAGTTGGGATTTTGATGGGGAATGCATTGAATCTGTATATTGCTTTAGGCAAGATGGCCATTTTTTCTATATTAATCCTGCCAATCCACAAGCATGGAAGATTTTTCCATTTTCTGAGGTCTTCTTCGATTTCTGTCTTCAGAGACCTGAAGCTCTTCTCATACAGACCTTTCCATTGTTTGGTTAGTCACCCCAAGATACTTTATAATGTTTGTGGCTATTGTGAATGGTGTCATTTCCCTAATTTCTTTCTCAGCCTGTTTATCCTTTGAGTGTAGGAAGGCTACTGATTTGCTTGAGTTGATTTTTTGACCAGCCACTGTGCTGAAGTTGTGTACTAGCTTTAGGATTTCTCTGGTAGAGTTTTTTTGGGTCACTTAAGTATACTATCATATTATCTGCAAATAGGGATAATTTGACTTCTTCCTTTCCAATTTGTATCCCTTTGACCTCCTTATGTTGTCTAATTCCTCTAGCTAGAATTTCAAGCACTATATTGAAAAGATATGGAAAGAGGGGGCAACCTTGTCTAGTCCTTATTTTAGTTGGATTGCTTCAAGTTTCTTTCCATTTAATTTGATGTTGGCTACTGGTATGCTGTATATTGCTTTTATTAGGTTTATGTATGGTCCTTGAATTCCTGTTCTTTCCAAGACATTTAGCATGAAAGGATGCTGAATTTTGTCAAATGCTTTTTCAGCATCAAATGAAATAACCATGTGGTTTTTTTCTTTAAGTTTGTTTATGCAGTGGATCGCATTGATGGATTTCTGTATATTGTACTATCCTTGAATCCCTGAGATAAAGCTTACTTGATCATGTTGAGTAATTATTTTGATGTGTTCTTTGATTTGATTGGCAATAATTTTATTGACTATTTTTGCATTGATATTCATTAGGGATATTGGCCTGTAGCTCTCCTTCTTTGTTGGATCTTTGTGTGGTTTTGGAATCAGTGTAATTGTGGCTTCATAGAACAAGTTTGGTAGTATTCCTTCCGTTTCTATTTTGTGGAATGATTTGAAGAGTATTGGTGTTATGTCTTCTTTGAAGGTCTAATAGAATTCTTTACTAAAACCATCTGGTCCTTTGCTTTTTTTGATTAGAAGTCTTTCTATGACCGCTTCTATTTCTTTAGGGGTTATGGAACTGTTTACTTGATCTATTTGATCCTGATTTAATTGGTATTTGGTATTTGTCTAGGAAATTGTCCGTTTCCTCCAGATCTTCCAGTTGTGTTGAGTATAGACTTTTGTATTAGGATGTGATGAATTTTTGATTTTCCTTAGTTTCTGTTGTTATATCTCCCTTTTCAGTTCTAATTTTGTTAATTTAGATACTGTGTCTGTGCCCTTTGGTTAGTCTGGCTAAGGATTTATCTATCTTGTTGATTTTCTCAAAGAATCAGGTCCTGGATTTGTTGATTCTTTGTATGGTTCTCTTTGTTTCTACTTGATTGATTTCAGCCCTCAGTTTGATGATTTCCAGTCTACTCCTCCTCCTGGGTGAATTAGCTTCTTTTTGTTCGAGGGCTTTCAGGTGTGCAGTTAAGCTGCTAGTGTATGCTCTCTCCAGTTTCATTTTGGAGGCACCCAGGGCTATGAATTTTCCTCTTAGCACTACTTTCATTGTGACCCATAAATTTGGGTATGTTGTGCCTTCATTTTCATTAAATTCCGAAAAGTCTTTGATTTCTTTCTTTATTTCTTCTTTGGCCAAGGTATCATTGAGCATTATTCAGCCTCTATGTATATGTGGGCTTTCTTTTTTTTTTTTTTCAATTGAAGACCACTCTTATTCCATAATGATGGGATTATCTTGATCTCCTTATATTTGTTGAGGTCTGTCTTGTGACCAATTATATGAACAATTTTGGAGAATGTACCATGAAGTGCTGAAAAAAGGTTTTTTTTTTTTTTTTTTTTTTTTTTTTCTTTAGGATGAAATGTTCTGTACATATCTGTTAAATCCAATAGGTCCAATGCTTCAATTAGTTTCACTGTTTCCCTGTTTACATTCTGTTTTCCTGATCTGTCCATTGAGGATAGTGGAGTGTTGAAGTTGCCCATAATCATTGTGTTAGGTGCAATGTGTGCTTTGAGCTTTAGTAAAGTTTCTTTTATGAATGAGTTTGCCGTAGCATTTGGAGCATAGATGTTCAGAATGGAGAGTTCCTCTTGGTGGATTTTTTCCTTTGACCAGTAAGAAGTGTCATTCAGTGTCTCTTTGGATGACTTTAGGTTGAAAGTCAATTTTATCTGATATTAGGATGGCTACTCCCACTTGTTTCCTAAGACCATTTGCTTATAAAATTATTTTCCAGTCTTTTACTCTGAGGTAGTGTTTGTCTTTGACCCTGAGGTGTGTTTCTTGTAAGCAGCAAAATGTAGGTCCTGTTTATGTATCCAGTCTGTTAGTCTATGTCTTCTTTTTTTGGTATAGAATAGAGTTTATTCAGGAAAGAGGATGGGAGTAAATGGTGTAGTGGAGGCAGAGAGAGAGAGAGAGAGTAGAGAAGTAGAGAGGAGTGGAAGCTAGCCATGACCACATGGAGAATGGGGGAGGGGAGGAGAGCCTAAGAGTGGCAGAGAGGTGAGAGTGCAGAGAGGTAAGAGCAATGAGAGAGCAGTCTATGTCTTTTTATTGGGGAATTGAGTCCATTAATGTTAAGAGATATTAAGGAGTAGTGATTATTAATTCTTATTATTTTTTATGTTATTTTTATAATTGACTGGTTATCTTCTTTTGAGCTTGATGAAAGAAGTTTACTATCTTACTTTTTCCAGGGTGTAGTTTCCCTCCTTGTATTGGTGTTTGCTACCTATCATCCTTTGTAGGGCTGGGTTTGTGGAAAGATATTGTGTAAATTTGGTTTTATCATGGAATTTCTTGGTTTCTCCTTCTATGGTGATTGATAGTTTTCCTGGGTACAGTAATCTTGGTTGGCATTTGTGTTCTCTTAGAGTCTGTATTAGATCTGTCCAAGATCTTCTAGCTTTCATGGTCTCTGGTGGGAAGTCTGGTGTAATTCTAATTGCTCTTCCTTTTTATGTTACTTGGCCTTTTTGTCTTACTGCTCTTAATCATCTTTCTTTGTTTAGTACATTTGGGGTTTTGATTATTATGTGACTGGAGGTATTTCTGTTCTGGTCCAGTCTGTTTGGAGTTTTGTAGGCTTCTTGTATATTTATGGGCAACTCTTTATATTAGGGAAGTTTTCTTCCATAATTTTGTTGAAGATATTTACTGGCCCTTTAATTTGTATATCTTCACTCTCATCTATACCTATAATCCTTAGCTCTGGTCTTCTCATTGTATCCTGAATCTCCTGGATGTTTTGGGTTGCAAGCTGTTTGCTTTTTGCATTTTCTTTGACTGTTGAGTTAACGGTTTCTTTGGTATCTTCAGCACCTAAGATTCCTTCTTCTATTTCTTGTATTTTGTTGTTGATATTTGCATCTATGGCCCCTGATTTCTTCCCAAGGTTTTCTATCTCCAAAGTTGTCTCCTTTTGTAATTTCTTAGTTGTTTGTACTTCTGTTTTTAGATTCTGGATGGTTTTTCTCAATTCCTTCACTTGTTTGTTTGTATTTTCTTGTATTTTTTTAAAAGATTTTTTTGTTACCTCTTTCTTGACTTCTGCCTGTTGACTCAATTTCTCCTGCATTTCTTTAAGTGATTTTTGCATTTCCTCCTTATTGGCTTCTATCTGTTGACTCTTATTCTCCTGAATTTCTTTAAGTGCTTTTTTTTGTTTCCATTGTAATGGCTTCTAACTTATTCATGTTCCCCTGATTTTCTTTCAGATATTTATTTATGTCCTTTCTGTGTTTCTCTAACAGCATCATGACCAGTGATTTTAAATCTAAATTTTCTTTTTCTGGTATGTTGGGGTATCCAAGACTTGCTGTTGTTGGGGAATTAGGTTTAGATGCTGCCATACTGTCTTGATTTCTGTTAGTAATGCTCCACTGTTTGCCTTTTGCCATCTGTTTATCTCGGTCATTAGTTGGTACTCTTGATACTGGATTGTCCTTGAACCTCCTGTGGGCCTGTAAAGCTATTTCTGTACCACTGGATGGCTGGATTTCCCCTGGGACAGATTACTGATGTGCTGCCCTAGTGTGCCTTGTCCATCTAACTGAGGAACTCCCTGCAGGTCAGGCGCTTCCCTGGCTGAACTGCTGGAGCCAAGATGGTGGCAATTTCGGTCCTTGGCGGTCTGTCTAACCAAGGAACTTCCTGCAGGTCAGATGCTCCCCAATAGGATATGTGCCCATGCAGTTGTAGAGCTGCCCGGCTCCCTGGTGTGGAAGGCACCGAGGTAGGCTGTGACCTGGACAGTCCTTCACTCTGTTGTCCTCTGCATACCTGGTTAAGCTGCCAGTGCCAAGATGGTGAAGGATCACAGGGCTCTGTCTAACCAAAAGATTCCCTGCAGGTCAGGCGCTTCCCTGGCTGAACTGCTGGAGCATAGATGTGGCAATCTCGGTCCATGGGGCTCCATCTGGTTGAGCTGCCCATGCCAAGATGGTGGCAGACAGCGGGGCTCTCGACATTTTGCTTCTTAAAAATAGTCATATTTGGATATTAGCCCTCTATTAGATATGGGGTTAGTGAAGTTTTATTTTCCCAAACTGTAGGTTGCTGATTTGTCTTATTGCCTATGTCCTTTGCCTTACAGAAGCTTTCTAGTTTCACGAGGTCCCATTTATCAATTCATGATCTTAGATCCTGAGCCATTAGAATTCTGTTAAGGAATTTTCCCCCTGTACCAATGAGTTCAAGGCTCTTAGACACTTTCTCTTCTTTTAGATTCAGTGTATTTGGTTTTATGTTGTGGTCATTCATCAACTTGCCCTTGAGCTTACTGCATGATGACAAATAAGGATCAAGTTTTATTTTTCTACATTCAGACTGCCAGTTTAGACCAGCACCATTTATTGAAGATCTGTTCTTTTTTCCATTGTATGTTTGTGGCTTCTTTGTCAAAGATCAATTGTCTCTGAGTATGTGGTTTTATTTGTTTGTCTTCAGTTCTATTCCATTGATCAATTAGTCTGTCTCTGTACCAATACAATGCAGTTTTTTATCACTATTGCTCTGCAGTATAGCTTGAGTTCAGGGATAATGATTCCCTCAGTTCGTTTATTGTTAAGAATTGTTTTCTCTATTCTGCTTTTTTCTATTCCAGATGAATTTGAGAATTATGTTAATTACCAAGATACTGAACAACCCAATAAAATAAAATGGGTTATAGAACTAAACAGAAAATTCACAACAGAGGAAAGTCCAATGGCTGAGAAACTCTTAAAGAAATGTTCAAAATTTTTAGTTATCAGGGAAATGCAAATCAAAATGAGAATCCACCTTACACCAATCACAATGGTACCAACAATGACTTAGGAGACAGCACACATTGGTGAGTATGTGGAGAAAGAGGAGCACTCTGCTATTGCTGATGTGATTGCAAACTGGGTATATCTACTCTGGAAAGTTATCTGGTGGTTACTCAGAAAATTGGAAATAGACCTACCTGACAACCCACATATACTACTCTTGGACATATAACCAAAAGATGCCACACCATGCCACAGGAGCACACACACACACACACACACACACATATATGATATTTACTTTACTTACATCTCAAAGGGTATCCTCTTTCCAAGTTACTGCTCTGAAAATCTCATATCTCATCCCCTTTCCATCTGCATACACACACACCCCCAATTTACTGACTTGCATTCTCCTATTCTGTGGAATTGAGCCTTCACAGAATCAATGGCCTATCCTTTCATTGAAATGGTCAACCTCTCACTGATCTGAAATGGTCATCTTCTGCTTCATACTTCATATATAGCAAGAGCCATGGGTCCTTCCATATGTACTCTTAGGTTGGTGATGTAGTCCCTGTGAGCTCTGGGGTTACTTGTTGCTACATATTATTGTTCCTTCTGCAGGTCTGCAAAGCTCTTCATCTCCTTGGGTCCTCTGTATATCTGTTCCATTGGGGACCTTATGCTCATTCTATTGGTTGGCTGTGAGCCATGGGTGTTTTGAGCCACTTTCCAATAAAGATCAATGTATCCACAAATTGGTCTTCCTTCATCTTGAGCTTCATGTGGTCTGTGAGTTGTATCTTGGTTATTCTATGCTGTTGGGCTAATATCCACTTATCAGAAAATTCATACTCTTTTTTTTGTGATTGGGTTACTGCACTCAGGATATTTTCTAGCTCCATTCATTTGCCTAAGAATTTCATGAACTCATTGTTTTAATAGCTGTAGAGTATTCCCTTATGTAAATGTACCACATTTTCTGTATTCATTCCTCTGTTGACAGACATCTGTGTTCTTTCCAGCTATGACTACTATAAATAAGGCTACTATGAACATAGTGGAGCACGTGTTCTTATACATTTTGGAGCATTTTCTGGGTATATGCCCGGGAGTGGTATAGCTGGGTCCTCAAGTAGTACTATGTCTAATTTTCTGAGGAACTGCCAAACTGATCCAGAGTGGTTGTATCAGCTTGCAATTCCACCACCCATGGTGGAGTGTTTCTCTTTCTCCACATCTTTTCCAGCATTTGCAGTCTGCTGAGCTTTTGATCTTGGCTATTCTGACTGGTATGAGGTAGATTTTCAGGGTTGTTTTGATGTGCATTTCCCAATCATTAAGGATGTTTGACATTTCTTTAGTGGTTCCTTAGCCATCCGGTATTCCTCAGTTGAGAATTCTTTGTTTAACCCTCTGCCCCATTTTTAATAGGGTTATTTGTTTTTCTGGAATCTATCTTCTTGAGTTCTTTGTATATTTTGGATATTAGCCCTCTATCAGATGTAGTATTTGTAAAGATCTTTCCCCAATCTGTTGGTTTCCAATTTCCCCTATTGACAGTGTCTGTCTTAGTCAGGGTTTCTATTCCTGCACAAACATCATGACCAAGAAGCAAGTTGTGGAGGAAAGGGTTTATTGAGCTTACACTTCCACACAGCTGTTCATCACCAAAGGAAGTCAGGACTGGAACTCAAGCAGGTCAGAAGCAGGAGCTGATGCAGAGGCCATGGAGGGATGTTACTTACTGGCTTGCTTCCCCTGGCTTGCTCAGCCTGCTCTCTTATAGAACCCAAGAATACCAGCCCAGAGATGGTACCACCCACAAGGGGCTCTCCCCCACTTGATCACTAATTGAGAAAATGCCCCACAGCTGGATCTCATGGAGTCACTTCCCCAACTGAAGCTCCTTTTCCTATGATAACTCCAGCCTGTGTCAAGTTGACACACAAAACTAGCCAGTACAATTGACCCCTTGTCAACTTGACACACCAACATATCACTATTAAGCCTCAACCCTTACTTTCTTATTCATCCCCAAGATGTAAATAACGTAAAAAGTCCCACAGTCTTTACATATTAAAAGTTCAACCCCTTTAAAATGTCCAATATCTTAAAATTCCAAGTTTTTTAAAAATTCAAAGTCTCTTAACTGTGGGCTCCACTAAAATACCTTCTTTCAAGAGGGAAAAATATCAGGGCTCAGTCACAATCAAAAAAGCAAAACTCAAACTCCAATGGTTCAATGTCTGGGATCCAACTTACGATCTTCTGGGCTCCTCCAAGGGCTTGGGTCACTTCTCCAGCTCTTCCCACTGAAGCACACACCTTGTCTTCTAGGCTCCAGCTGCCTGTACTCCACTGCTGCTGCTGTCCTTGGTGGTCATCACATAGTACTGGCATCTCCAAGCCTCAACTCTTTTGCATGACCCCTTCAGTCCTGGGCCATCAATTACAACTGAGGGTACACTATCACCAATGGCCTTCCATGGTCTCTCACAGTACCAAGCCTCAGCTGTTCTTCATGATGCCTTCATGCCTTCAAAAGCAGTACCACCTGGGTACCAAGACCCGCTACAGCACGAGGCACAACCTTGGCTATCTGGAACACACTCTCTGTGCTCTCAGAAAACAGTTCCCAGAAGATTTCATCTCAGTGATGCTGGTTTCTTCTTAATCACCACTAATTTCTTAGCTCCAGCTAACCAGCATCAATAGTCCCAGTAACACAAAGGTTGACTTTAATAGTTTTGGTATCTTGTTACTCACAGCTGATTCTTCAGCCCCAGCTAACCAAAACCACAGAATCTTCATGGCCCTGATAAGAGTCTTTAATTTTCCATCTGAAACTTCACAAGCCAGGCCTCCATCTTCTCCACTGTTCTCAACATAATCTTCCAAGCTCCTCCACATCTCACAGAGGTCCCAACACTGAATGGACCATGTAGCCCAAAGTTCCAAAGTCCTTCCACAGTCCTCCCCAAAACATGGTCAGGTTGTCACAGGAATACCCCACTACACTGGTACCAATTTGTCTTAGTCAGGGTTTCTATTCCTGCACAAACATCATGACCAAGAAGCAAGTTGTGGAGGAAAGGGTTTATTGAGCTTACACTTCCACACAGCTGTTCATCACCAAAGGAAGTCAGGACTGGAACTCAAGCAGGTCAGAAGCAGGAGCTGATGCAGAGGCCATGGAGGGATGTTACTTACTGGCTTGCTTCCCCTGGCTTGCTCAGCCTGCTCTCTTATAGAACCCAAGAATACCAGCCCAGAGATGGTACCACCCACAAGGGGCTCTCCCCCACTTGATCACTAACTGAGAAAATGCCCCACAGCTGGATCTCATGGAGGCACTTCCCCAACTGAAGCTCCTTTTCCTATGATAACTCCAGCCTGTGTCAAGTTGACACACAAAACTAGCCAGTACAGTGTCCTTTAGGAAAGTCCTTCTTTAATGGGGCCCAAAGATTATAACAGGTGTCACCACTCAAGCATCAAATATATGTCCTGATCAAAGACTGACATATGGCTTCAATCTGGTGCCTAAAAAGTTCTCATTATTCATTCATTATCTAGAAAGAACACAATGAGCATGTAGCCAGTATCTACATATTTCATCCCCCAAATGGAATGTTTAAAGTGTCTTGCAATTAGGAATGTGGTTTGATGGTACAATACTTGCCTAGCATTGCCAATTAACTTTGATTCCATTACTGAATCCTTCAAAATAATTCAGGGGTTAAGAGCATGGCTCAGCCTAAAAAATGCTTGCTGTACATGTATGATGAGCTATGCTTAGATCCTTGGCATCCATGCCAAGAGCTGGGTATATTGCTGGTACATTCTTTATTTCAAGTGTTTGAAGACAATGGCAAGAAGATCCGTGGACCTTGCTGATGAACAAGTTAACCAAATTTGTGTGCTCCAGCTTCAGTAAGAGACCCTGTGTTGTACTGTGTTTTGAGAGTTTTCCCTGTGTAGGAGTGGCAGATAGTGGGTGGGGGTGACCAGGCAACATCCAACCACCTTATTCTTTGTATGGTCCAAATGTCTTACATTTACTTACTCACAGTGGATAAAGTATCATGGTCTGAAAACTTAGGTGACCTTAAATCACCCACCATGAAAGACTGGAACTCCTCAGGAATGATATCCCCCACAGCTGAATAGAGCTTGCCTCCTTGCCTACTTTTTACCTTCTTCTGTGTATAGCTCCTGCCAGAGAGATCAAGGCAATATGCAATTAGGGCAGAATTGCAGACAAATGGTGGCAAAGAATGGCTGAATACTCGAGTGATGTCCTGTGATCTTCTTCCCATCTCTTCCTTCTCTGAGGGAAGATCAACAGTCAACAATCAAGAAGGTAGTAGCCTTTCAACGCACTAAAAAGAAGATAGTCACACAAACATAATTTCACCTCTAACATCAAAACGAGCAAGAAGCAACAATCACTATTCCTTAATATCTGTTGACATAGATGGAATCAATTCCCCAATTAAAAAACAAACAAACAAACAAACAAAAACATACTATACCAGACTGGATATGGAATCAGGACCCAATATTTTGCTGAATACAGGAAAGTGGCCTCAATGACAAAGACAGACACTATCTTAGAGTTTAAAAAATAAAAATCAATTTTCTAAGCAATGGTTCCCTGAAAAAAGCTAGAGTGGACATTCTAATATTGAATAAAATTGACTTTGAACCAAAATTTATCAAAATAGATAAGGAAGAACTCTTCATACTGGTCAAAGGAAAAATCTGCCAAGATAAATTCTCAATTCTGAACATCTATGCTGTAAATGCAAGAGCACCCACCTTCATGAAAGATACTTTACTAAAGCTCAAACCACACATTGTACCTCACACAATAATAGTGAGGGACTTCAACAACACACTCTCATCCAAGGACAGATAATGGAAATGGAAACTAAACAGAGACAAACTGAAACTTACAGAAATTATGAAGCAAATGGATTTAATAGATATCTATAGAAAATTTCATTCTAAAACAATAGAATATACTTTTGTCTCAGCACCTCACAGCATATTCTCCAAAATTGACCATATCATCAGTCACAAAACAGGTCTCAATAGGTAAAAGTAGATTGAAATAATACCACGCATTCTATCAGATCATCACAGACTAAGGCTTGTCTTCATTAACAACAAAAACAACAGGAATCCCACAAACACTTGAAGGCAAACAATGCTCCAATGAATGATAATTTGGTCAAGGAAGAAAGAAAGAAAGAAAGAAAATGAAGACTTTTTAGAATTAAATGAAAGTAAAGGCATAGCATACCCAAATATATGGTACAGAATGAAAGCAGTACTAAGTGGAAAACTCATACCTAGAAGTACTTCCAAAAAGAAACTTGAGTGCGCATACAATATCGGCTTGACTGCACATCTGAAGGCTCTAGAAAAGAAAGAAGAAAATACACCAAAAATAAGTAGATTGCAGGAAATAATCAAACTCAGGTCTGATATTAAGCAAGTAGAAACAAAAAGTACTATAGAAAGAATCAAAACCAGGATCTGGTTCTTTTGGAAAGTTATCAAGATAAATAAATCCTTAGCTAAACTAACCGGAGAGAACAGAGACATTATCCAAATTAACAAAATCAGAAATGAAAAGGGAGGTATAACAACAGAAACGGAGGAAATTTTAAAAGTCATCAGATCCTGGTTCAAAAGTCTATACTCAACAAAACTGGAAAATCTGGATGAAATGGAAATTTATTTTCTAGACAGGTATCAAGAACAAAAGTTTCATAAGGATCAGATAAACCATCCAATTTCATAACCTGTAAATAGAAAGAAGCAGTCATTAAAAGTATCCCATCTAAAAAAGCACAAGACCAGATGAGTTTAGAGGAGAAACCAATCAGAATTACAAAGAATACCTAATATCAATAATCTGTAAACTATTCCACAAAATAGAAAGAGAAGGAACACTACCTAATTCTTTCTATGAAGCTACAATTACAGGTATAACTAAACCACACAAAGACCCAAAAAAGAAAGGGAACTTTTGACCAATTTTCCTTTTGAATATCAATGCAAAAAAATTAAAATTCTTGAAAACTGAATTCAAGAACACATCAAAATGATCATTTCACATGATCAAATAGGCTTCATCCCAGGGATGCAGGGATGGTTTAGTACATAGAAATCCATCAACATATTCCCCTATATAAACAATCTGAGGGGGAAAACAACACATGATCATCTCAGTAGATGCTGAAAAAGTATTTGACAATATTGAACACATCTTCATGTTAAAAGTCTTAGAAAGAACAGGAATTCAAGGCCCATACCTAAATAAAGTAAAAATATACAGCAAACCAGTAGCCAACATCAAACTAAATGGAGAGAAATTTGAAACAATCCCACTAAAATCAGGGAGTCTACAAGGATTCCCACTCTCTCCTTATCTAGTCAATATAGTCCTCAAAGTTCTATCCAGAACAACTCGACAACAAAGGGAGGTCAAAGCGATACAAATTGGAATGTAAGCAGTCAAAATATCAGTAATTGCAGATGATAAGATCAAATACTGAAGTGAGAATCCAACAATTCCACCAGAAACTCCTACAGCTGAAAAATAACTTCAGCAAAGTGGCTGGATATAAAATTATCTCAAACAAATCAGTAGCCTTCCTCTATTCAAAGGTTAAATGGGGTGAGAAAGAAATTAGGGAAATGAAAACCTTCACAAAAGTCACAAATCATATTACATACCTAGGTGTGACTTTAATCAAGCAAGTGAAAAATCTCTATGACAAGAACTTCAAGTCTCTGAAGAAATACCATTTCAGAAGATGGAAAGTTCTCCAATCCCCATGGATTGGCAGATTAATATAGTAATATAGTAACCCAATCACAATAGAAGATGCATGGTATGCACTCACTGATAAGTGGATATTAGCCCAAAAGCTCAAAATAAACAAGTTACAATTCAGAGACCACAGGAAGCTCAAAAAGAAGGAAGACCAAAGTGGGGGTGCTTTGGTTCCTCTGACAAAGGGAACAAAATAATCACAGGAACAGTTTTGGAGACAAAGTGTGGAGCAGAGACTAAAGGAAAGGCCACTCAGAGACTGTCCTACCAGGAGATTCATCCTATAAACAGTCACCAAGCCCCAAAACTACTATGGATGACAAGAAGTGCATAACAAAAACAAAAACAAAAACAAAAACAAAAAAACAAAAACAAAAACAAAAAACCCAAAAAACCTGTTATGGTTGCCTTTTGGAGGGGCACTGCCAGAGCCTTACAAATATATAGGCAGATACTAGCAGCCAACTATTGGACTGAGCAAAGAGTTCCCAAGGAGGAGTTGGAGGGCAGACTGGAGGAGCTTGGGGTATTTGCAGCTCCATAGGAAGAAGGACGATGTCACCCAAACAGACACCCCAGGGATCCCAAGCACTAAGCCATCAACCAAGTTGTACACATGGTTCCAGTCAAAATAGTGGCAGAGGAATGCCTTGTTGGGCATCAGTGGGAGGGAGGTCCTTTGTCCTGTAAAGGCTCAATAGATGTCCCAGTGTGGGGAAATCTAGGGGGGTCGTGGGTTTGGGATGAGTGGAGGAGCATATTCTTGGAGGCAGAAGGTGGGAAGACAGGTTGGGCATTTTTGAGGAGCAGGGAAACCAGGAAGGGGTATAACATTTGAAATGAAAATGAAGAATATATTCAATTAAAAATAAGAAAAGAACGTCAAGTCTCTGTAGAAATAAGATCTCAGAAGATGGAAAGAATTCTCATGGATTGGCAAAATTAATATTGTAAAAAATGGCCAGCTTGCAAGGCAGTGGTTGTACATAACTTTAATCCCAGCACTTTGGTGACAGAGGAAGGCAGATATCTGAGTTTGAGGCCAGCCTGGTCTACAGAGTGAGTTCCATGAAAGCCAGGGTTACACAGAGAATTCCTGTCTAGAAAAAAAAAGGGCCATCTTGCAGAATGCAATCTGCAGGTTCAATGCAATCCCCATCAAAATTATATCTCAATTCTTCATTAGAAAGAGCAATTTTCAAATTCATTTGGAATAACAAAAACACAGGATAGTGAATACTATTCTCAATGATAAAAGAAATTCTGTGGCAGTCACCATCAATGACCACAAGCTCAATAGTGGTTAAAAGTTCATGGAATTGATACTGTGACAGGCAGGTAGATCAATGGAATGGAATTGAAAACCCAGAAATGAACACATACCTATTTTCACTTGATATTTGTCAATGTAGCTAAAACCATCCTGTGGAAAAATACAGCATTTTCCACAAATGGTGCTGGTTTAACTGGAGTTCAGCATGTAGAAGAATGCAATTCGATCCAATCTTATCTCTTTGTACAAAGCTCAAGTCGAAGTGGATCAAGGACCTCCATGTAAAACCAGATACACTGAAACTAATAGAAGAGAAAATAAACTGTGAGAGGCTGAAAATGCAGATGTATGGCTATAATTCCAGCACACAGGTGGCTAACACAGGAGAACAGCTGAGGTAAATTCAAGGTCATGTTGGTCAGCTAGTCTATATAAGCAAGTAAGCAAATAACAGGTAGAACCCAAACAAAAATCCAACTCCAAATGAGAAGATTCTCTCTCTCTCTCTCTCTCTCTCTCTCTCTCTCTCTCTCTCTCTCTCTCTGTGTGTGTGTGTGTGTGTGTGTGTGTGTATGTGCATACATGCATGTGCCAAGGAGCAGCTCTCATTGGTCCCACAGTGTTTTTTGTTTGAGCTAAAGGATGATTGAGAACTAACTGATCTCTATCTCCAGGCACTTTTGAGCCTCTGAAGTCTTAACCAAAACTTATTCCACTCTCACCCCATGTTGATTTTCAAACAGCCCTTAAAATCCCTTTCCTTTGCCTTACAGAAACTTTGTAATTTTATGAGGTCCCATTTGTCAATTCTTAATCTTAAAGCATAAGCTATTAGTGTTATGTTCAGGAAATTTTCCCCTGTGCCCATGTCCTCAAGGGTCTTCCCCAGTTTCTTTTCTACTAGTTTCAGTGTGTCTTATGTGTATATCCTTGATTCACTTGGACTTGAGCTTAGTACAAGGAGATAAGAATGGATCGATTTGCATTTTTCTGCATGCTGATCTTCAGTTGAACCAGAACCATTTGTTGAAAAGGCTATCTTTTCCCTACTTGTTGGTTGTAGCTCCTTTGTTAAATATCAAGTGACCATAATTGTGTGGGTTAATTTCTAGTTCTTCAATTCAATTCCATTGATCTACCTGCCTGTCACTGTACAAATACCATGCAGGTTTTAACACTATTGCTCTATAATTTTGCTTTTGGTCAGGGATACTGATTCCCAAAGAAGTTGTTTTACTATTGAGAATAGTTTTAGCTATCCTGGGTTTTTTGTTACTCCAGATGAATTTGAGAATTGCTCTTTCCAACTCTATGAAGAATTGACTTGGGATTTTGATGGGGATTGCATTGAATCTGTATATTGTGCAATTGCCTGCAATCATAGTAAACGGTTTCTGGAGGAAAACCTGGGGTGGGGGTGGGGGGAGTGGCAAATAATGGAGGTCAGTACAATGCAATTGCTGATTGAGGTCCAAAGTTTATTTGGGGCTCTGACAATTTAAGTGTTTTCAGGGTGAATCACTTCCTTGTAAAGTCAAGAGTTGGCTCAGCATGTGTTGGCTCCATGGTTCCACACTGCTTAGTGGATAGCCTGCTTGATTTAGGAAACTGTAGGTCTGGAAGATCAAAAGACTCAGTGCTCTGCGCCAGGCTAGCTCAGGTGTTAGCTAGTGGCTTGCAGGTATTCACAAGAAGTCACAGGCTCTTAGGAGAACAATGGGTCAGAATCTCTGAGGCTAGCACCAAGGCTAGGGGAGGACACAGTTCCTGACACTGTAAAAATAGCTCACTACAATATTGCTTTGGCAAGATGGCCATTTTTACTATATTAATCCTGCCAATCTAAGAGCATGGAAGATTTTTCCATCTTCTGAGGTCTTCTTTAAAAGGCCTTCTTCTGAGGACACTGTCAAAAGGACAAAACAGCAACTAACAAATTGGGAAAAGATCTTTACCAACCCTATATCTGACAAAGGGCTAATATCCAAGATATACAAAGAACTCAAGAAGGTAGACTCCAGAAAGCCAAATAACCCTATTAAAAGTAGGGTACAGAGCTACACAAAGAATTTTCAGCTGAGGAATATCAAATGGCTGAGAAGCACCTAAAGAAATATACAACATCCTTAGTCATCAGAGAAACGCAAATCAAAAGATCCCTGAGATTTCACCTCACACAAGTCTGAATGGCTAAGATAAAAAACTTAGGAGAAAACAGGTGCTGGCAAGGATGTGGAGAAAGAGGAACACTCCTCTACTGCTGGTGGGGTTGCAAGCTAGTACAAACACTCTGGAAATCAGTCTGGCAGTTCCTCAGAAAACTGGGCATGATCCTACTGGAGGACCCCACTGTACCACTCCTGGGCATATACCCAGAGGATTCCCCCAGCATGCAATAAGGACACATGCTCCACTATGTTCATAGCAGTTCTATTTATAATAGCCAGAAGCTGGAAAGAACCCAGATATCTTTCAATGGAGGAATGGATACAGAAAATGTGGTATATTTACACTATGGAATACTATTCAGCTATTAAAAACAATGAATTCATGAAACTCTTAGGGAAGTGGGTGGAACTGGAGAATGTTATCCTGAGTGAGGTGACCCAGTCACAAAAGAACACACATGGTATACACTCACTGATAAGCGAATATTAGTCCAGAAGCTCGGAATACCCAAGAAACAATTCACATATCAAATGATGCCCAAAAAGGAAGGGGAGGCCCCTGATCCTAGAAAGGCTCAGTGCAGCAGTGTAGGGGAACACCAGGACAGGGAAATGGGAAGGGGGTGATTGGGGAACAGGGATAGGGAAGAGGGCTTATGGGACTTTTGGGGAGGGGGGATCCAGGAAAGGGGAAATCATTTGAAATGTAAATAAAGAATATATTGAATTAAAAAATCCCTTTCCTAATGTTAACCTAATTTGCTCCCTAGTGAGAAGACTTTCAAAAGGGGCATCTTGGTTCCTCTCTATCTCAGGGATTTTCTCTCAGGAATGTGGCAAGAAATTCCTTGTAACCCTGGACACCTCCTCTTACAAGCATGGCCTATTTTGTGCATTCATGTGTGTGTGTGTGTGGGGCATGTACCCACATTTGTGCATCCCCTCAAATTTGTGAATGTTTTAAGCACTTATAAAATGGCAGATTATCTTGAGGCTACCAAACCCATGCACAAATGATAACCCAACACTTTTTTTTTTACTATAGTCTAAATTGGAATGGAATCTCTAGATGCAGTTCACACAAGATGGGCCAGGAAATGTAGGCAGAGATAACAAGAGGTGGAAACACTGAGAGCATGTTACAAGCCCAGAGACAATGAGTCTGCTTTCTGACCTGATTATGTCATATCTGACTCCCACAAGAGACAGATGACCAGACAAACACTTCACTTTTAAAGGAGAGAATTTTAGAAGCCTATCCAGCAATTTTGCATAGCAGGAATTATGCTAGGAACCCTAAATGGGGACAACAAAGATGTTTGGGAGGCTCTAACAGGAAGTTCACTGTCAGTGCACCCTGACTCAGAGATCAAGGACAGCCCCTGGTCTCTTTGGGTGATCTGTTTCCTTAAGGTGGTACTCTTATCTTCTTTAAACTACTCTCCAGACACTCCAATAGTAAGGGCAGTCCCACTACTACCCCCACAGCACATTTACAATGTTGCTGGCTTATCAGCTCATCTGAATGTGAGATTTTACCTATAGAAGTGGGACAAGAAGTCAAAAGACAAGACAATGGAGCACCTTCATGAACCTACCTACATGACTACACCATGTCTATGGTTCTTACAGGCCAAAGAACTGGAGCTTTAATCCTATAAAGAGCTGAGATTTCAGTGGACAGTGTAGCCTAAAATAAGTTCCCTGAGTTGAATGACATTTTCACATCATTCCTCCTGCAACCTTGATGTACTTACTTCTCTGATGGGATTTGAGGTAAATTCCATCACAAAAAATGAAATATGTTTTTCCCTCTCCACCACTGAATCAATTGACAGATGTAGAGAAAGCAAGAGGGGTGTCCAATTCACTACTGAGGAACTTATCAACAAGCAGACCTGACCTCACTGTAGGGACTGGAAGGGCCAGATTAGGACTGGAGAAGAACAATCTTCCCCACATGTACATAACTATCAGATATCTTTCTGGTGAGAAGGAATAAAGAAGAGAGCAATCTCAGAGTTGTCATCCTGGTTTATTAGCACTGACCACTCTTAGGAATTCACAATGGAATTATCTCTGCTCTTGTAAAAGAAGGTAAGCTTATTAGACTCATGTCTGGTAGCTTTGCCTCCTTTTCCTGAACACAACATGGGAGACTGGCACTTGATAGTCTCTGAAGATTTTAGAATGATAAATAATTCATAACAGAGCTTGAGGCATATGGTTCCTGTACTGGCTGGTTTTGTGTGCCAACTTGAAACAGGCTGGAGTTATCACACAGAAAGGAGTTATATTTGGGCAAGTGCATCCATGAGCTCCAACTGTGGGGCATTTTCTTAATTAGTGATCAAGGCACAAGGGCCCCTTGTGTGTGGTGCCATCCCTGAGCTGGTAGTCTTGGGTTCTTGCTGAGCAATACAGGGGAAACAAGCAAGTAAGAAACAACCCTCCATGGCCTCTGCATTAGCTATTGCTTCCTGACCTGCTTGAGTTCCATTCCTGACTTCCTTTGGTGATGAACATCTGTGTGGAAGTGAAAGCAGAAGAAAACCTTTACTCCCCAACTTGCTTCTTGGTCATGATGTTTGTGCAGGAATAGGAACCCTGACTAAGACAGCTCCTCACCACCACACTGAGAGAACTCTGGTTGCTAGCTGAACTTATATTTCCTATGGATTTGCCAAGCCTAACACCAAAACTTCATCTTATACAAGGTACTCAGTTCATATCCACAGTCCCTGTAATACAACCACAACTTCTTCTGGCCATGTGGCCTTAGCACTTGCTGCCCTGCAGTTTCAAAGGAATTCCCCATAGGACTCAGTATCCTTAATTGTGCTTTAAATATAGGTGCTGAGATGGTTAGATGGTTCCACAGGTAAAGGCACTTTCCATGTAGAATGACAACTTTAGAATCTACACGATGGAACAGTACCAACTCCTACTAGTTAACCCCCTTTGCCACATATATAGGCACACACACACACACACACACACACACACACACACACACACACACATCTATGCATTCCTGCACATATGCACATGCCCAATGGAATGCCTTCTATCTAATTTGTCATTATCTCATCTCCTGGCACTTGTGATAAATCTAGTGTGTTGGATGACTTCTCTTCCACCCTTTATATGTTCTTAGTACCAGAAGTTACTGGTATGATACTGGATAACTCTGAAAATATTGGATAGATTAATGACTACACAGAGATAGGTGCTAGAGAAGACTGCTTGTGAAGATGTTGTTGGGTTCAGAGGCTCAGGCTCTGTCTACTCAAGGGTAGGGCATCTCGTTGGATTGACCACTCATCATGTTTTTTGCAAGGCCCCTCTTCTTTCCCCTCCATCTGTCTTCCTCCATTGTTACCCATTATTCTCATTAAATGCCAATCGTATCATCTTCTCCCATTATCTTTAAGAATTCTTCATATCTTTAAGCATACCCTGAATACTGTTGTCAAAATTGACTTGAACTCTCTCATTCTCATAACTGCACAGAAAATTGGAAAGGGATAGCAAAAGGTCCCAGAGAATAGGATGATGTACCATGCAACTGTCCACTAGACATATGTCTTTCAATGAGGAAGTAGGAAAGTCTGTGTCTAAGCATTGGACAGAGAGGACATTGTTTGAGTCTACAATTTAAGGGTTAGTAATGAAGGATTGGAGACAATAAGCCAAACCAAGGCAGAGGAACAAGGTGATGAATACTGTCTTCTGGAATTATGCCAGCTGGCATTCTTTGTCTCATGTCTTAACAATACCTCTGTAGAATTTAATCACCTGCTGGCTTTCAAAGCTCATTCCTTATGACCTTGCTGAAGACAGTAAGGCAGGAAGAAAGAGCTCAAGGTTGAGGCTGTCCTAGGGTAAATATCTTTACTTTTAGCCTTGCATACATTGCATGAGACTTCACAAGGCCACAAACTAGATTTCAGCCATAGTTGAATTGTCACTGATGTCTGTTTACAGAATTGTGTACAGCTCAGCTACATAAATCCACACTCTACTTGCATGTCTGCCAAAGCCTCCAGTTCCTTCTGCTTGGAGGGCAAATCCTACACTTTTCACTGACAGTTTAACATACCCCCAGCTGCCAGACATTTTTTTGCCCTGTTCCTTAGACAACTTGTTTTAGATCAAATTGGCTAGCAAGGCAGAGTACCATTGGATAGAGGCAATACTGCTTATTAAGTATTCAGAATTGTGTTGCCTCATCTCATCACTAAATAATACACAAATCATTTCCTATACCCTGCTTTTGTTGAGAATGTTGGACTTCCCTAGAAGACAAAACTGGGGGCAGAATTGAGTGTAGGTTGCAGTTTTCAAGAGAAAAGACAGCACTTAACTCTTCTGATCTCTGTCCTTTCAATAAAGCAGAAAATGAGGGTGTCTCTTGAGAGGGTAAAGGGGAAGTAGAAACAATCTGGAATACCAGCTATAAACCATGTTGGTTTTTTTTCTTGCATGACCTCATCCCTCCCCGCAAGCTTCTCATTCACCACCAATCCTATTGCTGTGCTTTATGTCATAACCTTCTCTGTCATTGAATTCTCACACTGTGAAGGAACATCGCAAAGCTCCTGCCACAAGGAACTGGTGTGTGTACCCTAACTATTTGATTCCAGCCCAGAGTGGTAATCAAAATCAAAATGCTGCCTGCAAAGACTGCACAATCCCCTCTAAGTTTGGCCCCATTCCCATGTATCAGCAAGTATCAGCAGAAGCTAGGAAATATATATTAGCCCATCTCTGAGCCAATCACAGTACATTGGTTACAAAAGCAGCTCTATGGCTTACTATGCCCAAATGGCTTTGCACATGTTCTTGACCACCCAGGACAACTTATGCCATTTGAGTCCTGAAACTAGTTCTCTCTCTCTTCAAGCTGCATCTTGGAAAGCCAGCATTCCCAAGGGCAAACCTCAATCAGACAACTTACTTTTGTAGCATAGCTTCCAAGGCAGTCTAATCATATTGGACACCAGGGCCAGAAAGTCAGTTAAATGATGTTTAATTTTTTTGAACTGATCTTGGCTGATCACCAGAAGTTCCTCTTCTTGCACTGACATTGGTTTTGGTATGCCTCCTTGAAGTTCTTTGCTGGTATAAGCACAGCCTTATGTTCAGCAGTCTTGTACCACATCTTCCAAGCAGGCTTTACTACCTGCACCACTGTTTATTTCAGGTTCTTTTGCTTCAGCTTGGTGTGGTAGTCCAGGGAGAAGAGAAAGAAGGAGGATGGGGACTTTTGAGATGTCTTTGGGTCCCTCTTTCTTCTCTTTCTTTTCTTCCCCATGTAATTTATCATTTCTTCCTTGTACCAGGCTTTCTCAAGCTTGGCTAGGACTTCATACCTTGCTTTTCTTGCTTTGAGATGGATCTCCATTTTTCTGAACACTTTCTGGAGAATTCTTTAAATCTTAAGTAGGTGTTTGGTTGTTTCTCCTTGAATTTGTTTCTGATATTCAGGATAAAATGGATGTAAGAAGAAACATTCACTTTGGGCCTTGGCTGGACTTCTTTTCCCATGTTGATACACTCATATATTCATTTGCTGGATCATGCTGATTTGGATGACAGAGAATTCTATCTTACCACCAGAGAAGCAATCTAGAAGATACCTTCCTTATGGGTATATTTTCTCTGTGTTTAAACCTCAGCCAGGGCCTGGCCTTTTCAGTATTGGTGGGCTTTGATGGGTCAAAGAAGGGACACTGTGATGTCATCACTGATCTTGCCAATTCCAGCCAAGCTCAATCTTTGGCAGGTAGGCTCTCTTAGTGGTTTGTTTCTTCAGGGATGTTTTTCCTCTAAAGATACATGAAGGTTTATTTGAGTCTCATTAGATTTGCTACTGGCCCTTTGCATTTTATACTTTAGCTTCCTGGAGGCTGTTGTCTTTGTTCAGCATCTGGTGTCATTATATCCCTGTCCCCAGGTGGGTCATCACCAGGGCTGCGTTTCTCTGTGTTATTGTTAGGATGTGGTTTCTGCATCCTCCAACAGGCTAGAAATAATAATCGCAAAGAGGGGAGATTTCACGGGAGCTGTCATGATAACTTGGCTTTCTCTTTGCCATGCTCAGTGAAAATGCCAGCTGCACAAAGGGTTTATTAGTACCTCTAAAAATCATCACCTATGATAGCTGGGAATTCATTCCTGTCAGGACAAAGTTGTCTAATTTAAAACCCACCCTATCAATTAAAACCTGCGCCCCACCCTGACCTGTATACAATTCCTCCTGACATAAATTAGAACAAGGTGCTCAAAATGGAAGCAGCCTGTACTCCAACTGGGTTACAAAATATAAATGTAACTTGACATTTTTCTAAGTCTTGAGGAAGTTTATGAATTTAAAAAGGAGGCTTAAAGACTCACCAAACTTAAGCTCTACAGTAACTGCTGAAATATACAAACTAAATAGAACTAAGGGGGCCTGGGTGGCACTAAAACCTTGTTATAGAAGAAATACTCCTTAGTATTTTCTTTTACAGAAAATAGCACATGTGCATCCAACCAATCATTAGGAAGAATGAATAGTAAACTTTGAGGCTGCCCTCTAGAGATCAAAGGGAGGCATGAATGGGCCATGTAAAACAGTACTTTAGCTACATGTGAATAATGGAATTTAGCTTGCCCATTCATCTTGAATGTTAAAGACAAAACAGAGAATGGTTAACTTTTTAATAGGACTTTGCTGTGCATGAATCCACTATGCACTCTTCCATCATAGTTCCCCAAAGCAAGTCACCTAAAGAAGTGGTAACCACTAAGAAGTTGTATTCTATAGAATGATCCTTCTGGTCATTTTCCCATACATTTCAACCACAAAAATAGGATCATACTTTCCATTTTGTTTTGTTAGCTGTTAGTTTAAATATACTATATTGGGTGATTTTCCATGTTCAAAGATTCTTCTGACTTCTCAAGATTAATCTTAAATACCTTTTAGAACCGTGTCCCGTCCCGAGGGACTCAGTTATTCATGGGGATTGAGGAGGATCCTGTCTGAAAAAAGAACTGGCAAGATAGGAGAGGAGACGAAGCAAAATCGTTGTCAAGGTCTCTTTATTGTAATGAGGGCAGGGGGTTTTAAGCAGTAGGGAGGGGGAATGGGGAAAGGTAATAAATCTGAAACAATCAGGTGAAATATCCTTGGAATGTGAGGGTAAAGGTCAGTTTATTGATTAGCTAGTTCCTGTATAGAGTTCTGGTAACTAAATATTTGGTCAGTTTATTGATTGGAACAGCAGATGAGTGAGGGTGCTGAATCAGCTGCATACGTGATTTAGGAGTAACTGTAAGATGGTTGCACTCCAGTCCCTTAACTTGGGCGTTTGTCTCCAACAGAACTGAAGTAGTACAACCCCTTCATAAGCCAAATAGACTGTATAAACCAAAGATTTAGTAAATAGCAGAATATGAGCAATCTACCCTATACAACATATACTGCTAGTCGAAAATAGTTTTTAGTGGCAAATAATCTTACTCTTTTATATAAAGCAGAGTTATACAAAGATACACTATATAACTAGGGTTATGACATTTTCTAGCATATGGATTGAGGACACAGGTTTTAAAAGACCCTTTTGTAGGTGGGAGAATATATGCTTTGGAATCCTGCACTGCACTCTTATCAACAAACTGGCTAGTGTCTCCCAAGGAAGCCTGTATTGGATAAGATGTTGATGATCACCTCACAAAAGAATAAGATCAAATGAGTTTGTATCCCAATTCCTAGCTCTTGCTCTGTGCTGCCCTCTTGTGCACATCATGTCCATATGCCCTCGTTGATAAGTGTATATCAGCCTAGAAGCTTGGAATACCCAAGACACAATTCACATATCAAATGATGCACAAGAAAAAGAAAGAACAAAGTATGGATATTTTTGCCGTTCTTTGAAGGGGGAACAAAATACCCAGAGAAGGAGATACAGAAACAAAGTGTGGAGCAGAGTCTGAGGGAAAGACCATCCAAAGACTACCCCACCTAGGGATCCATCCCATATACAGTTATAAAATCCAGACACTATTATTGATGCCCAAAAGTACTTGGTGACTGGAGCCAGATATTGCTGTCACCAGGGAAGCTTTGCTGGTACATGACAAATACAGAGGGGGCACTCTCAGCCAACCATTGAACTGAGCACAGGGTCCTCAATAAGGGAGCTAGAGAAAGAACCCGAGGAGCTGAAAGGGTGTGCAGCACCATCGGAGGAACAACAATATGAGCCACTCAGTGTTCCCAGAGCCTCCAGGAACTCAACCACCAACCAAAGAGTACACATGGAAGGATCGATGGCCAAAGCTGCATATGTAGTAGAGATTGGTCTTGTTGGACATCAAAGGGAGGAGAGAGGCCCTTGGTCATGAGAAGGCTAGATGCCCCAGTATAGGGAAATGCCAGGAAAGGGAAGTGGGAGTGGGTGGAAAACCCAACACAAACCATCATGGTGAAGCTGCACCATACCTGCCAGAATTATATGGCAGCATGATCCACATGACACTGAGTCTGCTGAAAAAATGATGCAAATTTCCAAGGTTACTAGACACAGAGAAATGGTCTTGAATGCTCAACGCCAGGCAATCTGTATCAGTGTTGGAAATACAGTAAATTTTGCCAAGAGACACATGCTCTGGGAGTAAGGACAGGGCACAATTGGCTAGGATTTGTTAAACTAAACAAGGAAGCCCAGTGCAGGTACTCTATCCTGATGAAGGACAGAGAATAGTAGAAAGGAATGGAAGGGAAGGTTCACACTTGCCCAACAAGGACACCCCTGTGATATCTAGACATAATTAGGTAGGCATCCTACCATTGTGAGTATACTTGTGGACTCACTATTGCAGCAAGCACACCATGAAATTGGGTGCAGAGCTGAGCACTTGGAGCCAAGCATGGGATGGTGAACATTAACATGGAAAACAACTTCTCTAGCAAATCTGCCAAACCTGGTATATGCCCTCTCCATAAAGAACAGAACTGGTAGTGCACAGATGGCAAAGGAGGCTAGAGGCTAGAGAAACAAGTGAGAATGTTAGATGAGAAATCTTCATGATAGAACCTATGCTTCAGGTTGTGTGGATGTGTGGACTGAAGAGTTCCAGGGTAGCAATTCAAGCAAAGGTGTTAAGAGAAATCTGCATAAAGAGTTAGGCCTTAGAGTATTGGAGTATAATGGATATCTTAGTTCTCTGAGGAAGCAACAAAAATAGTGCAGGATATGTGTGACCAAAACTATCCTGGCACTCTGAGGGTGCAACAGAATGGGGGAACTTCTGGAGAGCTCACCAACAGTGGACAGTGGCTGATGTATATGTCTCTAAATATAGTGAAGCACAGTGAGGATTTATTCTGGGAAATCTTACCATAGTAATTAGGGAAGGATCTTCACACTGAGTTACTGTAAGAACACTGATCAGGAATCACGTAAGAAGCCTAGAGGCAAGAACACAAGCAGACAAGCCTAAGGAACACTACACAATGATTGGCACTCAATAAGTACCTTTTCCCCCTTGATCTACAACACAAAACCACCGCCCAAATCTTGGTAAACCCCATAGTGTGCTCCACAATACATTGATAAACATTACTCCAGTTAGATCACAAAATGCTTTTTTACAAACCATTTCATGGAAGAATATTCTCAGACGATTGTACTTTGTATGAAATTCATACGAAAAAACAATCATGCTGAGGCTCTATCAAATCCAGTGGAAGAATGTGGTAATATGTTCTACATGATATGAATTTTGATGAAAAAATTATGCAAGATTACATGGTTACTAGAGCCCAGATAAACATTCTGAGAGTCCCAAAGCCAGTCAATCTGTGTCAGAACTTATAATTCAGCAAATGAGTCTAGAGAATCATGATCTGGAGGTATGCACAGAGCAGTGCTGGGCATGTATTTGGAAATACTAAAGAGGGAAAATCGGAGCAGGTTCTTTCAGACCTGAAGGTGGCCTGTGAATAGATGAAACTGTAGGTCAAGGTCCAGGAATTTTATATTAATAGAAATTTAAATTCATTTTGCTTAAATAATTGCATATTAATAGAAATATAACATTTTTGTTTAAATATTGTATATTAGAAATTTGTGTTTTTTTAAAAATTGTATATTGGTGAAATATTAAAGTCATTGTTTGAATTATAGCATATTTATAGAAGTTTAGTATTTTTAAATTATTGTATATTGATAGAAATTTGTTTTGTTGCATATTAATAGAATTTTACATTATGTTTAATATTGTACATTAATAGAAATTTAAAATCACATTGATTGAATTACTGTACATTGATAAAAATTTGAAGTAATCTTTGGATTATTGTATATTAACAGAAATTTGATGTTTTATTTGAATTTTGTTTAACTATAGTATATTGATAGAAATTTTAAGTCATTTAGTTTGGATTATTGTATATTAAGAGAAATTTGATGTCATTTTATTTGAATTAAATGTATATTAATAAAACTTTATGTTTTGGTTGAATTATTATATTTTGATAGAAATTTAACATCATTTTGTTAGGATTCTTTTTGTATTTTTTATTTTCTATATTCTTTGTTTACATTCCAAATGCTTTCCCCCTTTCCCAGTTCCACCTTCACCATGTGTCCCATAAGTTCTCTTCCCTCTGCCCATTCCCCAATCACCCCCTCCCATTTCTCTGTCCTGGTACTCCCCTACAATACTGGATCAAGATGTTTTAGGACCAGGGCCCTTTCCTTCATTCTTCTTGGGAATCATTTGACATGCTAATTTTGTCTTCAGTATTCAGAGCTTCTGGGCAAATTAATATCCACTTATCAGTGATTGCGTTTCATGTGTATTCTTTTGTGATTCGGTTACCTCACTTAGGATGATATTTTCTAGTTCCAACCATTTGTCTAAAAATTTCATGAATTCATAGTTTTTAATTGCTCATAGAATGCCATTGTATAAATATACCACATTTTCTGTATCCATTCCTCCATTGTGGGACATCTGGGTTCTTTCCAGCTTCTGGCTATTATAAATAAGGCTGTTATGAATATAGTGGAACATGTGTGTTTGTTGCATGCAGGGGAATCCTCTGGGTATTTGCCCAGGAGTCATATAGCAGGGTCCTCCAGAAATGTGATATACAGTTTTGTGAGAAACCACCAGACTGATTTCCAGAGTGGTTGTACCATCTCGCAATCCCACCGGCAGTGGAGGAGTGTTCTTCTTTCTCCACATCCTTGCCAATACCTTCTGTCTCCTGAGTTTTTGAGGTTAGCCATTCTGACTGCTGTGAGGTGAAATCTCAGGCTTGTTTTGATTTGTACTTCCCTAATGACTAATGATGTTGAACATTTCTTAAAGTGATTCTCAGCCATCTGAATTTCTTCAGGTGAAAATTGTTTAGCTCTGTACCCCATTTTTAATAGGGTTATTTGGTTTTCTGGAGTCTAACTTCTTGAGTTCTTTGTATATATTGGATATTAGCCTATTAGTAGGGTTGGTGAAGATCTTTTCCCAATTTGTTGGTTGCTCTTTTCTCCTTTTGATGGTGTCCTTTGCCTTCCAGAAACGTTGTAATTTTATGAGGTCCCATTTGTCAATTCTTGATCTTATAGCATAAGCTATTGTTCTGTTCAGGAAATTTCCCCCTGTGCCCATGCCCTCAAGGGCCTTCCCCAGTTACTTTTCTATTAGTTTCAGTGTGTCTGGTTTTATGTGGAGGTCCTTCATCCACTTGGAGTTGAGCTTAGTACAAGGAGATAAGAATAGATCAATTTGCAATCTTCTGCAAGGTGACATCCCTCTGAACTAGCACCATTTGTTGTAAATGCTATCTTTTTTCCCCACTGGATGGTTGTAGCTTCTTTATCAAAGATCAAGGGACTAAAATTCTGTGGGTTAATTTCTGTGTCTTCAATTCTATTCCATTGATCTACTTGTCTGTCACTGTACCAATGTCATGCTGTTTTTAATATAATTGCTTTGTAGTATTGCTGAGGTCAGAGATATTGATTACCCCAGAAGTTCTTTTACTGTTGAGAATAGTTGTAGCTATCCTGGATTTTTTGTTATTCCAGCTGAATTTGAGAATTGCTCTTTTTTTTTTAAGAGTTGCTTTTATTTTTATTTTTAATTATTTTATTACTCAAAACATTCATTCAAATTGGACAACCTCTATCAAGCAATTCAAAAGATCTCAAAAACCTTTACGCTACTTGAGACAAGCTATCACACACATTTGGCTAATTTTGCCATATGTTCAAAAAATGCCTCCTGAATACTAATTATCATTCATTGTGTATCTTTTCACCTTCAATGACAGAAAACCATTTCTCTTAGATGTTCTCATTTTTTTGGGGGGGGATTTCTGTGGTTTAATATTTTTATGTTTACATTCCAAAGGCTTTCCCCCCTCCCTATGTCCCATAATTCCTCTCCCCCCCAACTATTCCCCAATCATCCCCCCTGCCCCCACGGTATCTTTACAACACTGGATCCAATCTTTACAGGCCCAGGGTCCTCTCCTTTCTTCTTGGGAATCATTTGACTTGCTAATTGTGCCTTGAGTATTTAGGGCTTCTGGGCTCATTAATATCCACTTATCAGTGATTGCATTTCATGTGTATTCTTTGGTGATTGGGTTAGCTCACTTAGGATGATAGTTTCCAGGTCTAACCATTTACCTAAAAATTGCATGAATTCATTATTTTTAATTGCTGAGTAGTATTCCATTGTATAAACATACCACATTTTCTGTATCCATTCCTCCTTTGAGGGATATTTGGGCTCCTTCCAATTTCTGGCTATTATAAACAAGGCTGCTATAAACATAGTGGAGCATGTGTCTTTATTGTATGCAGGGGAATCCTCTGGGTATATGCCCAGGAGTGGTATGCCAGGGTCCTCTGGAAGGGACATGCCCAATTTTCTGAGGAACCGCCACACTGATTTCCAGAGCGGTTTTACCATTTTGCAATCCCACCAACAGTGGAGGAGTGTTCCTCTTTCTCCACATCCTCGCCAGCACTTGTTGTCTCTTGAGTTTTTAATCTTAGCCATTCTGACTGGTGTGAGGTGGAATCTCAGGGTTGTTTTGATTTGCATTTCCCTAATGACTAATGATGTTGAACATCTCTTAAGGTGTTTCTCGGCCATCCGAATTTCTTCTGGTGAAAATTCTTTGTTTAGCTCTGTGCCCCATTTTTTGATAGGGTTATTTGGTTCTTTGCGGTCTAACTTCTTGAGTTCTTTGTATATATTGGATATTAGCCCTCTGTCGGATGTGGGGTTGGTGAAGATCTTTTCCCACTTTGTTGGTTGTCATTTTGTCCTTCTGACAGTGTCCTTTGCCTTGCAGAAAATTTGTAATTTTAAGAGGGCCCATTTGTCAATTCTAGATCTTAGAGCATAAGCTATTGGTGTTCTGTTCAGGAACTTTCCCCCTGTGCCCATGTCCTCCAGGGTCTTCCCAAGTTTCTTTTCTAATAGTTTCAGTGTGTCTGGTTTTATGTGGAGGTCCTTGATCCACTTGGAGTTGATCTTAGTACAAAGAGATAAGAGTGGGTCAATTCGCATTCTTCTGCATGTTGACCTCCAGTTGAACCAGCACCGTTTGTTGAACAGGCTATCTTTATTCCACGGGATGGTTGTGGCTCCTTTATCAAAGATCAAGTGACCATAAGTCTGTGGGTTAATTTCTGGGTCTTCAATCCTATTCCATTGATCCACGTGCCTGTTGCTGTACCATTACCATGAAGTTTTTACCACAATTGCTCTGTAGTACTGTTTAAGGTCAGGGATATTGATTCCTCCAGAAGTCCTTTTATGGTTGAGAATAGTTTTAGCTATCCTGGGTTTTTTGTTGCTCCAGATGAATTTGAGAATTGCTCTTTCTAGATCTATGAAGAATTGAGTTGGGATTTTGATGGGGATCGCATTGAATCTGTAGATTGCCTTTGGCAAGATGGCCATTTTTACTATATTGATCCTGCCAATCCAGGAGCAAGAAATATTTTTCCATCTTCTGAGGTCTTCTTCGATTTCTTTCTTCAAGAACTTGAAGTTCCTGTCATACAGACCTTTTGATTGTTTGGTTAGAGTTACACCAAGGTACTTTATGTTGTTTGTGGCTATTGTGAAGGGTGTTATTTCCCTAACTTCTTTCTCAGCCTGCTTATCCTTTGAGTATAAGAAGGCTACTGATTTGCTTGAGTAAATTTTATAACCAGCCACTTTGCTGAAGTTGTTTATCAGCTGTAGAAGTTCTCTGGTGGAGTTTTATGGGTCGCTTAAGTAACCTATCATATCGTCTGCAAATAATGATACTTTGACTTCTTCCTTTCCAATTTGTATCCCTTTAACTTCCTTATGTTGTCTAATTGCTCTCGCTAGAACTTCAAGTACTTTATTGAAAAGATATGGAGAGAGAGAGGGCAGCCTTGTCTAGTCCCTGATTTTAGTGGGATTGCTTCAAGTTTCTCTCCATTTATTTTGATGTTGGCTACTGGTTTGCTGTAGATGGCTTTTACTATGTTTAGGTATGGGCCTTGAATTCCTGTTCTTTCCAAGACTTTTAGCATGAAAGGATGCTGAATTTTGTCGAATGCTTTTTCAGCATCTAATGAGATGACTATGTGGTTTTTTTCTTTTAGTTTGTTTATGTAGTGGATTACATTGTTGGATTTCCATATATTGAACCATCCCTGTATCCCTGGGATGAAGCCTACTTGATCATGGTGAATGATCGTTTTGATGTGCTCTTGGATTCGGTTGGCAAGAATTTTATTTAGTATTTTTGCATCGATATTCATAAGAGAAATTGGCCTGTAGTTCTCTTTCTTTGTTGGATCTTTTTGTGGTTTAGGTATTAGCGTAATTGTGGCTTCAAAGAATGAGTTGGGCAGTATCCCCTCTGTCTCTATTTTGTGGAATAGTTTGAAAAGTATTGGTGTTAAGTCTTCTTTGAAGGTCTGGTAGAATTCTGCACTAAAACCATCTGGTCCTGTACTTTTCTTAGTTGGGAGGCTTTCTATAACCCCTTCTATTTCTTTAGGGGTTATGGGACTATTTAGCTGATCTATTTGATGCTGATTTAATTTTTGTATTTGGTATCTGTCTAGGAAATTGTCCATTTCCTCTAGATTCTCCAGTTGTTTTGAGTATAGACCTTTGTAGTAGGATCTGATGATCTTTTGAATTTCCTCAGTTTCTGTTGTTATGTCTCCCTTTTCATTTCTAATTTTGTTAATTTGTATACTGTCTCTATGTCCTTTGGTTAGTCTGGCTAAGGGTTTATCTATCTTGTTGATTTTCTCAAAGAACCAGCTCCTGGTCTTGTTGATTCTTTGTATGGTTCCCTTTGTTTCTACTTGATTGATTTCATCCTTTAGTTTGATGATTTCTTGTCTTCTACTCCTCCTGGGTGAATTAGCTTCTTTTTCTTCCAGGGCTTTAAGGTGTGCCATTAAGCTGCTAGTGTATACTCTCTCCAGTTACTTTTTGGATGCACTTAGAGCTATGAGTTTTCCTCTTAGCTCTGCTTTCATTGTGTCCCATAGATTTGGGTAGGTTTTACCTTCATTTTCATTGAATTCTAAAAAGTCTTTGATTTCTTTTTTTATTTCTTCCTTGACCAAGGTTTCATTGAGTAGAGTATTGTTCAGTTTCCATGTGTATGTGGGCTTTCTGTTGTTTTTGTTGCTATTGAAGACCACTCTTACTCCATGGTGATCTGATAGGAGGCATGGGATTAGCTCGATCTTCTTGTATTTGTTGACATCTGTCTTGTGACCAATTATATCATCAATTTTAGAGAAGGTACCATGCGGTGCTGAGAAAAAGGTATATTCTTTAGCTTTAGGATGAAATGTTCTATATATATCTGTTAAATCCAATTGTTCAAAAGTTTCAATTAGTTTCACTGTGTCCCTGTTTAGTTTCTGCTTTCCTGATCGGTCCATTGAGGAGAGTGGAGTGTTGAAGCCACCCACAATTATTGTGTTAGGTGTAATATGTGCTTTAGGCTTTAGTAAGCTTTCTTTTGCGAATGAGGGTGCCCTTGCATTTGGAACATAGATGTTCAGTATTGAGAGCTCTTCTTGGTGGATTTTCCCTTTGGCCAGCAAGAAGTAACCTTCTGAGTCTGGCTACTCCAGCTTGTTTCCTGAGACCATTTGCTTGTAAAATTGTCTTCCAACCTTTTACTCTAAGGCAGTGTTTGTCTTTAACACTGAGATGTGTTTCCTGTATGCAGCAAAATGTAGGGTCCTGTTTCCTTATCCAGTCTGTTAATCTGTCTTTTTATTGGGTAATTGAGTCCATTGATGTTAAGAGATATTAAGGAATAGTAATTATTACCTCCAGACATTTTTGAAATTATATTTATTTATTTCATTTATTTATTTTTTATATTCGAGAGGTTATCTTCTTTTGGGTTTGATGAGCGGAGGTTTCTATCTTGCTTCTTCCCGGGTGTAGTTTCCGTCCTTGTCTTGGTGTTTTCCCCCTATTATCCTTTGTAGGGCAGGACTTGTGGAAAGATATTGTGCAAATTTGGTTTTGTCATGGAATACCTTGATGTCTCCATCTATGGCGATTGAGAGCTTTGCTGGGTAAAGTAGTTTTGGCTGAAGTTTGTGTTCTCTTAGAGTTTGCATTATATCTGCCCATGCTCTTCTAGTTTTCCTCATCTCAGGTGAGAAGTCTGGTGTTATTCTGATAGGTCTTCCTTTATAAGTTACTTGGCCTTTTTCTCTTGCTGCCTTTAATATTCTTTCTTTGTTTAGTACATTTGGAGTTTTGATTATTATGTGACAGGATGTATTTCTGTTCTGGTCCAGTCTGTTTGGGGTTCTATAGGCTTCTTATATATTCATGGGCATCTCTCTCTTTAGGTTGGGGAAGTTTTCTTCCATAATTTTGTAGAAGATATTTGTTGGCCCTTTAACTTGTAAATCTTCACTCTCGTCTATACCTATAATCCTTAGGTTTGGTCTTCTCATTGTGTCCTGGATTTCCTGGATGTTTTGGGTTACAGTCTTTTTGCATTTAGTATTTTCTTTGACTGTTGAATCAATGGTTCCTATGGTATCTTCGGCTTCTGATATTCTGTCTTCTATCTCTTGTATTCTATTGTTGATATTTGCCTCTATGGCCCCTGATTTCTTCCCGAGGTTTTCTATCTCCAATGTTGTCTCCCTCTGCGATTTCTTAGTTGTTTCTACTTCTGTTTTTAGTACCTGGATGGATATGCTCAGATCTTTAGCTTGCTTGATTGTGTTTTCGTGTATTTCTTTAATAGATTTTTGTGTTTCTTCTTTCATAGCTTCTACTTGTTTGCCCAAGTTTTCTGTATTTCTTTAAGTGATTTTTGTCTTTCTTCCTTATTGTCTTCTTCTTTTTGATCCATCTTCTGCATTTCTTGAAGCTATTTTTGTATTTGCCTTGTAAAGGCTTCTAACTTTTGATCCATTTTCTCCTCTATTTCTTTACGAGATTTTTCTATGTGTTCAGCTACCAGCATCCTGACCAGTGATTTTATATCCAAGTCTTATTTTTCTGGTGTTTTGGGGTATCCAGGGCTTCCTGTTGTTGGCGAACTGGGTTCAGATGCTGTCATGTTGCCTTGATTTCTGTTAGTGACATTCCTTCATTTACCTTTTGCCATCTGGTTATTTCTGGTGTTAGTTGGCCTTGTTGTCACTGGCTGGTGTTTGAATCTCCCGTGAGGCTGGGCTCACCTGTTGTTTCTCTACTGGTGGTTATGAGTGACTGCTGCTCAAAGGGATCACTAGCTGGCTGCCACCTGCTGCCAAGGTGCAAGGCCTGAGGTCATGGGGAAGTGCGGGGAAGTGCAGCAGTGCCTTGGTGGGCACCGCTGGGCCTGCCCTGTGGTGAGAGCCTAGCAGATCCCCCCCACGTGGTAGCCCTGGATGGAATCTGTCTACCTGAGCCTCTCCAGTGTGTCCTGTGTGCAATATGGAGGCATGCTGCTACTGCTGGTCCAGGGTCCTGGGAGCTGGGTGCCTCCGGCTGCCTCGGTGCAAGGCTTAAGGTCGCGGGGAAGTGCAGCAGAGCCTAGGTGGGCACTGCTGGGCCTGCCTGGCAGCGAGAGCCTAGCAGATACCCCCGTGAGGTAGCCCCAGATGGAATCTGTCTACCTGCGCCTTTCCAGCTGTGTCCTGGTTGCAATATGGAAGCCTGCCACTATCGCTGGTCCAGCGTCCTGGGAGCTGGGTGCCTCCGGCTGCCTCTGTGCACGGCCTAAGGTCGCGGGGGAAGTGCAGCAGAGCCTAGGCAGGCACCGCTGGGCCTGCCTGGTGACGAGAGCCTAGTAGATCCCCCCGCGAGTTAGCCCCAGATGGAATCTGTCTACCTGCCGCGAATTGCTCTTTCTAAATCTATGAAGAACTGAGTTGGGATTTTGATGGGGATTGCATTGAATCTGTAGATTGCTTTTGGAAAGATGGCCATTGTTAATATTTTAATCCTGCCAATCCAAGAGCATGGAAGATTTTTCCAGCTTCTGAGGTCTTCTTTGATTTCTTTCTTCAAAGACTTGAAGTTCCTGACATATAGATTTTTCACTTGTTTGGATAGAGTCACACCAAGATACTTTATATTGTTATGGCTATTGTGAAAGGTGTTATTTCCCTAACTTCTTTCTCAGCCTGTTTACCCTTTGAGTATAGGAAAGATACTGATTTTCCTTGAGTAGATTTTATAACCAGCCACTTTGGTGAAGTTGTTTATCAGCCGTAGGAGTTCTCTGGTGGATTTTTTTTTGGTAAATATGATAAATATACTATCATATCATCTGCAAATAGTGATAATTTGACTTCTCACTTTCCAGTTTGTGTCCCTTTTTTCTTGCTAATGTTTTCTAATTGCTCTAGCTAGAACTTCAAATAATATATTGAAAAGATATGGAAAGAGAGGGCATTAAAATTCCTGATTTTAGTGAGATTGCTTCAAGTTTCTCTCCATTTAATTTGATGTTGGCTAACAGTTTGCTCTATATTACTTTTACTATGTTTAGATATGGGCCTTGAGTTCCTGTTCTTTCCAAAACTTTTAGCATGGAAGGATGCTGAATTTTGTCAAATGTTTTTCAGCATCTAATGAAATGATCATGTGGATTTTTATTCTTTGAGTTTGTTTATGAAGTGGATTGCATTGATGGATTTCTGTATATTGAAACATCCCTGCATCTCTGGGATGAAGCTACTTTATCATGGTAGATGATGTAGTGTTCATGCTGTTTCTATTTTGTGGAATAGTTTGAAGAGTATTGGTGTTAGGTCTTCTTTGAAAGTCTGTTAGAATTCTGCACTAAAACCATCTGGTCCTTTACTTTTTTTGGTTGGAAGACTTTCTATGACCCCTTCTATTATATTAGGGGTTATGGGACTGTTTGGATGATCTATTTGGTCCTGATTTAATTTTGGTATTTGGTATCTGTCTAGGAAATTGTCCGTTCCCTCCAGATTCTCTAGTTTTGTTGAGTATAGGCTTTAGTAGTAGAATTTGATGATTTTTTGAATTTCCTCACTTTCTGTTGTTTTATCTCCCCTTTCCTTTCTAATTTTGTTAATTTGGATACTGTCTCTATGCCCATTGGTTAGTCTGGCTAAGGGTTTATCTATCTTGTTGATTTTCTCAAAGAACCAGCTCCTGGTTTTGTTGATTCTTTGTATGGTTCTTTTTGTTTCTACTTTATTGACTTCAACCCAGAGTTTGATGACTTCCTGTCTTCTACTCCGCCTGAGTGAATTAGCTTCTTTTTGTTCCAGGGCTTTCAGGTGTGCTATTAAGCTGCTAGTGTATGCTTTCTCCAGTTTCTTTTTGGAGTCACTCAGGGTTATGAGTTTTCCTCTTAGCATTGCTTTCATGTGTTCCATAAATTTTGGTAAGTTCTGCCTTCCTTTTCATTAAATTCTAAAAAGTCTTTGATTTCTTTTTTTTTTTCCTTGATCAAGATGTCATTGAGTAGACCATTGTTAAGCCTCTATGTGTATGTGGGCTTTCTCTTGTTTTTGTTGCTATTGAAGACCACTTTTATTCCATAGTGATCTGATAGGAGGCTTGGGATTAGTTTGATCTTCTTATATTTGTTGAGGTCTCTCTTGTGCCCAATTATATGATCAATTTTGGAGAAGGTAACATGAGGTGCTGAGAAAAAGTTATATTCTTTTGCTTTATGATGAATGTTTATCCTGAAATATATATGTTAAATACAATTGGTCCAAAGCTTCAATTAGTTTTACTTTGTCCCTGTTTAGTTTCTGTTTTCCTGATCAGTCCATTGAGAAGAGTGGAGTGTTGAAGTCACCCACAATTATTCTTTTATGTGCAATGAGTGCTTTGAGCTTTAGTAAAGTTTCTTTTACAAATGAGGGTACCCTTACATTTGAAGCATAGATGTTCAGAATTGAGAGTTCTTCTTGGTGGATTTTTCCTTTGACCAGCAAGAAGTTTCCTTCCAAGCCTCTTTTGACAACTTTAGGTTGATATTCAATTTTATCTGATATTAGAGTGGTTAATATGGCTTGTTTTCTGAGATCATTTACTTGTAAAATTGTCTTCCAGCCTTTTACTCTAAGGTAGTTTTTGTCTTTGACACTGATGTGTGTTTCTTGTATGAAGCAAAATGTAGGGTCCAGTTTATGTACCCTGTCTATTAGTTTATGCCTTTTTATTGGGGATCTGAGTCCATTGATATTAAGAGATATTAAGGAATAGTGAATATTACTTCCTGTCATTTTTGTTGTTTTTTTTTTATATTTGATTGATTATCTTCTTTTGGGTTTGATGAAAGGAGGTTACTATCTTGCATTTCCAGGGTGTAGTTTCTCCCCTTGTATTGGTGTTGCCCCCTATTATCCTTTGTAGGGCTGGATTTGTGGAAAGATATTGCATAAATTTGTTTTTGTCATGGAATATCTTGGTTTCTCCATCTATGGTGATTGAAAGTTTTGCTGGTTAAAGTAGTTTTGGCTGGCATTTTTGTTCTCTTAGAGTCTGCATGAGATCTGCCCGGGATCTTCTAGCTTTCATGGTCTCTGGTGAGAAGTCTGGTGTAATTCTGAGAGGTCTTCCTTTATATGCTACTTGGCCTTTTTCTCTTACTGGCTTTAATATTCTTTCATTGTTTAGTACATTTGGGGTTTTGATTATAATGTAATGGGAGGTATTTCTGTTCTGGTCCAGTCTGTTTGGATTTCTGTAGGCTTCTTGAATATTCGTGGGCATCTCTCTCTTTAGGTTAGGGAAGTTTTCTTCCATAATTTTGTTAAAGATATTTGCTGGCCGTTTAAGTTGTAAATCTTCACTCTCATCTATCCCTATAATCCTTAGGTTCGATCTTCTCATTGTGTCCTGGATTTCCTGGATGTTTTGGGTTACAAACTTTTTGCTTTTTGCATTTTCTTTCACTGTTGAATCCATTGTTTCTATGGTATCTTCAGCGTGTGATTTTCTTTCTTCTATCTCTTGTATTCTGTTGTTGATATTTATATCTATGGCCCCTGATTTCTTCCCAAGGTTTTCTATCTCCTCCAAATTTGTATCTATTTGCCGTTTCTTAGTTGTTTCTACTTCTGTTTTTAGATCCTGGATGGTTTTCTCAGTTCCTTCACTTGTTTGTGTTTTCCTGTAATTCTTTAAGAGATTTTTGTGTTTCCTCTTTCATGACTTCTGCCTGTTGACTCAACTTCTCCTGCATTTCTTTTTTTTAATTTTTTTAATTTTTTTTTATTGTATATATTCTATATTTACAATTCATTTTCCTTTTTCTGGTTCCCCACCCCCAAAGGTCCCACATGTCCTTTTCCCTCCCCCTGCTCCCGCATCCACCCCCTCCCACTTTACTGTTCTTGTACTCTCCCACAATGATGTTTTGGTCCATTCTAGCACCAGTGTCCACTCCTTTCTTCTTGTGAGACATCACTTGATATGTGATTTGTGTCTTTGGTGTTTCAAGCTTCTAGGCTAATATCCACTTATCAGTGACTGTATACCATGGGTATTCTTTTGAGACTGGGTCACCTCACTTAGTATGACGTTCTCCAGCTCCATCCATTTCTCTAAGAATTTCATGAATTCATTGTTTCTAATGGCTGAATAGTACTCCATTGTGCATATATACCACATTTTTTTATATCCATTCCTCTGTTGAGGGACATCTGGGTTCTTTCCAGCTTCTGGCTTTTATATATAAGGCTGCTATGAACATAGTGGAGTATGTATCCTTATTGCATGCTGGTGAATCTTCTGGGTATATTCCCAGGAGTGGTATGGCTGGGTCCACTGGAAGTATCACGCTCAGTTTTCTGAGGAACCGCCATACTGATTTCCAGAGTGGTTGTACCAGCTTGCATTCCCACCAGCAGTGGAGGAGTGTTCCTCTTTCTCCACATCCTCGCCAACACCTGATGTCTTCTGAGTTTTTAATCTTAGCCATTCTGACTGGTGTGAGGTGAAATCTCAGGGTTGTTTTAATTTGCATTTCCCTAATGACTAGTGATGTTGAACATTTTTTAAGGTGTTTCTCAGCCATCCGAATTTCTTCAGGTGAAAAGTCTCTGTTTAGCTCTGTACCCCATTTTTGGATAGGGTTATTTGGTTTTCTGGGGTCTAACCTCTTGAGTTCTTTGTATACATTGGAGATTAGCCCTCTGTCGGATGTGGGGTTGGTGAAGATTTTTTCCCAATTTGTTGGTTGCCGATTTATCCTTTTGACAGTGTCTTTTGCCTTACAGAAACTTTGTAGTTTTATGAGGTCCCATTTGTCTATTCTTGTTCTTAGAGTATAAGCAATTGGTGTTCTGTTCAGGAATTTTTCCCCTGAGCTGATGTCTTCAAGGGTCTTCCCCAGTTTCTTTTCTATTAGTTTTAGTGTGTCTGGTTTTATGTGGAGATCCTTGATCCACTTGGAGTTGAGTTTAGTGCAAGGAGATAAGAGTGGATCAATTCTCATTCTTCTGCATGTTGACCTCCAGTTGAGCCAGCACCATTTCTTGAAAAGGCTATCTTATTTCCACTGTATGTTTTCAGGTCCTTTGTCGAAGATCAATTGGCCATAGATGTGTGGGTTCAATTATGGGTCTTCAATCCTATTCCATTGATCCGCTTCCCTGTCACTGAACCAATACCATGCAGTTTTTAATACCACTGCTCTGTAATATTGCTTGAGGTCCGGGATATTGATTCCCCCAGAAGTTCTTTTGCTGTTGATGATAGTTTTAGCTATCCTGGGTTTTTTGTTATTCCAGATGAATTTGAGAATTGCTCTTTCTAGCTCTATAAAGAACTGAGTTGGGATTTTGATGGGGATTGCATTGAATCTGTATATTGCTTTGGGCAAGATTGCCATTTTGACTGTATTAGTCTTGCCAACCCACGAGCATGGAAGATTTTCCCATTTTCTGATGTCTTCTTCAATTTCCCTCTTCAGAGACCTGAAGTTTTTGTTGTATAAATCTTTCACATGTTTGGTTAGCGTCACTCCAAGATACTTTATATCATTTGTGGCTATTGTGAAGGGTGTCATTTCCCTAATTTCTTTCTCGGCCTGCTTATCCTTCACGTATAGGAAGGCTACTGATTTGCTTGAGTTGATTTTATAGCCAGCCACTTTGCTGAAGTTGTTTATCAGTTGCAGGAGTTCTCTGGTGGAGGTTATTGGGTCACTTAAGTAAACTATCATATCATCTGCAAATAGTGATAGTTTGACTTCTTCCTTTCCGATTTGTATCCCTTTGACTTCCCTCTGTTTTCGAATTGCTCTAGCTAGTACCTCAAGTACTATATTGAAGAGATATGGCGAGAGGGGACAGCCTTGTCTAGTCCCTGATTTTAGAGTGATTGCTTCAGTTTTTCTCCGTTTTCCTTGATGTTGGCTACTGGTCTGCTGTATATTGCTTTTACTATGTTTAGATATGGGCCTTGAATTCCTGTTCTTTCTAGGACCTTTAGCATGAAAGGATGCTGAATTTTGTCAAATGCTTTTTCAGCATCCAATGAGATGACCATGTGGTTTTTTTCTTTGAGTTTGTTTATGTAGTGGATTACGTTGATGGATTTCTATATATTGAACCATCCCTGCATCCCTGGGATGAAGCCAACTTGATCATGGTGAATGATCGTTTTGATGTGTTCTTGGATTCGGTTGGCAAGTATTTTGTTTAGTATTTTTGCATCGATATTCATAAGAGAAATTGGCCTGTAGTTCTCTTTCTTAGTTGGATCTTTGTGTGGTTTTGGTATCATGGTAATTGTGGCTTCATAGAATGAGTTGGGTAGTGTTCCTTCTGTTTCTATTTTGTGGAATAATTTAAAGAGTATTGGTATCAGGACTTCTTTGAAGGTCTGATAGAATTCTGCACTAAAACCATCTGGTCCTGTGCTCTTTTTGGTTGGGAGACTGTCTATGACCCCTTCTATTTCTTTGGGGGTTATGGGTCTGTTTAGACGATCTATTTGATCCTGGTTTAATTTTGGTATTTGGTAACTGTCGAGGAAATTGTCCATTTCCTCCAGATTCTCCAGTTGTGTTGAGTATAGGTTTTTGTAGTAGGATCTGATGATTTTTTGAATTTCCTCAGTTTCTGTTGTTATATCTCCCTTTTCATTTCTAATTTTGTTAATTTGAATACTGTCTCTGTGCCCTTTAGTAAGTCTGGCTAGGGGTTTATCTATCTTGTTGATCTTCTCAAAGAACCAGCTCCTGGTTTTGTTGATTCTTTGTATGGTTCCCTTTGTTTCAACTTGATTGATTTCAGCCCTGAGTTTGATGATTTCCTGTCTTCTACTCCTCCTGGATGAAATTGCTTCTTTTTGTTCCAGAGCTTTCAAGTGCGCCATTAAGTTGCTAGTATATGCTCTCTCCTGTTTCTTTTTGGAGACACTCAGGGCTATGCGTTTTCCTCTAAGCACTGCTTTCATTGTGTCCCATAGATTTGGGTATGTTGTGCCTTCATTTTCATTAAGTTCTAAGAATTCTTTGATTTCTTTCTTTATTTCTTCCTGGACTAAGGTATCATTGAGTAGAATATTGTTCAGCCTCCAAGCGTATGGGGATTTTCTGTTGTTTTTGTTGGTATTGAAGAACACTCTTACTCCATGGTGATCTGATAAGAGGCATGGGATTAGTTCGATCTTTTTATATTTGTTGAGATCTGTCTTGTGTCCAATTATATGGTCGATTTTGGAGAAGGTACCATGAGGGGCTGAGAAAAAGGTATAGTCTTTTGCTTTAGGGTGAAATGTTCTATGTATATCTGTTAAATCCAATTGCTCCAAAGTTTCGATGAGTTTCACCTTGTCTCTGTTTAGTTTCTGTTTTCCTGGTCGGTCCACTGTGGATAGTGGAGTATTGAGGTCCCCCACAATCATTGTGTTTGGTGCAATGTGTGCTTTGAGCTTTAGTAAGGTTTCTTTTACAAATGAGGGTGCCCTTACATTTGGAGCGTAGATGTTTAGAATTGTGAGTTCTTCTTGGTGGATTCTTCCTTTGACTAGCAGGAAGTGACCTTCTGTGTCTCTTTCGATGACTTTGGGTTGAAAGTCAATTTTATCTGATATTAAAACGGTTACTCCAGCTTGCTTCCTGTGACCATTTGCTTGCAAAATTGTCTTCCATCCTTTTACTCTAAGGTAGTTTTTGTCTTTGACTCTGAGGTGTGTTTCCTCTAAGCAGCAAAATGTAGGGTCCTGTTTCCGTATCCAGTCTGTTAGTCTATGTCTTTTTATTGGGGAGTTGAGTCCATTTTTGTTAAGAGATATTAAGGAATAGAGATTATTACTTCTTGACATTTTTGATGTTATTTTTGTTTTTGAGTAGTTATCTTCCTTTGAGTTTGATGGAAGAAGTTTACTGTCTTGCTTTTTCTTGGGTGCCATTCCCTTCTTTGTGTTGGAGTTTTCCTCCTATTATCCTTTGTAAAGCTGGGTTAGTGGAAAGATATTGTGTAAATTTGTTCCTGTCATGGAATATTTTGATTTTTCCATCTATGTTGATTGAGAGTTTTGCTGGGTATAGTAGCCTTGGCTGACATTTGTTTTCTCTTAGGGTCTGCATGAGGTCTGCCCAGGATCTTCTAGCTTTCATGGTTTCTGGAGAGAAGTCTGGTGTGATTCTGATAGGTCTTCCTTTATATGTTACTTGGCCCTTTTCTCTTACTGCCTTTAATATTCTTTCTTTGTTTAGTACATTTGGGGTTTTGATTATTATGTGACGGGAGGTGTTTCTGTTCTGGTCCAGTCTGTTTGGAGTTCTGTAGGCTTCTTGTATATTCATGGTCATCTCTCTCTTTAAGTTAGGGAAGTTTTCTTCCATAATTTTGTTAAAGATATTTGCTGGCCCTTTAAGTTGTAGATCTTCACTCTTATCTATCCCTATAATCCTTAGGTTTGGTCTTCTCATTGTGTCCTGGATTTCCTGGATGTTTTGGGTTACAAGCCTTTTGGATTTTGCGTTTTCTTTGACTGTGGAGTCAATGGTTACAATGTTATCTTCAGCATCAGAGATTCTTATTTCTATCTCTTGTATTCTGTTGTTTATGTTTGCATCTACGACCCCTGATTTCTTCCCAAGGTTTTCTATCTCCAAGGTTGCCTCCTTTTGTGATTTCTTAGTTGTTTCTACCTCTGTGTTCAGATCTTGGATGGTTTTGGTCAGTTCCATCATTTGTTTGTTTGTGTTTTCATGTAATTCTTTAATATATTTTTGTGCTCCCTCTTTGATGACTTCTGCCTGTTGTTTCAAGTTCTCCTGCATTTCTTTAACTGATTTTCTCATTTCCTCTTTATTGGTTTCTGTCTGATGGCCCATATTCTCCTGGAGTTCTTTAAGTGTTTTTTGTGTTTGGATTGTAAGAGCTTCTACCCTATTGATGTTCCCCTGCATTTCTTTAAGAGATTTGTTTATGTCTTTTTTGTGTTCCTCTAGGAGCATCATGACCTGTGCTTTTATATCTAACTCTTGTTTTTCTTGTGTGCTGGGGTATCCTGGACTTGCTGTGGTTGGCGGATTGGGTTCAGATGGTGCCATATTGCCTTGATTTCTGTTAATTACGTTCCTACGTTTGCCTTTTGCCATCTCTTTATCTCTGGTGTTAGTTGGTCTTATTGTAGATGGCACCCTGCTGAAAGCACAGCATGCCTGTCCCCAGGAGACAGATCCCTTCTGGCAGCTTGTCTGTGCTGGACTATGCTCACTCTGAGTCCAGGCCCCTGACTCCAGCTGCTAGAGTTCTGAGCTGTGCCCCAGGCGGCAAGGTGGCCCCTCGCTGTTAGTCAGCTCAGAAAGCTGGTCCCGGCCGCGGTATTCTGCACCCACAGCTGAGCTTTCTGTGCCCGGATCTCCTGCAGAGCTAAGCTAAGCTATATCTCTGGCCACGCACCTGATTCCAGCTGCTCACTGCGTCCAGTGTGCCTGCTGTTTGCGCGCGGGGGTCTGGGGCAAGATGGCTGCCCCAGCTGAAGGCACCGCGTGACCTTGGCTGAGCTGCTGGTACCCAGCTCTGCTGATCCCTTCTGGCTGCGTTGTCTGTGCTGGACTATGCTTGCTCTCTCTCCTGCATTTCTTTAAGCGATTTTTGTGTTTGCTCTTTATTGGCTTCTATCTTTTGACCCATAGTCTCCTGAATTTCTTTAAGTGATTTTTGTGTTTCCATTGTAAGAGCTTCTAACTTATTCATGTTCCTCTGTATTTCTTTATGAAATTTATTTATGTCCTTTTTGTGTTCCTCTAATAGCATCACAACTAGTCATTTTAAATCAAAATATTGTTTTTCTGGTGTGTGGGTTATCCAGGACTTGCTGTTGTTGGAGAATTTGGTTCAGATGCTGTCATATTGCCTTGATTTCTGTTTGTAACATTCCTATGTTTGCCTTTTGCCATCTGTTTATCTATGGTGCTAGTTGGTCTTGTTGACACTGGCTGGTACTTCAGCCTCCTATGAGCCTATAAGGCTATTTCTACACTGCTGGATGACTGGTTTCTCCCTAGTGCAGATTGCTGATGTGCTGCCCTACTCTTGGGTGCTATTGGAGCCCTTGCACCAATAAATGCTATACTGGGGTTGTCTCTGTGAATATGGTGATGCCCATCTGCTCCGTCAGGGAGCGAGGATGGTGGATTCTGCAGGGACCTTTTCCAAGTGCTGATCACTCTGCGGGGCAAACGATCCCTGACAGGGTTGGCACAGAGCTGGTCTGCAGAGTTGACCAGGCACTGGGTGCGGGCAAAAGCCTACCAGGCTGGGACCCAAGTGATGTTAGCCTCTGGCTATGTCTGCATACCTGTCTCTGTTAGGTCTCTCTGGTGTCTGGGAGCCAAGATGGCAGAGCGCCTCTCCCAGTGCTGTTCAGTCTGCAGGGCAAATGACCCCGACAGGCTTAGTACACAGACAGTCTGCTGAGCTACCCAGGCCCTGGGTTCAGGCAACAGCCTGCCAGGCTGAGACCCAAGTGATGTAAGCCTTGAGCTATGTATGTGTACCTGGCTCTGTCTGTTAGTTCTATCTGGCATCTGAGAGCCACAATGGCAGAGAATACCTCCCAGTGCTGTTCACTCTGCAGGGCAAGAAAAAAAACCCGACAGGGTTAGCACACAGTCAGCCCACCAAGCTGCCCAGGCCCTAGGTGCAGACAACAGCCTGCCAGGCTGAGATCCAAGCAATGTTAGCCGTGGGCTATATCTGTGTACTTGGTTCTGTCTTTTAGATCTCTCTGGTGTCTCATACAGTATATTAAGATTGTTTTCTTTATTGCATGCTAATAGAAAGAAAAAATTGTTTTGTTTGAATTACTGTACATTAAAAGAATTTTAAGCTTTTTGTTTAATTATAGCATATTATTAGAAAATGAAAGGCTTTGTGTCATTGTTGTATATTGATAGAAATTTAAAGTTATTTTGTTAGACTATTTAGGACTATATCGTACATAAGCCATTTACCTAAAATGTGATGGTTCTTATATTTATTTCTATAGTGTATACATTGTTCATGTTAGATAAAAGGAAAATTCTTAAACATAAAGGAGCATATGAAGTGGAAACTTGTGGGTTGTTTGGAAAGTCATTTATGTCAAATCACGTTTGACTAGGGTACTCATGAGAAGAATGTTTTGCTGAAGGAACCATGCCAAATGACCCATGAAGTTGGGAAGAACCCAACAAACAGAGGACAATGCTGGATGGTTTTGGTATGTCTTGCCATTCCTTAATGGCCATCATTTGTCATGAGGTCATAGAAGGAAACACAACAAAAACTTTGGGCCATATTCTGGGGACTTCTTTCTGCTTCCTCATACTCTGGCCTACTGGAAGAATGTTGTCAGACTTTATCTAAGACAGGCTCACATGGTGTTTTCCTAAGGAAAACATGTGGGAGGACATGTGATCATAGAGTAGTATAAATATTACTCGACTGACAATTATAAGTCCCTTTACAACATTCCCTTGTTCTCATGTCTTCTTCAGCACTCTTCATTTCATTGAGAGAGACATGGCACAAAACTTCTGGCATCCCTGCTGCGCCTGGTCATTCGTAATGACTCATACATATTCACAGAGGCCTGGATATTTCTACTGGATCATGCCACCACTACTGATTGGTGTTTGCAACCCTAATACTACTAAGTGGACTGCTTGTGTATATGTGGTAATGCAGATTAGATTTGATTCAAAAAATATTTCTGTAAACGTCCTCTTCTCCCATATCCTAATAATTTCTTTTCCACTACCTCTGGTGTGTGGTGAGCTAGAAGAAAGTTTAAAGAAATCAAAAACACTTATTAAAAGAAGGATTTGAAAAGTCTAAAACAAGGGTACCACACCAGAAAATTGTGTGAAACGTTGGGTGCATGCAGCCATCCAAGCAAGTGTAAGAAGATCAGTGGAAGGAAAAGATTTGTAAGTCTTATCATACATAACTGATGATTATTCTATACATAAGAAACAGGAATGTAAAGATGACAAAGAAAGCTGGAGGCTAGAAAAAACAATTGAGGATACTGCGTGCAAAAGATGCAAGATAAGATCCAGGCCTGGTAATGTATATATGGTAAGTAAATGAGAGGTTCAGGGAAGCCATTGGAACCAAGATGTTGTGATGAATTTGCATCTACAATTAAGCATCAGTGTGTTGGATGGAAAGGGACAGAGATAGTGCAGGATCTGTGTGACAGGACTAACCTGGTGGAGTGATGATGGCACTGGCATGGCAGCTTTTGGAGAGCTCACCATCAAGAGGCAATGACTGGTATGATTTTCTCCCCATATAGGAACAGAACTGTTGGGCTTAATCTGGTAAACTCACCATATTAAGCTTGGCATCACTTTCACTGTCCATCATTGAGGGAACACAAGATATGAATCAAGGAAGAAAACTAGAGGAAAGAATAGAAATAAATATCACTGAGGAATACTACATAATGCATTGCATTACATTGGTATCTCTACTTGCCTCCTGGTACAACCCAAATACCACAAAGTTTGGCAATACTCAAAGAGGGATCTACCCTATCACAAGAGTCTGTACTCAAGGGAGTTCCCAACAGGATATTCTACAGGTCATTTCATGGAGCAATGTTCTCAATTGCGATTCCCTCTTCTCATATTACTCTAGAACATGTCAAGATAGCACAACCTAAACCATCATTGTCAGGGTCTAGCATACCTGGCAACAGTATGTGGCAGCCTGGGTCACATGGGCACTGAATCTGCTGAAAAAATGATTCAAGATTACCAGGTTAATAGAATCATGAAAATTAATTTTGAAGGCTCAAACCAGGCTATTTGTGTCAGTGCTGGAAATAGAGTAAATGGGCCAAGAGATGCATGGTATTTGAGTAAGCACTGATCACAATGGACTAAAATTTAGAATAGTAAATAGGGAAGACCAGTGCAGGTAATCCCTAACCTGAGTGTAGCCTGAGATTAGGAGAAGGGACTGGAGGGGAAGGTTCACAATTGCCCACCAAGGACACTCCTGTGAATCCAGACATACTTAGGTAAACAGCCTATCATTGTGAGTATACTTATGTACTCACTGCTGCAGCAAACTTACCAGTAAATTGGATGCAGAGAGGAGTGCTCAGAACCAAGCATGGGATAATAATCAGGAAACTCAAAACCATTTTTATAGACCATTTCCTGCAAACCAGAGATGTTGTGGACAGGACAGATGCAAAGAAGCTATTAAGGAAATGATGCTGACTGAAAACTGTATCCTGATTTAACCATTTGAGTGTGGTAGTAGATCAAGTATCTTGGTTCTCCAGGAATGTAATAGAGATGTTGTACATCTGTGTAAATAGATCTATGCTGGCACAGTGACAATGGCACTGGAAGGGGTGATTCTGAAGAGGTTACCATCAAGAGGCAACAGATGAGCTGCATGGTTCCAATTATTTAGAACAGCAGAGTTGGGCTTCATTCTGTAAAGTGGTAAGCAAGGCAGCACATTCACTTACCACCTCTGAGATAGCACAGGTGAGGCAACAAAGAAATCTTCAAGCAAGACCTAAAAGAGATACCACTATGTAATACTACATAGTCCTTTGTACTCTATAGGTAACTCCACTTGCCTTAGTGTATAACCCAAACCACATTCTATAGATGGGTACCACCCACAGAGGTTTCCATAATACCATACTTATCACTGCACAGTGGAGCTCCAAACAAGCCATTATACAGTCCATTAATGGCAGCATGTTCTCAGGTGAGATTCCTTCTCCTCATATGAGTTTACACTGTGTTAGTTAACAGAAACAGGGTTGGTGATACATTATCACAGCAGACAGAAGAATGAGGCACCATGGTCCATGTGGTACCTAATCTGATGAAAACAATGATACAAGATGACAGGTTTGATAGATTCATTACAAAAGGTCTGAGAGCCTTAAAGCCAGGCAATATTTGTAAGAACTGGCAGGCCAGCAAATAGGTTTAAGGTAGCATTTCTGTGTGTGTGCATACAGCAGAATTAGTTTTATATTTGAAAGTGACAAACATGGAATCCCAGTGCAGGTGTTTTTTAACCTGGAAGAGGCCTGGGAAGAGATGATGTTATTGTAGGGTAATTTTCAGCCTTGAACACAAAGGACCCTGGTGTGTAATCTGCACATACATAGCTATTCCTATTCCTGAGGACACTAACCTTAGGGCCTTACGAATGGGGAAGTTTGTTGTACATTGAGTGCAGACCTTAGTAGCTAGACACTAGCATGGTAGGCTGAGCAGGGCACTGGAAGGGAAAGGTCTACAAATGATATCATGCATACCTGGAACAATCAATGTTAATCAGAAATAAGACTTGCAATGTAGAGATGGTAATGTAACCTGGGGATGGATAAGCAAATTAGGAATTTAGATGCAGAAGCAGAATGGTAGACCTAGGCCTCAGGTTTTTTCCATGGCATGGACAGTAGGGATTCACAAATGCTACTCAGGCAGAGATATTAGAAAAAAATCTACTTGCAGACATAGTCTTTCATGTCTGGGTATAGAATAATATTGAGTCTCAGAAATTCAAAAGAGATAGAATAGGGTCTGTGTGACTAGTACTATGCTGGCACAGTTACAAAGTAACTGCAAGAGAAGTGTCTGGAGAGTTCAGTAACAAGTGAAAATGGCTGGGATATATGTCCCCACATATTGGGAATAGTACAATTGGGCTTAATTCTGGACAAACTCACCGCAGGAATTGTGGCAAGATCTTCATTTTCCATCAGTCAAGAAACAACAGATCAGGAATCAAAGAAGAATCCAAGAGGTACACTGGACAGTGGTGGTGCACACCTTTAATCCCAGCACTTGGGAGGCAGAGGCAGGCAGATTTCTGAGTTTGAGGCCAGCCTGGTCTATAGAGTGAGTTCCAGGACAGCCAGGGCTACACAGAGAAACCCTGTTTCGAAAAAATAAAACAAAACAAAACAAAACAAAACAAAACAAAACAAAACAAAACAAAACAAAACAAAAAGAGAATCCAAGAGGTAAGACATGAACCTGATATCACTGAGGAATACTATATTGTGTGCATTCCATAGATACTTCAGTTTGTCTTTTTGTAAAACCCAGAACTACCTCCCCAATGTTTGAAACATCCACAGAGTGCTTCAAAATACCATAAAAAACTTTACTCAACATAGCTTATAATAGACTTTTCAACAGATTATGTCAAGGAGTAATGTTATCAATTGAGGTTCCTACTTCTCAGTTGACTCTAGAAGATGTCAAGAAAACCCAACACAAACCATCATGGTGAGGCTCTACCACAACTGGTAGAAGTATGTGGCAGCACGAAGTATGTGCCTCTGGATCTGCTGAAAAATATGAAGCAAGACTGCATGGTTAATATTGTTCTGAGAAATGGAATTGAATGCTCAAATCCAGGCAATCTCTGTCAGTGCTGGAAATACAGTAAATTTGGCAGAGAGAAGCATGGTCTGGGAGTAAGGACAGGGAGTAAGTACAGTGGGCTGGAATTTGGAATACTACATAAGAAAGACCAATAGAGGTACTCTATCCTGAGGAAAGACTGAGAATAGTAGAACGGACTGGAGGGGAAGGTTCCAAAAAGGATAGTTGCCCAAAAAGGACTCCCCTGTGAAATCTAGACATACTTAGGTAGGCACACTACCAGTGTGAGTATACTTCTGGAGTCTCTATTACAGCAAACCAGGAAATTGGGTGCAGAGCTGAGTGATTGGAGCCAAACATGGAATGGTGAGCAGGAAACTCAAAACCATTATCTGTATGCCCTTTCCTGCACACCTGGGATGTTGTGGACAGTACAGATACAAATAAGTTACTAAGGGTAAGATGCTGAGTGAAAACTGTACCCTGACTTAAGTATTAGAGTGTGGGGGTATATTGTGTGTCTGGGTTCTCCAGGAATTCAACAGAGATATTGCACATCTCTGTATCTAGAACTATGATGGCAGAGTGAAAATGGCTCTGGAAGGCCAGAATTTGGAGAGCTTACCATCAAGAGGCAACATATGAGCTGAATGCCTCCAATTATTTAGAACAGCACAGTTGGGCTTCATTCTGGAAAAAAAAACCTACCATAGGAAGCAATGCAGAAGGTTCCCTTACCAACTCTGAGAGGGCACAGGTCAGGAAACCTGGAAGAAATCTATAGGCAAGAACTGAAAGTGTTACCACTGAAGAATACTATATAATATTTTGTGCTCTATAGGGAACTTCACTTGCCTTATTTTACAACTGAAACCACCTACCTAAGATGGGACCCACCCACAGAGGTCTCCACAGTACCATATTATTCATTATACCATGGAGCTTCCAACAGGCCATTATACAGTCCATTTCATGGAGGAATTTTCTCAATTGAGATTCCTTCTCCCCATATGCATGTACATTATGTTAAAGTTAACAGAAACAGGGTTTGTGATGCATTAACACAGCAGACAGAAGAATGTGGCAGCATGGACCACATGATACTTAATCTGATAAAAGATATGATTCAAGACAACAGAACTGATAGATTTGTAATAAACAGTCTGAGAGCCAAAAAGCTATGCAATATTATAATAACCTGAAGGTAAGCAAATGGGTTAAGTTTAGTATTTCTGTGGGTGTGAATATGTAAGAATTAGCATTTTGTTTGAGAATGAAAATCATGGAAGCCCAATACAGATGATGTGTGGCCAGGAGGAGGCCTGGAATTAGATGATGTCATTGTTGGGCAATATTCAGCCTTGCCCACAAAGTACACCTATGAGTAATTTCCACATACCTAGCTAGACCTTCTTCAAAGGACACTAACTGTAGGGCCTTCCTCATGGGGAAATTTCATTGGACCTTGTGTGCAGAGCTAGGTCCATAGAGATAAGCATGGTAGGCTGAGCAGGGCACTGGAAGGGAAAGGTCTATACATCATATCATATGTCTCCATATATTGGGAATAGCAAAGATGTATTTAACTCTGGACAATCTCACCCCAGGAAGGTGGGAGGATTTTTATTGTCAATAACTCAAAGAAAACAGAGCAGGAATCAAAGAAGAAACCTACAGGAAAGACATGAACCTGATACCACTAAGGAATACTACATAGTGTTTTGCACTCAATAGATACATCTGTTTTTCTTCCTGTAAAACACAGAACTACATCCACATATTGCCAGCACCCACATAGGGCTCCATAGTACCATAAGAACCTTTACTCAAGGTATTTTCTTTTTTTGAGAGAGAGGGTTTCTCTGTGTAGTCCTGGCTGTCCTGGAACTCACTCTGTAGACCAGGCTGGCCTCGAACTCAGAAATCTGCCTGCCTCTGCCTCCCAAGGGATGGGATTAAAGGCGTGTGCCACCACTGCCCGGCTTACTCAAGGTATTTTACAATAAACTTATCTACAGACCATTTCAAGGAGTAATGTTATCAACTGAGGTTCATACTTCTCAGTTGACTCTAGAAGATGTCAGGAAAACACAACACAAACCATCATGGTGAGGCTCTACTATACTTATTAGAAGTATATGGCAGAATAATTCACAGAGCACTCAGTCTGCTGAAAAATATGAAGCAAGACTGCATGGTTTACAGAGTCCTGAGAAATGGACTTGAATGCTCAAATCCACGCAATCTGTATCTGTGCTAGAAACATTTCAGGAAAACCCAACACAAACCATTATGGTGAGGCTCTACCATACCTGGCAGAATAATGTGGCAGCATGATACTCATGGTAGTGAACATGCTGAAAAAATGGTGCAAGAATGCAAGGTTACTAAAGTCCAGATAAATGGTCTTGAATGCTCAAACCCAAGCAATCTGTGTCAGTGTTGGAAATACAGTAAATTAGGCTGAGAGACACATGGTCTGGGAATAAGGGCAGGGCATAATAGGCTAGGATTTGGAATACCCAACAAGGAAGTCCAGTGCAGGTACTCTATCCTGATGAAAGATTGGTAATAGTAGAAGGGACTGGAGGGGAAGGATCATACTTGCCCAACAAGAACACCTCTGAGAAATCTAGGCATAATTAAGTATTCATCCTACCATTGTGAGTATACTTGTAGACTTACTATTGCAGCAAACTCACCATGAAATTGGGTGCAGAGCTGAATGATTGGAGTCAAGCATGGGATGGTGAACATTAAAGTGGAAAACAACTTCTCTAGCCAATCTTCTGCCAAACTTGGTATGTTTACTGTCCATAAGGATTAGAACCAGCAGTGCTGATAAGCAGAAAATTCGAAACGACTATCTGGAGAACTTTTCCTGCAAACATAGGATGTTGTGGACAGTAGAGATGCAAACAATCTATTAAGGAAAAGATGCTTAAATCCCCATCAAAATCCCAACTCAGTTCTTCATAGAGTTAGAAAGAGCAATTCTCAAATTCATCTGGAATAACAAAAAACCCAGGATGCCACGGACCGACTCAGTCGGGACACACGTGGGGGAATCAGGGTCTTTGGTATGCAGGAAGGCACTGGTCGCGGCGTGAAATGACAGACAGACACACACAAGATCTGAATGCGTCTGAATGCACTTTACTGTTCTGAGGCAGGAATTTTTATACCCCCTCAAGTTGCTATTACAGTGAAATGTTTACAAAGAATGGTTACCATGAGTATATGGCACAAGGAGATACAAAATGAATCAGGTATGAACGTCAGAGATTACACACAAGGTCATCGCGTCCCTCTGTAGTCAATGATAAATTAGTAATTCAAGAGTCAGAGATTATACACAAGGTCATCACGTCCCTCTGTAGTCAATGATAAATTAGTAATTGGAATTAGTAATTAGTCCTTGGAAACACTATGTATGCTATCTTCTTGTAAGACTTTCTCAGGCTTATTTTGAGACTTTACTTAACTGATGGTTTCCATGTCAGAGTGCCAAAGCCAGCTAACCATACAAATAATATAAATTGTTGGGAGGTTAATTCTTTAATGTATCTAGGTAATAACTGTACAGCTGATTAAAAGCAAAGCAATGGATCTCTAGAAGATAAATCATGGCCAGTGCTGTAGCTCAAAGAATAAACTCCCAGTGAATCATCACGCCTGGATGCTCGCACCTCCGGCTGGCAGGGACATCTTGTAAGTAAAAGAACAGGTCAGAAAGAGGTCACACAGCTTGCCATGAGAAATTTCAGCTCAGCCCTATCCGCAGCCAAGGAGGCCCACAGCGGCATTCACTTTGAACAGCCCTGCCAAACAAGGCTTTTCCCAGTAAATATCACACAGCTTCCGCCTGGTGCAGCTTGGCTGCGTGAAATTTCGGTGTTCAAGAAATGCGTGTGATACCAGGATAGCTAAAATTATTATCAACAGTAAAAGAACTTCTGGGGAAATCAGTATCCCGGACCTCAAGCAATACTACAGAGCAGTAGTGTTAAAAACTGCATGGTATTGGTACAGTGACAGAGAGGTGGGTCATTGGAATAGGATTGAAGTCCCAGAATTCAACCCACACATCTATGGCCACTTGATCTTCGCCAAAGGAACTGACAACATCCAGTGGAAAAAAGATAGCCTTTTCAACAAATGGTGCTGGCTCAACTGGAGATCAGCATGCAGAAGAATGAGAATTGATCCATTCTTATCTCCTTATACTAAGCTCAACTCCAAGTGGATCAAGGACCTCCACATAAAACCAGACACACTGAAACTAATAGAAAAGAAACTGGGGAAGACCCTTGAGGACATTGGCTCAGAGGAAAGTTCCTGAACAGAACACCAATAGCTTATGCTCTTAGATCAAGAATAGACAAATGGCACGTCATAAAATTACAAAGTTTCTGTAAGGCAAAAGATACTGTCAAAAGGACAAATCGGCAACCAACAAATTGGGAAAAGATCTTCACCAACCCTACATCTGACAGAGGGCTAATATCCAATATATACAAAGAATTCAAGAAGGTAGACCCCAGAAAACCAAATAACCCTATCAAAAATGGGATACAAAGCTAAACAAAGGCTTTTCACCTGAAGAAATTTGGATGACTGAAAAGCACCTTAAGAAATGTTCAACATCATTAGTCATTAGGGAAATGCAAATCAAAACAACCCAGAAATTCCACCTCACACCAGTCAGAATTGCTAAGGTTAAAAATACAGGAGACAGCAGGTCTTGGTGAGGATGTGGAGAAAGAGGAACACTCTTCCACTGCTGGTGGGATTGCAAGCTATTACAACCATTTCGGAAATCAGTCTGGTGGTTCCTCCAGAAAACTGGACACAATACTTCCATAGGACCCTGCCATACCACTCCTGGGCATATACCCAGAAGATTCCCCAGCATGTAATAAGCATACATGCTCCACTATGTTCATAGCAGCTTTATTTATAATAGCCAGAAGCTGGAAAGAACTCAGATGTCCCTCAACAGAGGAATGGATGTGAAAAATGTGGTATATATACACAATGGTGTACTATTCAGCCATTAGAAGAAATGAATTCATGAAATTCTTAGAGAAATAGATGGAGCTAGAGATCATCATACTAAGTGACGTAACCTAGTCTCAAAAGAATACCCATGGTATGCACTCACTGATAAGTGGATATTAGTGTAGAATCTTGAAACACCAAAGACACAATCCACATACCAAATGATGTCTGAGATGAAGGAAGAGTGGAACCTGGATCTGGAAAGGCCAATGCATCAGTGTAGGAGAATCCTAGAACAGGGAAGGGGGAAGGGGAGGAAGGGGGGACAGGGAAAGGGAAAAGGGCATATGGGACCTTTAGGGGTCAGGGAACCAGAAAAGAGGAATTTAAATGTAAATAAAGAATATATCCAATAAAAAATGCTGACCTTGAAAAAAATAAAAATAAAAATGAGAAAAAGAGAAAGAAATGACATGCCAGACCTGACTAACCTGACTCAAAGCTCAAAGTTGGTGCTAAAGACAAGATGAGAGACAAAAGGAAAAAAAAAGAAAAGAAAAAGATGCTTAGTGAAAACTGTACCGGTATACAGGACTTGAGTATTTGAGAATTGTGGTAAATGGAGTTTCTTGCTGCTTTTACTGGTGGACCTATAACTGGTGCATTTCAGCTGATAGAGTCACACACTATATTTTGCTAAGAAATTCACACATGGCATTTTGATGAAGAAAAGGCAAGGGAGGTCATGTGTTTTTTGAAGGATGTATAAATATCTCTTAACTGACAGTGACTGTGGACTTCATAAGTAGCATTCAAACACACCATTGGTCTTGGCAGAATTTGGAAAACAAGCATTTTTACTCTGTACCATTTACACCAACTCAGGTTTGTATTTTATATTAGTAGACATTTGTGCTTTTTAAATTGTATATTGATGTAATATGAAAGTCACTATATTTGAATTATACTATATTAATAAAAGTTAATTTTTTAATTATTGCATATTGATGGAATTTAAAGTCATTTTGTTTGGAAAGTATCATGCTAAGTGAGTTAACACAATCACAAAAGAATACACATGAAATGCAGTCACTGATAAGTGGATATTAATGAGCCCAGAAGCTCTGAATACTCAAGTCCTAATTAACAAATGAAAAGATTCACAGGAAGAAGGGAGGAGAGGACCCTGGTCCTGAAAAGACTGGATCCAGGTTTTTAGGAGAGTACCAGAACAGAAAAAAGGTGGTGGGGGTGATGGGGGAATAGGCGGGAGTTGGGGGGTGGAGGTGGGCATGGAAGAGTACTTATGGGACATAGGGTGAAGGGGAAACTGGGAAAGGGGAAAGCCTTCAGAATGTAAACAAAGAATATAGAAAATAAATAAAAAAATAAAAAAAGAAAGGTTATGTTTCATTATTGAGTTTTGATAGAAATTTGAAGTTATTTTGTTAGACTATTTAGGACTATATTGTACATAAGCCATTTATCTAAAATGTGATGGTTCTCATATTTATTTCTATAGTGTATACATTGTTCATGTTAGAGAAAAGGAAACTTCTTAAACATAATGGAGCATATGATGTGTAAACTTGTGGGTCAATTGGAAAGTCACTTATGTCACATGACGTTTGGCTGGGGCACTAATGTGAAAAGATGTTATGCTAAAGCAAACACACAAAAGATCTAGGAAGTTTAGAGGGACCCATAGACAGAACACAATGCTGGATGGTTTTGGTATGTCTTGCCATACCTTAAGAGCCATCATTTCTTATGAGGTCACAGAGGGACACACACCAAAAACTTTGGGCCACATTCTGGGGACTGCTTGATGCTTTATCATACACTGGCCTATTGGCAGAATGATGTTAGTCTCACACAGACTTTAGCTAAGGTAGGCTCACATTGTGTTTTGTTGAGGAAAGACCCATGGGACGACATCTGATACTTGAAGGGAGTATAAATACTACTCAACTGACAGTTATGAGTCCCCTTACAACAATCTCTTGGTCTCATTTCTTCTTCACTGCACTTCATTTTCATTGAGAGAGGCATGGCACAAAACTTCTAGCATCCCTGCTGCTCCTGGCCATTCCCAAAGACTCATACCTGTTCAACAGAGGCATGGATATTTCTACTGTGTCATGGCACCACTGCAGATTGGTGTTTGCTAACCTAATACTACTAAGTGGACTGATGGCATATATGTGGCAATGCTGATTAAGTTTTCTACAAAAAGTGTATCTGACAATGTCCTCACTTCTGGTGGACCCTGTTATACTACTCCTGGGCATATACCCAGAGGATTCCCTGGGATGTAATAAGGATACATGCTCCACTATGTTCATAGCAGCCTTATTTATGATAGACAGGAGCTGGAAGAATCCAGATGTTCCTCAATGGAGGAATGGATACAGAAAATATGACATATTTACATAATGGAATACTACTCAGCTATTAAAAAACAATGAATTCATGAAGTTTTTATGCAAAAGGCTGGAACTAGAAAATATCATCCTAAGTGATGTAACCCAATCACAAAAGAATACACATAGAATATAGTCACTGATAAGTGGATATTAATTAGCCCAGAAGTTCTGAATACTCAAGACACAATTAACATATCAAATCAGGGACTAGACAAGGCTACCCTCTCTCTCCATATCTTTTCACTATAGTACTTGAAGTTCTAACGAGAGCAATTAGACAACATAAGGAAGTTAAAGGGATACAAATTGGAAAGGAAGAAGTCAAAGTATCATTATTTGTAGACGATATGATAGATTACTTAAGCGACCAAAAAAACTCCACCAGAGAACTTCTACAGCTGATAAACAACTTCAGCAAAGTGGCTGGTTATAAATTTAACTCAAGCAAATCAGTAGCCTTCTTGTACTCAAAGGACAAGAAGGCTGAGAAAGAAGTTAGGGAAATAACACCCTTCACAATAGCCACAAACAACATAAAGTACCTTGGCATAACTCTAACCAAACAAGTGAAAGATCTGACGGACAGGAACTTCAAGTCCTTGAAGAAAGAAATCAAAGAAGACCTCAGAAGATGGAAAAAGATTTCTTCCTCCTGGATTGGTAGGATCAATATAATAAAAATGGCTATCTTGTCAAAAGCAATCTACAGATTCAATGCGATCCCCATCAAAATCCCAACTCAATTCTTCATAAATCTAGAAAGAGCAATTCTCAAATTCATCTGGAGCAACAAAAAACCCAGGATAGCTAAAACTATTCTCAACAATAAAAGGACTTCTGGGAGAATCAATATCCCTGACCTCAAGCTGTACTATAGAGCAATTGTGTTAAAAACTGCATGGTATTGGTACAGCAACAGGCAAGCAAATCAATGGAATAGGATTGAAGACCCAGAAATGAACCCACAGACTTATCGTCACTTGATCTTTGATAAAGGAGCCACAACCATCCAGTGGAATAAAGATAGCCTGTTCAACAAATGGTGCTGGTTCAACTGGAGGTCAACATGCAGAAGAATGCGAATCAACCCACCCTTATCTCCTTGTACTAAGATCAACTCCAAGTGGATCAAAACCTCCACATAAAACCAGACACACTAAAACTATTAGAAAAGAAACTGAGGAAGACCCTGGCGCACATGGGCACAGGGGGAAAGTTCCTGAACAGAACACCAATAGCTTATGCTCTAAGATCAATAATTGACAAATGGGACCTCATAAAATTCCAAAGTTTCTGCAAGGCAAAGGACACTTCAGAAGAACAAAACAGCAACCAACAAAGTGGGAAAAGTTCTTCACCAACCCCACATCCTACAGAGGGCTAATATCCAATATATACAAAGAACTCAATAAGTTAAGCCCAAAAGAACCAAAAAGCCCTATCAAAAATGGGGTACAGAGCTAAACAAAGAATTTTCACCAGAAGAAATTCGGATGGCCGAGAAAAACCTTAAGAGATGTTCAACATCATTAGTCATCAGGGAAATGCAAATCAAAAGAACCCTGAGTTTCCACCTCATACCAGTCAGAATGGCTAAGATTAAAAACTCAAGAGACAACAAGTGCTGGCGAGGATGTGGAGAAAGAGGAACACTCCTCCACTGTTGGTTTGATTGCAAAATGGTAAAACCACTCTGGAAATCAGTTTGGCGGTTCCTCAGAAAATTGGGCATGTCACTTCCAGAGGACCCTGGCATACCACTCCTGGGCATATGCCCAGAGGATTCCCTTGCATACAATAAGGACACATGCTCCACTCTGTTTATAGCAGCCTTGTTTATAATAGCCAGAAATTGGAAGGAGCCCAGATATCCCTCAAAAGAGGAATGGATACAGAAAATGTGGTATATTTATACAATGGAATACTACTCAGCAATTAAAAATAATAAATTCATGCAATTTGTAGGTAAATGGTTTGATCTGGAAACTATCATCCTAAGCATGTTAACCCAATCACAAAAGGATACACATGAAATGCAATCACTGATTAGTGGATATTAATGAGCCCAGAAGCCCTAAATACTCAAGGCACAATTAGCAATTCAAAGGATTCCCAAGAAGAAGAAAGGAGAGGACCCTGGGCCTGAAAAGGTTGGATCCAGTTTTGTAGACCCAGAACAGAGAAATCATGGGGTGGGGCGGGGATGATTGGGGAATAGTTGGAGGGGAGAGGAATCATGGGCTGTATGTTGGTGGGGAACTGGGAAAGGGGAAAGTCTTTGGAATGTAAACAAAGAATATAGGAAATAAAAATTTAAAAAAAGATTGTGTATTTTATGATGAAAAAAGAAAAATTTTTTGGTTGAATTACTGCACATTAACTGAAGTTTAACATTTCTGTTTAATTATTGTATATTAATAGAAATTAAAAGGTTGTATTTCAGTATTGAGTTTTGATAGAAATTTGAATTTATTTTGTTAGACTATTTACAACTATATTTTGCATAAGCCATTTATCTAAAATGTGATGGTTCTCATATTTATTTCTATAGTGTATACATTGTTCATGTTAGAGAAAAGGAAACTTCTTAAACATAAAGGGGCGTATGAAGTTTAAACTTGTGGGCCGTTTGGAAAGTCACTTATGTCACATGATGTTTGGCTGGGGCACTAATGTGAAAAGATTTTATGCTAAAGCAAACACACAAAAGATCCAGGAAGTTTAGAGGTACCCATAGACAGAGCACAATGCTGGATGGTTTTGGTATGTCTTGCCCTTCTTTTTTTTGGGGGGGGGTTCGAGACAGGGTTTCTTTGTGTAGTCCTGGCTGTCCTGGAACTCACTCTGTAGACCAGGCTGGCCTCGAACTCAGAAATCTGCCTGTCTCTGCCTCCCAAGTGCTGGGATTACAGGCATGCACGACCACGCCCGGCTATGTCTTGCCTTTCTTTAAGAGCCATCATTTGTTATGAGGTCATAGAGGGACACACAAGAAAAAATTTGGGCCACATTCTGGGGACTGCTTGCTGCTTTATCATACTCTGGCCTATTGGCAGAATGATGTTTGATTCATACAAACTTTAGCTAAGGTAGGCTCCCATTGTGTTTTGCTGAGGAAAGACCCGTGGAATGACATCTGATACTTGAAGGGAGTATAAATACTACTCAACTGACAGTTATGAGTCCCCTTACAACACTCCCTTAGTCTCATGTCTTCTTTACTGCACTTCATTTAATTGAGAGAGGCATGGCAAAAAACTTCTAGCATCCCTGCTGCCACTGGCCATTCCCAGAGACTCACACCTGTTAAACAGAGGCATGGATGTTTCTACTGTGTCATGACACCACTGCAAATTGGTGTTTGCTAACCCTAACACTACTAAGTGGACTGATGGTGTATATGTGGTAATGCTGATTAAGTTTGCTTCAAAAAGTATCTGAAAATGTCTTCACTTCTAGAGAACCCTGTTATACCATTCCTGGGCATATACCTAGAGGATTCCTGAGATGTAATAAGGATATATGCTCCACTATGTTCATAGCAGCCTTATTTATGATAGACAGGAGCTAGAAGAACCAAGATGTCCATCAATGGAGGAATGGATACAGAAAATATGATATGTTTACACAATGGAACACTACTCAGCAATTAAAACCAATGAATTCATGAAAGTTTTAGGCAAAAGGTTGGAACTGGAAAATATCATCCTAAGTGAGGTAACCCAATCACGAAAGAATACATATGGAATACAGTCACTGATAAGTGAATATTAATTATCCAAGAATCTCTGAATACTCAAGACACAAATAAAATATCAAATGATTCCCAAGAAGAATGAAGGAGGGGGTCCTGGCCCTGGAATGGCTTGATCCAGCATTGTAGGGGAGTACCAGGACAGAGAAATGGGAGGGGAATGATTGGAGAATTGGTAGATGAAAGAGGACTTATGGGACTTATGGGGAGAGGGGGTGAACCTGGAAATGGGAACACATTTTGAATGTAAACAAAGAATATAGAAAAGAAAAACAAATAATAAAATGTCTTCTTCCCTCATTTCCTAATCATTTCTTTTCCACTACCTCTGGTTGGTTATAGGCTGGAAGAAATTGTGATGAATTTAAAAACCCTAATAAAAGTAGGATTTGAAAAGTCTAAAACTAGACTACCACAGCAGAAAATTGTGAGAAAGGTTGGATGCATGTAGCCAGTCAAGAAAGGTTGAGAATATCAGTGGAAGGAAATGGATTGCAATTTTCATCATACATAACTAATGAAAACTCTATCATTCAGAAACAACACTGGAAAACAGCATTATAGACAATGATGGTGTCAGGAAATTATACCCACAGCTTAGCCATCAGTGTGTTGAGTGGAATTCGTATCTTGCGTCTCCAAGCACAGATAGAGCTACATCTGTGTGACAGGACTAAGTGAAGTGAGATGGCTCTGGAATGGTATCTTCTGGAGAGATCACATACAAGGGACAATGGCTGGTCTGATTGTCACCCAATATAGGAGCAGTGTGGTTGTGCTTAATACTGGGAAACCTACCATATTAAAAAGGGCAACAATTTCACTGTCCAGCACTCAGGGAACACAAGTCAGGAATCAAGGCAGAAAACTAGAGACAAGAACTGAAAGAAATATCACTGAGCAATACTACATAATGCTTTGCATTACATTGGTACCTCTACTTCCCTTCTGGTACAACTCAAATAACCCAATACACAGAGAGGGATCCACACTATCCTAAGAATCAGTACTCATAGTGGTTCTCAGTAGGATGCTTTGCAGACCATTTAATGAAGTAATGTTCTCAATCGTGGATCCTTCTTCACATATTGCTCTTGAACATGTCAAGGCAACACAACACAAACCATCAATTTCATCGTGTAGCACATATAGAGAAATATGTGGTAGCCTGGGTCACATGGCCCTGAATCTGAGGAAAATATGTGAGATTACAAGGTTAATAGAATAGTGATTAATGGTTTGGAAGGCTCAAATCCAGGGAATTTTTGTCAGTGCTGAAAATAAGAGTAAAGGGGCCTAGAGATGCATGGTATGGGAGTAAGGACAGAGCACAGAGGTCTACTATTTAGAATTCTCTACAGGAAATGCAACTGGCTATCAGTAACCTGAAGATAGCCTGAGATTAGGAGAAGGAAATTGAGGGGCATGTTCACACTTGCCCAACAAGGACAGCCTTGTGAAATCTAGACATAATTTGGCAGCCATGCTAACATTATGCATATATTGTGAACTCACTATTGAAACACACTCAACAGGAATTTGGTTGCAGAGCTGTCATTGGAGCCCAGCACGGGCTGATAAGCAAAAAACTTAAAACCATTATCTGGAAAACTTTTCCTGCAAACATGGGATGTTGTGGACAGTAGAGATGCAAAGAACCTAATAAGGAAAGATGCTGAGTGAAAACTATACCCGGACTTAAGTTAGAGTATTGTAGTAAATGGAGTTTCTTGGTTCTTTAGGATTTAAACAGAGATATTGCACATCTCTGTAACTAGAATTATGCTGGCACAATGACAAGGGCACTGTAATTGGAGATTCTGGAGAGCTTATTAACAAGAGGTAACAGATGTGCTGTATACCTCCAATTATTTAGAACAGCACAGTAGGGCTTCTTTCTGAAAAAAAATTATCAAATTGAGCAAGGCAGGACATTTACTTACCACTTCTGAGAGAGCACAGTTCAGGAAATGAGGAAGGAATATGTACATGCTAGAACTGAGAGAACACTAAGAATACTACATAGTTCTTTGTACTCTATAGGGAACTCCACTAGCTGTACTGTACAATCCACACCACCAAAAAGTGGGAGCCACCCACGGAAGTCTCCGCACTACCATACTTATCATTACACATGGAGCTTCTACCAGGCCATTGTACAATCCACTTCCTGGGGGAATGTTCTCAGAATGTTCCTTCTCCTCATATATATCTACGTTGTGTTAACAAAAAGTGTTGGACACCAGACATAAGAATGTGGTGGCATGATCCACTTGTTCCTTAATCTGATTTTAAAAAATGTTACAAGAAGACAGGATTGATAGATTCCTAACAGACAGACTGAGAGCTTCAAAACAAGGCAATCTTGTAATAACTGGAAAGCCAGCAAATTGTTCTAGTGTAGCATGCCTTGATGTGTGCATAGAGCACAATTAGTTTTGTGTTTGTGAATGAATAACAGAGAATTCCAATGCAGGTACTGTGTGACCTGCAGGAGGCCTGGAAATAGATTAGGTCATTTTACAGCAATGTTCAACTTTGTCCAGTAATCATTCCTATATGTAATCTGCACATACATAGCTATGTCCTCATCCTGAAGATATTAAGTTTAGGACCTTACTATTGGGAGAATTTTGCTGGACCTTGTGTGCCAAGCTAGTTGCCTAGAGACACATATGGTAGACTTAACAGTATACTGGAAGGGAAAGGTCAAAACTTCATATCATGCATACCTGGTATACTCCATGATGATCAGAAATAGGACTTGGAATGTAAAGTTGCCAAGGGAAGCTGGGGGTATATAAACAAATTATGTGGATAGATGCAGAAAGAACAGGATAGATCTAGGCCTTAGGTTTTGTGTGTAGTGTGGAGAGTAGATATTCATAGCAGGTACTTAGGCAGAGATATTGAGAAAATCAGCATACAGACAGTTTTCTGATGTGGGCATAGAATGGGTATCTTGAGTCTCAGGAAATTAATACAGAATAGGGTCTGTGTGATTAGTACTATCCTGACACAGTTACAAAGGTACTGGAAGGGAAGCTTCTGGGGAGCTCAGGAACAAGGGAAAATGGCTGGGATATATGTATCCACATGTCGGGAATAGTCCAGTTGTATTAATTCTGGAGAAACTTACCACAGAAATTGGGGCAGGATCTTCATTGCACATCACTCAATAATTACAAATCAGGAATCAAAGAAGAAACCCAGAGGTAAGAAATGAACCTGATATTATTAAGGATTAGTACATGTTGCTTTGCATATCAAAGATACTTCTCTTTGTGGTCTTATAAAATGAGAACTACCTCCCAAATGTTGCCAACATTCACAGAGGGCTACATAGTACCAAAAGTATCTTTACTCAACTTAGCTTATCAAAGACTTCTACAGACCGATCAAGGATTAATGTTATCAATTGAGGTTCGTATTTGGCAGTTGACTCTAGAAGATGTCAGGAAAACCCCACACAAACCATCATCTTGAGGCTCTACCATACCTTGCAGATGTATGTGGAAACTTGAACTACATTTCATTGAGTCTGCTGAAAAATATCAAGCAATATTACATAGTTAATAGAGTCCCGAGAATTGGTCTTGAATGCTCCAAAGCAGGTAATCCATGTTGGTGCTGGAAATACAGTAAATTTAGCCAAAAGAAGAATTGTCTGTGACTGTAGACATGTCACAGAGGACTGAGATTTGGAATAATACTAAACAAGAAAGCCTAGTTCAGGTTCTCCATGCTGAGAAGGTCTGAGGATAAGAGAAGGGACTGGAGGGAAAACTTCACATTTGCTAAGCAAGGTAACCTCTGTCAAATCTAGATATATTTTGTAGGCATTCTACCAATGTGTATATACTTTTGGACACATTATTGCAATAATCTCACCATGAAATTTGGTTGAGAGCTGAGTGCTTGGAGCCAAACATGTGATCATAAGCAGGAAACTCGAAACACAGGTCAGGAATGGGGAGAAAATCTATAGGCAAAAACTGAATGTCATACTACTACATATAGTGGTCCAAACAATACTACATAATAATCTGTACTCTATAGGGAACTCCACTTGCCTTACTATACAACTGAAACCAGCTCCCAAATTTGGTACACACCCACAGATATATCCAAATTATCTGGAGACATTTTCCTGCAAACCTGCGCTTATGTGGACAGGAGAAATGGAAAGAGGATATTAAGGAACAGATGCTAAATGAAAACTGTACCCGGACATAAGTATTAGAGTATTGTGGTAAATGGAGTATCTTGGTTCTCAAGGAATCAAACAGACATTGCACATCTCTGTAACTAGAACTATGTTGTCACAGTGACAAGAGCAGTGGAAGGGGAGATTCTGGAGAGATTATTAACAAGAGACAACAGATGTGATGTATACCTCCAATTATTTAGAACAGCACAGTATGGCTTCATTCTCAAAAAAATTACCATAGTGAGGAAGGCAGGATATTTCCTTATCACTTCTGTGAGAACACTGATCAGGAAATGAGGAAGAAATGTATAGGCTAGAACTGAAAGAGAGAACACTAAGAATACTACATAATCCTTTGTACTCTATAGGAAACTCCACTTGCCTTAATGTATAAACCACACCAAGCACAGAATTTCGCTGGACCTTGGGTGCCAAGCTAGGTGCCTAGAGACAAGCATGGTTGACTTAGCAGTGCACTGGAAGAGAAAGGTCGAAACTTCATATCATGTATACCTGGCACACTCCATGATGATCAGAAATAGGACTTGAAATGTAGAGATGGCAAGGGAAACGTGGGCTATATAACCAAATCATGATGATAGATTCAGAAGCAACATGACAGGCCTAGGTCTTAGGTTATGTCCACAGTGTGGAGAGTAGAGATTCATGGAATGTACCCAGTTAGAGATATTGAAAAAATCAGCACACGGACAGTTTTCTCATGTAGGGATGGAATGGGTATCTTGAGTCTCAGGAATTCGAAACAGATTAGGGTCTGTGTGACTAGTACTATCCTGGCACATGTACAAAGGTACTGGAATGGAAGCTTCTGGGGAGCTCATGAACAAGGGAAAATGGCTGGGATATTTGTATCCACATATTGGGAATAGCCCAGTTGTATTAATTTTGGGCAAACTCACCAGAGTTATTGGTGCAGGATCTTCATTTTCCATCATTCAAAGAAAACAGAACAGGAACCAGATTGAGGTAGGACATGAACCTTATACCAATAAGCAATGCTACATAGTGTTTTGCATTCCATAGATATTTATATTTGTCTTCTTGTAAAACCCGGAACTATCTCCCCAATATTTCCACCAACCACAGAGGGCTCCATAGAACCAAAAGAATCTTTACTCAATGTAGCTTACAGTAGACTTTTCTACAGACCATCATGGATTATTGTAATCAGTTGAAGTTCATAGTTCTCAGTTGACTCTAGAAGATGTGAGGAAAATCCCACACAAACCATCATGTTGAGGCTCTTTCATACCTGGCAGAAGTATGTGGCAGCATGATCCACATGGCATTGAGTCTGCTGAAAAAAATGAAGCAAGATTACATTGTTAATAGAGTCCTAAGAAATGGACTTGAATGCTCCAATGCAGTTAATCAGTGTCAGTGCTGGTAATATAGTAAATTTGCCCAAGAGAAGCTTGGTCTCTAAGTAATTCCTGGCACAGTGTGCTGAGATTTGGAATCCTAAACAAGAAAGTCTAGTGTAGGTACTCTATCCTGAGGATGGACTGATAATAGGGAAATGTGCTGGAGGGAAAGGTTTACACTTGCCCAGCAAGGTCACCCCTGTGAAATCTAGACATACTTAGGTAGGCATCCTACCATTGTGAATTTACTAGTGGACTCACTGTTGCAGGAATATCACCAGGAAATTGGGTGCAGAGCTGAGTGCTTGGAGCCAAGCATGTTATGATAATCAGGAGACAAGAAACCATTATCTGTAGACCTTCTCCTGCAATCCTGGGATGTTTTGGTCCTGCGAGGTGGAAAGAAGCTATTAAGGAAAAATGTTGAGTTAAAACAGTACCCAGACTTAATTACTAGAGTATGGAGGTACATCAAGTATCTAGGCTCTACAGGAACTCACCAGAGATATTGTGCATCTGTGTAACTAAAACTATCCTGGCACAGTGATATTGGCACTGGATGGGGAGATTCTGGAGAGCTTATCAATAAGATGCAACAAATGAGCTGTTTGACTCCAATTATTTAGAGCAGCACAGTTGGGTTTCATTCTGGAAAACCATACAATAGGAAGAAAGGCAGGAGTTTCACTTACCACCTCTGACAGAACACAGGTCAGGAAATAAGGAGGGAATCTATAGGCAAGAACTGAAAGTGATACCAGTCACTACATATAGTGGTACAATGAATACTACATAATAATTTGTACTATATAACGAACTCCACTTGCCTTATTGTACAACTGAAACCAGCTCCCCAAAATGGGATGCACACACAGCGATATCCAAATGGCCATATTTATCATTACACAATGGAGTTCCCAACAGGCCATTATATAAACCTTTCATGGAGAAATGTTCTCATTTTAGATTCCTTCTCTTCATATGTTTCTACATTGTGTTAACACAAACTGTTGTTGATGCATCATCACATCTGAGACAAGTATGTGGCAGCATGGTCCATGTGGTACTTAATCTGATAAAAAATGATACAAGATGACAGAATAGATAGATTTGTGTCAAACAGTCTGAGCCTTAAAACTAGGCAATCTTTCTAATAACTGGAGAGGTAGATAATGGGTTTATGGTAGTATGTCTGTGTGTGTGCATAGAGCAGAATTATGTTTTTATTTGAGAATGAAAAACAGGAAAACCTAGTGCAGGTTCTGTGTGACCTGGAGGAAACCTGGAAATAAATGATATCATTGTAGTTTAATGTTCAGCCTTGCCCATAAAGGACAGCTATGAGTAATTTCCAAATACTTAGCTAGTCCTCCCCCCCCCATGACACTGACTGTAGGGCCTTACTCATGGGGAAATTTCACATTTATCTTGTATGCAGATCTAGGACACTAGAGACATTCATTGTAAGCTGAGAAGGGTACTTGTTGGGAAAAGTCTGTACATCCTGTACATCATGTCATATGTCTCCATGTATTGGGAAGAGCACTGTTGTATTTGTTTCTGGACAATCTCAGCATAGGAATTGGAACAGGATCTTAATTAACCATCATAGAAAGAAAAAAAAAAGATCAGAAATCAAATAAACTAAATTTATACCACTAAGGAATATTACATAGTGCTTTCTATTGCATAGATACTTATGTTTCTCTTCTTTTTTTAATTTTTATTTTCTATATTTTATGTTTACATTCCAAAGGCTTTCCCCTTTCCCAGTTTCCCCCCACCATATGTCCCATAATTCCTCTCCCCCCTGCTATAAATGGTGTACAGAGCTAAACAAAGAATTTTCACCAGAAGAAATGCAGATGGCCAAGAAACACCTTAAGAGATGTTCAACATCATTAGTCATCAGGGAAATCAAATCAAAACAACCCTGAGATTCCACCTCATATCAGTCAGAATGGCTAAGATTAAAAACTCAAGAGACAACAGGTGCTGGCGAGGATGTGGAGAAAGAGGAACACTCCTCCACTGTTGGTGGGATTGCAAAATGGTAAAACCGCTCTGGAAATCAGTGTGGTGGTTCCTCAGAAAATTGGGCATGTCACTTCCAGAGGACCCTGGCATACCACTCCTGGGCATATGCCCAGAGGATTCCTCTGCATACAATAAAGACACATGCTCCACTATGTTTATAGCAGCCTTGTTTATAATAGCCAGAAATTGGAAGGAGCCCAGATATCCCTCAAAAGAGGAATGGATACAGAAAATGTGGTATATTTATACAATGGAATACTACTCAGCAATTAAAAATAATGAACTCATGCAATTTGTAGGTAAATGGTTAGATCTGGAAACTATCATCCTAAGTGAGCTAACCCAATCACAAAAGAAATACACATGAAATGCAATCACTGATAAGTGGATATTAATGAGCCCAGAAGCCCTAAATACTCAAGGCACAATTAGCAAGTCAAATGACTCCCAAGAAGAAGAAAGGAGAGGACCCTGGGCCTGTAAAGATTGGATCCAGTATTGTAGACCCAGAACAGAGAAATCGTGTGTGTGGGGGGGGAATGAGTTTCTCTTCTTAAAATCCCAGAAATACCACCTGTGTTGCCAAAACACAAAGTGGGCTGAATAATACCATAATAATCTTTACTCAAGGTCGCTTACTATTGACTTTTCTACAGACCATTTTAAGAAGGAATGTTACGAATTGAGTTTCCTACATCTCAGAAGTTTCTACAACATGTCAGGGAAACCCAAAACAAACCATCATATTGAATCTCTACCATACCTGGCAGAATTATATGGCAATATGGTCTATATGGCACTGAATGTTCTGAAAAAAATGGTGCACATTTACAAGGTTAATACGGCCTGAGAAATGGTCTTGAATGCTCAACGCCAGGCAATCCTTGTCAGTACTGGAAATACAGTAAATTTGGCCAAGAGAAACATGCTCTGGGAGTAAGGACAGGGCACAATTGGCTAGGATATGGAAAACTAAATAAGGAAGCCCAGTGCAGGTACTCTATCCTGAGGAAGGACTGAGAACAGTAGAAGGGACTGGAAGGGAAGGTACACACTTGCACAACAAGGACAACGCTGTGAATCTAGACATAATTCGGTAGGTATCCTACCATTTTGAGTATAATCGTGGACTCACTATTCCAGCAAACTTGCCATGAAACTGTGTGCAGAGCTGAGGTCTTGGAGTCCAGCATGGGATGGCCTTAGTGTTAGGCCTTAGAGTATGGGAGTATAATGAATATGTTAGTTCTCAGAGGAAGCAACATAAATAGTGCAGGATCTGTGTGACAAGAACTATCCAGGCACACTGAGGATGCACCAGAATGATGAACTTCTGGAGAGCTCACCAACAATGGAAAGTGGATGATGTCTATGTTTCCACATACAGTGAACCTCAGTGGAGATTAATTCTGGGAAATCTTATCATAGCCACTAGTGAAGGATTTTCACACTGCTTTATTGTAAGAACACTGATCAGGTATCATGTAAGAAACCTAGAGGCAAGAACACAAGCAGACAAACCTAAGGGACACTACACAATGATTTGCACTCAATAAGTACCTTTTCTCTTCTTCTATAACACCAATACACCTCCCAAATCTTAGTAACCCCCATACTGTGCTCTACACTACCTTGATAATCATTACTCCAGTTGGATCTCAAAATGCTTTTTACAAACCACTTCTTGGATGAATGGTTTCAGATGATTGTACATTGTATGAAATTCATACAAAACAATCATCATGCTGAGGTTCTTTCACATCTCACAGAAGAATGTGATAATATTTTCTACATGATATGAAATCTGACAAAAAATGGTGCAAGTTAATAGAATCCAGGTAAACATTCTGAGAGTCCCAAATCCAGTTAATCTGAGTCACAACTTGTTGTTCAGCAAGTGAGTCTAGAGAATCAAGTTCTGGATGTGTGCACAGAGCACTGTTGGACTTGCATTTGAGAATACTAAAGAGCGAAAATCAGCAAAGTTTCTGTGTGACCTGAAGGAGGCCTGTGAATAGGAGATGGCACTGTATGCCAAGGTTCAGTATCACCCCTAAAGAATACCCATGAATAATCTTCACAAAGTTTGCTAGACTCTACCATTGGTGCCTTTACTTGTGGACCTATAACTGGGGCATTCCAGGTGATAGAGACTCACACCAAATTTTGCTAAGAAAAGCTCACGTTATTTTGCTGAAGAAAGACCAAAGGGATGTATATATATATATATATATATATATATATATATATATATATACACCTGTTAACTGACAGTGACTGTGGACTGCAAAACTAGCATTACAACACACCATTGGTCTTGGCAGAATTTGGAAAATGCATTTTTATACCATGCCATTTATACAAACTCAGGTTTGTATTTTATATTAGTAGACATTTGAGCTTTTGAAATTGTATATTGATATAATATTAAGGTAATTATATTTGAATTATAGTATATTCATAAAACTATAGTTTTAATAATTACTGCATATTTAGAAAAATTTAAAGTCATTTTGCTTGGATTATTGTATATTAAGGGAAATTTGATGTCATTTTCTTTGAATTTTGTATAATTGTAATATAATGAGAGAAATTTTAAGTAGTTTTGTTTGAATAATTGAATATTAAGAGAAATTTAATTTCATTTTATTTGAATTAAATGTAAGTTAAAAATTTTATTTTTTGTTGAATTATTGTGTTTTGATAGATATTGAAGGTCATTTTGTTTGAATTATTTTCTATTAATAGAAATTTGATATCATTTTATTTGAATTAAATATATATTAATAAAAATTTTATGTTTTGGTTTAATTATTGTATATTGATAGAAATATAAGTTCATTTTATTTGAATTATAGTATATTAATAGAAATTTAGTATTCTTTTAATTTTTGTATATTGATTGAAATTTATAGGTGTTTTGTTGGAATTATTGCATATTAATAGAAATTTAATGTCATTTTCTTTGAAATGTTTCATATTTCTAGAAATGTAAGGTTGTTTTAATTATTGTATATTAATAGAAGCTAATATTGTTTTGGTTTTCTTTATTGTATGCTGAAAGAAACAAAAAATTGTTTGGTTTGAATTACTGTACATTAAAAGAAGTTCACCTTTTATTTAGTTATTGCATATTAATAGAAATTGAAAGATTTTGTTTCATTATTATATATTGATAGAAAATTTTTAGTTGTTTTGTTGGATTCTTTAGGGCTATATTGTGCATAAGCCATTTATCTAAAATGTGATGGTACTCATATATATTTCTATAGTGTATACATTGTTCATTTTAGAGAAAAGGAATACGCCTCCACTGCTGGTGGGACTGCAAGCTGGTACAACCACTCTGGAAATCAGTCTGGCGTTTCCTCAGAAAACTGGACATGATACTTCCAGAGGACCCAGCCATACCACTCCTGGGAATATACCCAGAAGATTCCCCAGCATGCAATAAGGATACATGCTCCACTATGTTCATAGCAGCCTTATTTATAATAGCCAGAAGCTGGAAAGAATCCAGATGTCCCTCAACGGAGGAATGGATACAAAAAATGTGGTATATATACACAATGGAATACTATTCAGCCATTAGAAACAATGAATTCATGAAATTCTTAGAGAAATGGATGGAGCTGGAGAACATCCTACTAAGTGAGGTAACCCAGTCTCAAAAGAATACCCATGGTATGCAGTCACTGATAAGTGGATATTAGCCTAGAATCTTGGGACACCAAAGACACAATTCACATACCAAATGATGTCCGACAAGAAGGAAACTTCTTAAACATAAAGGAGCATATGAAATGGAAACTTGTTGGTTGTTTGGAAAGTCACTTATGACAAATGATATTTGGCTGGAGCACTCATGTGAAAAGATGTTATGCTAAAGCAAACACGCGAAAGGATCCATGAAGTTAAGAGGGACCCGACAGACAGTGGACAATGCTGGATGGTTTTGGTATGTCTTGCCATTCCTTAAGAGCCATCATTTGTCATGTGGTCATAGAGGGACACAACAAAAACTTCGGGCTATATTCTGGGGACTTCTTGCTGCTTTCTCATACTCTGACCTATTGGCAGAATGATGTTGGACTCACACAGACTTTATCTAAGACAGGCTCACATGGTGTTTTCCTCAGGAAAGACACGTGGAAGTACATGTGATACTTGAAGGGAGTATAAATACTATTCAACTGACAGTTATTAGTCCCTTTACAACACTCCCTTGGTCTCATGTCTTCTTCACTGCACTTCATTTCATTGAGAGAGAAATGGCACACAACTTCTGGCATCCCTGCTGCTCCTGGTCATTCCCAATGACTCATACCTGTTCACCAGAGGCATGGATATGTCATGCTGATTGGTGTTTGCTACCCTAACACCTCTAAGTGGATTGATGGTGTATATGTGGTAATACTGATTAGGTTTGCTTTAAAAAATGTTTCTGAAAATGTCTTCTTCCCTCATATCCTAATCATTTCTTTTCCATTACCTCTTGTCTGTTGTAGGCTGGAAAAATTTTTGATGAATTAAAAAAAACCCTTATTAAAAGTAGGATTTGAAATGTCTAAGACTATACTACCACACCAGAAAATTGTATAAAAGGTTGGGTGCATGCAGCCAGCAAAGGAAGGGTGAGAAGATCAGTGGAAGGAAAATGCTTGCAAGTTTCATCATACATAACTGATAAGCACTCTATCCTTCAGAAACAGGACTGGGAAATGGAATTTTAGACAATGATGGTGTGAGTAAATTACACCCACAGTTTAGCATCAGTGTTTTGATTGGAAATCGTATCTTGGGTCTCCACGGAACTCATACAGATGCAGCAGTTTCAGTGTGACCGGACTATCTAAGTGGAGTGATGATGGTTCTGGAATGCGATTTTCTGGAGAGATCACAAGAGATAATGGCTGGTCTGATTGTCTCCCAATATAGGAGCAGTATGGTTGTGCTTTATCCTGAGAAACTCACCATATTAAACAGAGCAAGTGTTTCACTGTCCATCACTCAGGGAACCCAAGTCAGGAATCAAGAAAGAAACCTAGAGGCAAGAACTGAAAGAAATATCACTGTGGAATACTACATAATGCTTTGCATTGCATTGGTACATCTACTTCCCTTCTGGTACAACTCACATAACCCAAAGTTTGGCAATACACAGAGAGGGACCCACAGCATCCTAAGAGTCAGTACTCATAGGGGCTCTCAACAGGATGCTTTAAAGATCATTTAATGGAGTCATGTTCTCAATTGTGGCTCCTTATTTGCATATTACTCTAGAACATGTCAAGTTAACACAACACAAATTATCAATGTTATTGTGTAGCACTTATGGACAATTATGTGGTTGCTTGGGTCACATGGCATTGCATGTGATGAAAAAAATGATGTGAGATTACAAGTTAAATAGAACATTGACTAATGGCTTTGAAGGCTCAAATCCATGAAATTTGTGTCAGTGGTGGAAATAGAGTAAATGGGCTTAGAGATACATGGTATGGGAGTAAGCACAGAGCACAGAGGGCTAGTATTTAGAATACTATACAGGGCAGACCAGTGCAGCTACTCTGTAACCTGAGGGTAGCCTGAGATTAGGAGAATGAACTGGAGGGGAATGGTCACACTTGTTCTCCAAGTCCACCCTTGTGAGACCTAACATAATTTGATAGCCATTCTCCCATTATGAGTATACTTGTGGACTCACTATTGCAAAAACTCATCAGGAAATTGGTTGCAGAGCTGAGTGCTTGGAGCCATGCATGGTATGATAAGCAGGACACTCAAAATCCCTTTCTGCAGAACTTTTCTTTGAAACATGCTATTGTCTGGACAAGACAGATGGAAAAAGGCTGTTAAGGAAAAGATGATGAATGAAAACTGTCCAGGACATAAGTATAATAGTATTGTGTAAATGGATTTTCTTGGTTCTCTAGGAATTAAACAGAGACATTGCACATCTTGGTACATAGAACTATGCTGGCACAGTGAAATGGGCACTGTAAGGGGAGATTCTGAAGAGCTTATTAACAAAAGGCAACAGATGTGCTCTATACCTCCAAGTATTTAGAACAGCACAGTAGGCCTTCATTCTGGAAAAAATTATCATAGTGAGCAATGCAGGAGATTTACTTACCACTTCTGAGAGAGCACAGGTCACGGAATGAAGAAGAAATATATAAGCTAGAACCAAAAAAGAGCACTAAGTATACAACATAGTACTTTGTACTCTATAGGGAACTCCACTTGCCTTATTGTACAATTCACACCACCCAAAAATAGGCAAGACAAACAGAATTCTCCACTCTACCGTACTTATCATTTCACAATGGAGCTTCCACCAGGCCATTTTACATTTCCTGGAGGAATGTTCTCTGTTGAGATTACTTCTCCTAATATATGTTTATATCGTAAGTTAACAGAAACAGTGTTGGTGATACATTGTGACAGCCAGCAAATGGGTCTAGGGTATCATTTCTGGGTGTGTGCATACAGCTAGATTAGTTTTGTATTTGTGAATGAATAACAGAGAATACCAATGTAGGTACTGTGTGACCTGATGGAGGCCTGGAAATAGATTAGGTCGTTTTAGGGCAATGTTCAACCCAGCCCTGTAAGGATTCCATTGTCTACTCTTGCACATAAATAGCTAGTTCTCATCCTGAGGACACTAACTTTAGGGCCTTACTAGGGGGTCAATTTCGCTGGGCCTATGGTGAAGAGATAGGTACCTAGAGACAAGCATGTAGAATTAGCAATGCACTGAAAGGGAAAAGTTGAAAACTGGTACACTCCATGTTGATCAAAAATAGGAAAGGCCAATGCATCAGTGTAGGAGAATAGCAGAACAGGGAAGTGGGAAGAGGAGGATGGGAGAACAGGGGGAGGGAAAATGGCATATGGGACCTTTGGGGGGGCAGGGAACCAGGAAAAGGGGAATGAAATGTAAATAAAGAATATATCCAATAAAAAGGAAATAGAACCATAAAAAATAGGACTTGTAATATGGACATGGCAAAGGAAATGGGGTAGATAACCAAATTATGAGTATAGATGCAGAAGCAGTATGATAGACCTAGGTCTAAGATTTTGTATATAGTGTGAAGAGTAGAAATTCATGCAAGGTACTCAGGCAGAGTTGTTGAGAAAAATCAGCATACAGATGTAGTCTTTCACATGTGGGGATAGAATGGGTATCTTGAGTCTCACTAATTCAACACAGATAGAAGAGCATCTGTGTGACTAGTACTCTCCTGGCACAGTTGCAAATGTCCTGGAAAGGAAGCTTCTGTGGAACTCATGAACAAGGTAAAATGGCTGGGATATATGTATCCACATATTGGGAATAGCCCAGTTGTATTAATTCTGGACAAACACCACAGGAATTGGGGCAGGATCTTCATTGCCAACCACTCAATGAATACAAATCGGGAATCAAAGAAGAAACTTAGAGGTAAGAAATGCACCTGATATCATTTAGGATTACTATATATTGCTTTGCATTCCATAAGTATGACTCTTTGTCTTCTTTTAAAACCTAGAATTACCTCAGAAATGTTGCCAACACCCACAGAGGGCTACATAGTACCATATGTATCTTTACTCAACTTAGCTTACCAAAGACTTTTCTATAGACTGATCAAGGATTAATGGTATCATGTGAGGTTCATACTTGATTGTTGACTCTAGAACATGTCAGGAAATCGCCCAACAAACCACCATGTTGGGGCTCTACTATGCAGAAGTATGTGGCAGCATTCTACACATGTGTCTTAGTTAGGGTTTTACTGCTGTGAACAGACACCATGACCAATGCAAATTTTATAAAAGACAACATTTAATTGGGGTTGGCTTACAGGTTCAGAGGTTCAGTCCATTGTCATCAAGACAGAAACATGGCAGCATCCTTGCAGATATGGTGCAGGAGGAGCTGAGAATTCTACATCTTCATCTGAAGTCGGCTAGAGGAAGACTGACTTCCAGGCAACTAGGGTGAAGGTCTTAAGGCCACAGCCTCAGTGACACATCTACTTCAACAAGGCCATATCTCCTAATAGGGTCACTCCTTGGGCCAATCATATATGAACCATCACAACATGGCTTTGAATATCCTGAAAAAAAAATGAAGCAAGATTACATGGTTAATAGAGTCCTGAGAAATGGTCTTGAATTCTCTAATGCAGATAATCTGTGTCAGTGCTGGAAATACAGTAAATTTGGCCAAGAGAAGCATGGTCTAGGACTAAGAACCTGGCACAGTGGACTGAGATTTGGAATAATGATCAAGGAAGCCTAGTGAAGGTACTCTATCCTGAGAAGGACTGAGAATAGGAGAAGACTGGATGGAAAGGTTAACACTTTCCCAGCAAGATCACACACCTGTGAAATCTAGATATATTTACGTAGGCATCCTACCATTTTGAGTATATTTGTGGACTCATAATTGCAGCAATCTTATCATGAAATTGGGTGCAGAGCTAAGTGATTAGAGGCAAGCATGTGATGATAAGCAGGAATCTCGAAACACAGGTCAGGAAACAAGGAAGAAATCTATAGGCCAGAACTGAAAGTGATACCACTAAATATAGTGGTACAAAGAATACTACATAATAATTTGTACTCTATGGGGAACTCTACTTGCCTTATTGTACAAACAAAACCAGCTAACAAAGATTGTACCCACCCACAGATATATCCAAATTATCAGGAGACCTTTTCCTGCAAACCTGGGATTGCGTGGACAGGTCAGATGTAATGAGGCTGTGAAGGAAAAGATGCTGAGTAAAAATGGTACTTGGACATAAATATTAGTGTATTGTGGTAAATGGAGTTTCTTGGTTCTCCAGGAATTAAACAGAGATATTGCACATCTCTGTAGAACTCCTATGGCACAGCGACAAGGGCACTAGAAGGGGAGATTCTGGAGAGTTTGTTAACAAGTGGCAAGAGATGTGCTTGAAACTAACAATTATTTAGAACTGCAGAGTAGGGCTTCATTCTCGAAAAATTTACCAAAGTGAGCAAGGCAGATTTACTTACCACTTCTGAGAGAGCACAGGTCAGGAAACAAGGAAGAAATGTACATGCTAGAACTGAAAAGAGAACACTAAAACACTACATAGTTCTTTGTATTCTATAGGGAACTCCACTTGCCTTATTGTACAATCAACAACACCAAAATTTGGAGCCAACAACCAAAGTCTCCACACTACCATACTTATCATTACACAATGGAGCTTCCACCAGGCCATTGTACAATCCATTGAGGAGTGTTGGTGGTACATTATGACACCAGACAGAAGAATGTGGTAGCATGGTCCACTTGGTACTTAATATGATGAAAAAATGATACAAGAAGACAGGATTGATAGGTTCCTAACAAACAGACTGACAGCATCAAATACAGGCCATCTTGTAATAACTGGAAAGCCAGCAAATGGGTTTAGGATAGCATGCCTTGCTGTGTGCATAGAGCATAATTAGTTTTGTATTTGTGAATGAATAACAGAATACCAATGCAGGTATTGAGTGACCTGCAGGAGGCCTGGAAGTAGATTAGGTCGTTTTACAGCAATGTTCAACTTTGCCCAGTAAGGATTCCCATGTGTAATCTTCACATATATAGCTAGTTCTCATCCTGAGGACATTATCCTTCTGGCCTTACCAGTGGGAAAATTTCGCTGGACATTGGGTGCTGAGGTAGGTGCCTAGAGACAAGCATGGTAGACTTAGCTGTGCAGTGAAAAGAAACTGGGGCTAGATAACCAGATTATGAGGATAGATGCAGAAGCAGAATGATAAACCTAAGTCTAAGATTTTGTGTATAGTGTGGAGAGTAGAAATTCACGGAAGTCTTTCACATGTGGGGAAAGAATGGGTACCTTGATCTCAGAATTTCAACATGGATAGAATAGTGTCTGTGTGATGAGTACTGTCCTTGCACAGTTACAAAGTTACTGGAAGCGAAGCTTCTGGGGAGATCAAGAACAAGGGAAAATGGCTGGGATATATGTATCCATATATTGGGAATAGCACAGTTGTATTAATTCCGGAGAAATTTACCACAGGAATTGGGGCAGGATCTTCACTCTCTACCACTCAATGATAACAGATAAGGAATCAAAGAAGAAACTTAGAGGTAAGATATGAACTTGATACCAATAAGGAATGTTACATAGTGCTTTGCATTCCCTAGATATTTCTATTTGTCTTCTTGTAAAAACCTGAAATACCTCCCCAATTTTGCCACCACCCAAAGAGGGCCCCATAGTACCATGAGAATCTTTACTCAAAGTAATTTACTATAGATTTTTTACAGATCATTTGGATGTGTGCTGGTATCAATTAAGGTTCCTACTTCTCAGATGACTCTAGAACATATCATGAATACTTAACACAAACCATCATGGTGAGGCTCTACCATACCTTGCAGAATTATGTGGTATCATGATCCACCTTACACTGAATCTGCTAAAAATGATGCAAGATTACAAGGTTAGAAGAGACCTGAGAAACAGTCTTGAATGCTCAAAGCCAGTGCTGTTAATACGGCAAATTTTGCTAAAAGAAATATTATCTGGAAATAAGGGCTAGGATTTGGAATACCAAACAAAGAAGCCCAGTTCAAGTACTCTATTTTGAAGGAGGATTGAGGATAGGAGAAGGAACAGGAGTAGAAGGGGCACTCTTGGCCCACAAGGACGCTCCCTGTCAAATGTAATTAAGTAGGCATCATAACAGCATGAGTATACTTGTGGACTCACTATTGCCTCAAACTCACCATGAATTTGGGTACAGAGTTGAGTGCTTGGAGCCAAGCATGGGATGGTGAGCAGGAAACTCGAAACCAGGGCAGATGCAAATAAGTTACTAAGGATAAGATGCTGAGTGAAAACTGTACCTTGACTTAAGTATTAGAGTGTGGGGGAATATCCTGTATCTGTGTTCTCCAGGAATTCAACAGAGATATTGCACATCTCTGTAACTAGAATTATTCTATCAGAGTGAAAATGTCAGGGGAAGGGAAGAATTTGAAGAGCTTACCAACAAGAGGCAACAGATGAGCTGAATGCCTCCAATTATTTAGAATATCACAGTTGGGCTCAATTCTGGACAAAAACTTACAATAGGGAGCAAGGTATGTCATTCATTTACCACCTCTAAGAGGGCATATGTCAAGAAACACAAAATAAATCTATAGGCAAGAACTGAAAGAGTTACCACTGGGGAATAATATATATTTTGCACTCCATAGGGAACACCACACACACACACACACACACACACACACACACACTGGTCTCCACAGGACCATATCATTCTTTACACAATGGAGCTTCCAACAGGCCATTATACAGTCCATTTCATGGAGGAATCTTCCCAATTGAGATTCCATCTTATATCAGTCTACATTGTGTTAGGTTAACAGAAACAGTGCTGGTGATGCATTATCAGAGCAGCAGGAGAATGTGGCAGCATAATCCACGTGATACTCTGATAAAAAATATGATTCAAGACAATAGAATTGATAGATTTGTAATAAACAGTCTGGGAGCCAAAAAGCGATATAATCTTACAACAACCAGAAGGCCAGCAAATGGTTTTAGTTTAGTATGTCTGTGTGTGAGCATGGGGCAGAAATGCTTTTTATTTGAGAATGAAAACAAGGAAGCCCAATTCAGGTGTTGTGTGACAGGAAGAGGCCTGGAAATAGATGGTCATTTTTGGGCAATATTTAGCCTTACCCACAAAGGACACCTATGGGTAATTTGCAAATACTTAGCTAGACATTCTCCTAAGGACAGTAACCATAGGTCCTTACTGATGGGGAAATTTAGCTTGACTTTATGTGCACATCTAGGTTCCTAGAGATAAGCATGCTAAGATGAGCAGGGCACTGGAAGGAAAAGGTCTATACATCATATCATATGTCTCAATATATTGGGAATAGCAAAGATATATTTAACTCTGGAAAATATCACCCCTCAAATTGTGGCAGGAATAAAAAAAGAAACCTAGAGGAAAGAAATGAACATAAGACTAAGGAATACTGCATAGTGCTTTGCACTCCATAGATGCTTCTGTTTTTCTTCTTGTAAAACCCAGAACTACGTCCCAAATATTGCCAGTACCCACATAAGGCTCTATAGTACCAAAAGAAACTTTACTCTAGGTAGCTTACAATAGACTTTTCTACAGACCATTTCAAGGAGTAATGCTATCAATTGAGATTCCTATATATCAGAAGACTCTAGAAGATGTTAGAAAAACCCAACACAAACCATCATGGTGAGGCTCTACCATACCTGGCAGAATTTTGTAGCAGCATGGTCCACATGCCACCTAATTCTACTGAAAAGATGATGCAATATGACAAGGATAATAGAATTCTAAGAAAATGTCTTGAATGCTCAAAGCCAGGCAATCTGTGTCAGTCATGGAAATACAGTAAGTTTGGCCAAGAGACACATTGTCTGGGAGTAAGGATAGGACACAGGGGGCTAGGATTTGGAATACTAAACAATGAAGTTCAGTGCAGGTACTCTATCCTGAGGAAGGAATAAGAATGGTAGAAGGGACTGGAAAGGAAGGTTCACAGTTGCCCACCAAGGACACCCCTCTGAAATATTGACATACTTATGTAGGCATATTACCATTGTGAGTATTCTTGTGGTCTCACTACTGCAGCAAACTCAAGAAGAAATTAGGTGCAGAGCTGAGTGCTTGGAGCCAAGCATGGGATGGTGAGTATTAACATGGAAAACAACTTGGGTAGATCTGCTGACAATCTGGTATGTGCCCTGTCCATAAGGAACAAAACTGGGTATGCAAAGATGGCAAAGGAGGCTGGAAGCTAGAGAAATAATTGAGAAATTTAGATGAGAAATATTCATCATAGGACTCACACCTCTGTTTGTGTGGATGTGTGGACAGGGGAATTCCAGGAAAGCTCTTCAGGCAAAAGTATTAAGAAAAATATGCATATAGATTTAGGCCTTAGAATGTGGGAGTATAATGTATATCTTAGTTCTCTGATGAAGCAACATAAATAGTGCAGGATATGTGTGACCAGAACTATCCTGGCACACTGAGAATGGAACAGAATGGGGATCTTCTGGAGAGCTCACCAACAATTGACAGTGGCTCAGGTGTATGTATCCAAACATAGTGAAGCCCAGTGGGGCTTTATTCTGGGAAATCTCACAATAGTAAGCAGTGAAGCATCTTCACTGTCCATTATTGTAAGAACACTGATCTGGAAGCCAGTAAGAAAACTAGAGATAAAAACAGAAAAAGGCAACCCCAAGGAACACTACACAATGATTTTCACTCAACAAGTACCTTGTCTACCCTTCTTCTACAGCACAGAACCAACTCCCAAATCTTGGTAACACTCATAGTGTGCTCCACACTACCATGATAATCATTACTCCAGTTAGATCTCAAAATGCTTTTGACAGACCTTTTCATGTTCAGTGTTCTCAGATGATTCTACATTGTGTCAAGTTAATACAAAACAAATCTGCAAGAAACTGCATCATGCTGAGGATCTATCAAACTGGTAGAAGAATGTGATAACATATTTTACATGATATGAAATCTAATGAAAAATGATGCAAGATAACAATGTTAATAGAATTCAGATAAACATTATGAGAGTCCCAAAGGAAGGCAATCTATAACACAACTGGTACTGCAACAAATTAGTCTAGAGAAGGGTGATCTGAAGGTGTGCACACAATATTGTTGGGCTTGTATTTGGGAATACTAAGAAGAGAAAATCAGAGCAGATTCTGTGTGACCTGAAGGAATCCTGTGAATAGGAGATGGAACTGCAGGTCAAGGTTCAGGCTCATCCTTAAAAGATACCCATGCATAATCTTCACAAACTTTGTTAGACTCAACCATTGGTGTTTTTACTTGTCGACCTATAACTGGGGCATTTCAGCTGATACTTTTGCTAAGGAAGATTCACATGATGTTTTGCTGAAGAAAGACCAATGGGAAGTCATGTGATTTTTGAAGGATATATTAATACCTCATAACTGATGGTGTCTGTGGACTGCATAACTAGCATTACAACACACCATTGGTCTTGGCAGAATTTGGAAAAAAAGCATTTATACACAATACCATTTACACATACTCAGGGTTTCAATCAGCTCCTGCTTTTGAGTTCAGAAAAGGCTCATTATGCAATAACACATTTATTTGAAATGCTGGCAATTATAGAGAAACTGCACAAATTAAAGTAGATTATGTTTTCATATATGTACAAAATAACCTGAAGCAATTCTTTCCATATTATAAAATAAAGGATGTTACTTGTATAATACATAATCTCAAAGGAAACAGTTATGAAAAGATCCAATCATACCTTAAAGGATATGCTTATTAAAAATGGGAGAATAAAACCCTCTGATACATAATAATACCTAATAATTCTTTGTCAACACTCAATTTTCTAAATTTTGATGAAAAAGTAACAACAGGAGCTGAGTCACAAAGTGTTATCAAAAAATGGAGAACTAAGCCAACAAATATGCTATGAGGATTTGTTGACATTAGAAAGGAAACCAGCAATAGTTTTAAGATGGGCATAGGATGTGGTTATGTTTATGTATCTACTGGGAAGGAAAAAGATATGGTTAACAACAAAACCTATGAAGATTAGATCTGACGAATGAAAGCCTCTTATCAATGAGGTAGGAATTTCTTCACAAAGAAAATAGCCCAGGTTATTCAAAGACTGTCTCAGTTAATGATTTCTCCAAAGCTTGCACCCAAATTAACTTCAAATGGACTAGCTCTAATGATCAACCACATGGAGAGTGGATAAACATAGAGACTAGACAATAAATAGACAGTTCAGGTAATGCATAGACTGGATAAACAGAGTTTGCAATAAGTGCTACAGCTAGCATTTTACAGACTAACCATTTTTCCCCTTGGGAACCAAAAATGAGAATTCTTTGCCCCATTTCAGTATGAAGCAAATATATATTAGAAGACCATGTTGCCAAACCCTTAAGTTGGGATGGGTGATTTTGATCGCTTATTTTTTTTTAATGGTTAGTATCATCTAGAGTGGTAGGTTGTGTTGTTTGATTATTGCACATCGAGCCAGGCAATGGTGGTGCACGCCTTTAATCCCAGCACTTGGGAGGCAGAGGCAGGTGGATTTCTGAGTTTGAGGCCAGCCTGGTCTCCAGAGTGAGTTCCAGGACAGCCAGGGTTATACAGAGAAACCCTGTTTTGGAAGAAAAAAAAACAGAGAAAAATTATTGCACATTGATGAAAATTTAGAGTTGTTTTGTTTAATTATTGTATATTGAAAGAAATTTAAAGTTGTTTTGTTTGAAATTTTATAGATTAAGGACAATTTGAGGTTTTTGTTTAATTATTGGATATTGATTGAAATTTAAGGTTTATTTTACTGTATTTCAGTAGAAACATTAGGTTTTTTTCCTTATTGTATATTGAAAAAATTTAGTCATTTTGTTTGAATTATAGTATATTGTAGAAATGAGTAGTCATTTTGTTTGAATTATTGTAAATCAATACAAATTTAAGGATTTGTTTAAGTATTGGATATGTAGAGTAATTTGGAGCCATTTGTTTAAATTATTGTATATTAAATTATATTCAGTGCTTTTGTTCAATTTTATATTGATAGAAAATTAAATTCATTTGAATTAATATATATTAATATATATATAAAAGTTTGTTTGGTTCTTTTATAATAAAAGTAATTTTAATTTTTTTACTTGAATTACCATTTATTAGTCGAAATTTAAAGTCGTTTTGTTTGAATTATTATACATTAATAGAAGTTAAGGTGTTTGTTTAATTATTGGATATTGATGGAAATTAAGTCATTTGATTGAATGATTGCATATTAATAGAAATTTGTTTTGTATGTTAATATAAAATTTGAAGTCATTTTATTTGAATTTTTGTATATTAATAGAAATTACAAGCTTGCATTCCCACCAGCAGTGGAGGAGTGTTCCTCTTTCTCCACATCCTCGCCAACACCTGATGTCTTCTGAGTTTTTAATCTTAGCCATTCTGACTGGTGTGAGGTGAAATCTCAGGGTTGTTTTGATTTGCATTTCCCTAATGACTAATGATGTTGAACATTTTTTAAGGTGTCTCTCAGCCATCCAAATTTCTTCAGGTGTAAATTCTCTGTTTAGCTCTGTACCCCATTTTTGGATAGGGTTATTTGGTTTTCTGGGGTCTAACCTCTTGAGTTCTTTGTATACATTGGATATAAGCCCTCTGTAGGATGTGGGGTTGGTGAAGATCTTTTCCCAATTTGTTGTTTGCCGATTTATCCTTTTGACAGTGTCTTTTGCCTTACAGAAACTTTGTAATTTTATGAGGTCCCATTTGTCTATTATTGCTCTTAGAGCATAAGCAATTGGTGTTCTGTTCAGGAATTTTTCCCCTGAGCCAATGTCCTCAAGGGTCTTCCCCAGTTTCTTTTCTATTAGTTTTAGTGTGTCTGGCTTTATGTGGAGGTCCTTGATCCACTTGGAGTTGAGTTTAGTGCAAGGAGATAAGAGTGGATCAATTCTCATTCTTCTGCATGTTGACCTCCAGTTGAGACAGCACCATCTGTTGAAAAGGCTATCGTTTTTCCACTGGATGTTTTCAGCTCCTTTGTCGATCAATTGGCCATAGATGTGCGGGTTCAATTCTGGGTCTTCGATCCTATTCCTTTGATCCGACTCCCTGTCACTGAACCAATACCATGCAGTTTTCAATACTACTGCTCTGTAATATTGCTTGAGGTCTGGGATATTGATTCCCCCAGAAGTACTTTTGCTGTTGATGATAGTTTTAGCTATCCTGGGTTTTTTGTTATTCCAGATGAATTTGAGAATTTCTCTTTCTAACTCTATGAAGAACTGAGTTGGGATTTTGATGGGGATTGCATTGAATCTGTATATTGGTTTGGGCAAGATTGCCATTTTGACTATATTAGTCCTGCCAACCCACGAGCATGGAAGATTTTCCCATTTTCTGATGTCTTCTTCAATTTCCCTCTTCAGAGACCTGAAGTTTTTGTCATATAAATCTTTCTCATGTTTGGTTAGCATCACTCCAAGACACTTTATATCATTTGTGGCTATTGTGAAGGGTGTCATTTCCCTAATTTCTTTCTCAGCCTGCTTATCCTTCACGTATAGGAAGGCTACTGATTTGCTTGAGTTGATTTTATAGCCAGCCACTTTGCTGAAGTTGTTTATCAGTTGCAGGAGTTCTCTGGTGGAGGTTTTTGGGTCACTTAAGTATACTATCATATCATCTGCAAATAGTGATAGTTTGACTTCTTCCTTTCCGATTTGTATCCCTTTGACTTCCCTCTGTTGTCGAATTGCTCTAGCTAGTACCTCAAGTACTATATTGAAGAGATATGGTAAGAGGGGGCAGCCTTGTGTAGTCCCTGATTTTAGTGGGATTGCTTCAAGTTTTTCTCCGTTTACCTTGATGTTGGCTACTGGTCTGCTGTATATTGCTTTTACTATGTTTAGATATGGGCCTTGGATTCCTGTTCTTTCCAAGACCTTTAGCATGAAAGGATGCTGAATTTTGTCAAATGCCTTTTCAGCATCCAATGAGATGACCATGTGGTTTTTTTTCTTTGAGTTTGTTTATGTAGTGGATTACGTTGTTGGATTTCTATATATTGAACCATCCCTGCATCCCTGGGATGAAGCCAACTTGATCATGGTGAATGATCGTTTTGATGTGTTCTTGGATTCGGTTGGCAAGTATTTTGTTTAGTATTTTTGCATCGATATTCATAAGAGAAATTGGCCTCTAGTTCTCTTTCTTATTTGGATCTTTGTGTGGTTGTGGTATCAGGGTAATTGTGGCTTCATAGAATGAGTTGGTTTGTGTTCCTTCTGTTTCTATTTTGTGGAATAGTTTAAAGAGTATCGGTATCAGGACTTCTTTGAAGGTCTGATAGAATTCTGCACTAAAACCATCTGGTCCTGTGCTTTTTTTGGTTGGAAGACTGTCTATGACTCCTTCTATTTCTTTGGGGGTTATGGGTCTATTTGATCCTGGTTTAATTTTGGTATTTGTTAACTGTCTAGGAAATTGTCCATTTCCTCCAAATTCTCCAGTTGTGTTGAGTATAGGTTTTGTAGTAGGATCTGATGATTTTTTGAATTTCCTCAGTTTCTGTTGTTATATCTCCCTTTTCATTTCTAATTTTGTTAATTTGAATACTGTCTCTGTGCCCTTTGGTAAGTCTGGCTAGGGGTTTATCTATCTTTTTGATTTTCTCAAAGAACCAGCTCCTGGTTTTGTTGATTCCTTGTATGGTTCTCTTGTTTCAACTTGATGGATTTCAGCCCTGAGTTTGATGATTTTCTGTCTTCTACTCCTCCTGGGTGAAATTGCTTTTTTTTGTTCCAGAGCTTTCAAGTGCGCCATTAAGTTGCTAGTATATGCTCTCTCCTGTTTCTTTTTGGAGACACTCAGGGCTATGAGTTTTCCTCTAAGCACTGCTTTCATTGTGTCCCATAGATTTGGGTATGTTGTGCCTTCATTTTCATTAAATTCTAATAAATCTTTGATTTCCTTCTTTATTTCTTCCTGGACTAAGGTATCATTGAGTATAATATTATTCAGCCTCCACGTGTATGAGGATTTTTTGTTGTTTTTATTGCTATTGAAGAACATTCTTACTCCATGGTTATCTGATAAGAGGCATGGGATTAGTTCGATCTTTTTATATTTGTTGAGATCTGTCTTGTGTCCAATTATATGGTCGATTTTGGAGAAGGTACCATGAGGAGCTGAGAAAAAGGTATAGTCTTTTGCTTTAGGGTGAAATGTTCTATATATATATCTGTTAAATCCAATTGGTCCAAAGTTTCGATAAGTTTCTCAGTGTCCCTGTTTAGTTTCTGTTTTCCTGGTCAGTCCACTGTGGATAGTGGAGTATTGAGGTCCCCCACAATCATTGTGTTAGGTGCAATGTGTGCTTTGAGCTTTAGTAAAGTTTCTTTTACAAATAACGGTGCCCTTACATTTGGAGCGTAGATGTTTAGAATTGTGAGTTCTTCTTGGTGGATTCTTCCTTTGACTAGCAAGAAGTGACCTTCTGTGTCTCTTTTGATGACTTTGGGTTGAAAGTCAATTTTATCTTATATTAAAATGGCTATTCCAACTTGCTTCCTGTGACCACTTGCCTGCAAAATTGTCTTCCATCCTTTTACTCTAAGGTAGTGTTTGTCTTTGTCTCTGAGGTGTGTTTCCTGTAAGCAGCAAAATGTAGGGTCCTGTTTCCGTATCCAGTCTGTTAGTCTATGTCTTTTTATTGGGGAATTGAGTCCATTGATGTTAAGAGATATTAAGGAATAGAGATTATTACTTCCTGACATTTTTAATGTTATTTTTGGTTTTGAGTAGTTATCTTCCTTTGAGTTTGATGGAAGAAGGTTACTGTCTTGCTTTTTCTTGGGTGCAGTTTCCTTTCTTGTATTGGAGTTTTCCTCCTATTATCCTTTGTAGAGCTGGGTTAGTGGAAAGATATTGTGTAAATTTGGTCCTGTCATGAAATATTTTGATTTCTCCATCTATGTTGATTGAGAGTTTTACTGAGTATAGTAGTTTTGGCTGACATTTGTGTTCTCTTAGGGTCTGCATGAGGTCTGCCCAGGATCTTCTAGCTTTCATGGTTTCTGGAGAGAAGTCTGGTGTGATTCTGATAGGTCTTCCTTTATATGTTACTTGGCCTTTTTCTCTTACTGCCTTTAATATTCTTTCTTTGTTTAGTACATTTGGGGTTTTGATTATTATGTGACGGGAGGTGTTTCTGTTCTGGTCCATTCTGTTTGGAGTTCTGTAGGCTTCTTGTATATTCATGGTCATCTCTCTCTTTAAACTAGGAAAGTTTTCTTCCATAATTTTGTTAAAGATATTTGCTGGCCCTTTAAGTTGTAGATCTTCACTCTCATCTATCCCTATAATCCTTAGCTTTGGTCTTCTCATTGTGTCCTGGATTTCCTGGATGTTTTGGGTTACAAGCCTTTTGGATTTTGCATTTTCTTTGACTGTGGAGTCAATGGTTACTATGTTATCTTCAGCATCTGAGATTCTTATCTCTATCTCTTGTATTCTGTTGTTGATGTTTGCATCTACGACCCCTGATTTCTTCCTAAGGTTTTCTATCTCCAAAGTTGCCTCCTTTTGTGATTTCTTAGTTGTTTCTACCTCTGTGTTCAGATCTTGGATGGTTTTGCTCAGTTCCTTCATTTGTTTGTTTGTGTTTTCATGTAATTCTTTAATATATTTTTGTGCTCCCTCCTTCATGACTTCTGCATGTTGTTTCAAGTTCTCCTGCATTTCTTTAAGTGATTTTCTCATTTCCTCTTTATTGGTTTCTGTCTGTTGGCCCATATTTTCCTGGAGTTCTTTAAATGTATTTTTGTGTTTGCATTGTAAGAGATTCTACCCTATTGATGTTCCCCTGCATTTCTTTCAGAGATTTGTTTATGTCTTTTTTGTGTTCCTCTAGGAGCACCATGACCTGTGCTTTTATATCTAACTCTTGTTTTTCTGGTGTGCTGGGGTATCCAGGACTTGCTGTGGTTGGCGAATTGGGTTCAAATAGTGCCATATTGCCTGATTTCTGTTAATAAAGTTCCTATGTTTGCCTTTTGCCATCTCTTTATCTCTGGAGTTAGTTGGTCTTATTGTAGATGGCGGCCCCACTGAAAGCACAGAGCGCCTGTCCCCAGGGGACAGTGACCTTTGCTGAGCTGTTGGTACCCGGATCTGCTGATCTCTTCTGGCTCTGGGTGTGGGCCAGAGCCTGGCAGCATTGTCTGTGCTAGACTACACTAGCTCTCAGTCCAAGCCCCTGACTCCAGCTGCTATAATTCTGCGCTGTGTCCCGAGGCAAGATGGCCCCTCGCTGCCAGCCTGCCTGGAGAGCCGCTGAAAAGAAATTTATATTTTTGTTCTTTTTTGATGTTTTTATTGGATATATTATATATTTACATTTCATTTCCCTTTTTCTGGTTCCCTGCCCCCAAATGTCCCACATGCCCTTTTCCCTCCCTGAGTTCCCCCATCTACCCTTTCCTACTTCCCTGTTCTGGTATTTCCTTACACTGATGCTCTGAGCCTTTCCAGAACCAGGGTTTAACATTATATATTAATGGAAATTTAAAATCATTTTGATTGAATTTTTTATTGGATATATTCTATATTTACACTTCATTTCCCTTTTTCTGGTTCCCAACCCCCAAAGGTCCCACATGCCCTTTTCCCTCCCCTTGCTCCCTCATCCACCCCCTCCCACCTCACTGTTCTTGTACTCCCCCACAATGATGCTAGATGGTTTGGGTATGTCTTGCCTTCCTTAATTGCCATCATTTGTCATGAGGTCATAGAGGGACACACAACAAAATCTTTGGGCTATATTCTGGGAACATCTTGCTGCTTTTTCTGACCTATTGGCAGAATGATGTCAGACTCACACAAACTTTAGCTAAGACAAGCTCACATGGTGTTTTCTTGAGAAAAATTCCATGGGAGGACATTTGATACTTGAAGTGAGTATAAATTCAACTCAACTGACAATTATGAGTCCCTTTACAACACTCTCTTGGTTTCATTTCTTCTTCAATGCTCTTCATTTCATTGAGAGAGGCATGACACACAACTTCTGGCATCCCTGTTGCTCCTGGTCACTCCCAAAGACTAACACCCATTCTGAGAGGTCTGGATGTTGCTACTGGATCATGCCACCACTGCTGATTGGTGTTTGCAACCCTAATACTACTAAGTGGACTGCTGGTATATATATGGTAATACTGATTAGATTTTCTTTAAAAATATTTCTGAAAATGTCCTCTTCCCCCATATCCTAATAATTTCTTTTCCACTATCTTTGGTGTGTGGTGGGCAAGACAAAAGTTTAAAGAAATTAAAAACACTTCTTAAATGTAGGCCTTGAAAAGTCTACCACAAGAGTACCACACCAGAAAATTGTGTGAAAGATTGGGTGCATGCAACCACCCAAGCAAAGGTGAGAATATCACTGGAAGGAAAAGGATTGTAAGTCTCATCCTACATAACTGATGATTACTCTAACCATCAGAAACATGACTGGGAGTGTGAAGAAGAAAAAGAAAGCTGGAGGCTAAAAAATCATTTGAGGCCACTGAGTAATCTGGAGGAATGCACAGAGCAGGGTTCATCTTGTGTTTGAGAATACTAAATAGGGAAAATCAGAGCAGGTTCTGTGTGACCTGAAGGAGGCCTGTGAACAGGACATGGCACTGTAGGTCAATGTTCAGGCTCGACCGAAAAGGATACCTACCCTTGCATAATCTTCACAAACTTTGCTAGACTCTACAACTGGTGCTTTTACTTTTGGACCTATAACTGGGGCATTTCAGGTGATAGAGGGTCACACCAAGTTTTGCTTAGAAAGGCTCACATGACATTTTGCTGAAGAATGACCCATGAGAAGTCATGTGTCTTTTGAAGGATGTATAAATACCTCTTAACTGACAGTGACTGTGGACTGCATAACTAGAATTACAACATACCATTGGTCTTGGCAGAATTTGGATTCACTGATAAGTGGATATTAATTATCCCAGAAGCTCTGAATATGCAAGACACAATTAGCAAATCATGTGATTCCCAAGAGAAAAGAAGAAATGGGCCCTGGTCCTGAAAAGACTCGGTACAGTATTGTAGGGAAGTACCAGAAAAGAGAAATGAGAGGGGGGTGATTGTGGAATGGGCAAAGGGAATAGGACTTATGGGACATATGGTGAGGGAGGAACTGGGAAAGGGGAAAGCATTTGAAATGTAAACAAAGAATATAGAAAATAAGAAAAAAGAGTAAAAAAAAGGAAGATCCAATCATATCTTAAAGGGTATGCTTATTAAAAATTGGGAGTATAAAAACCCTCTGGTACATAATAATACCTAATAATTCTTTGTTAACACTCAATTTTCTAAATTTTGATTAAAAGTAACAACAGGAGCAGAGACACAAAGGGTTATCAAAAAATAAAGCTGAGAACTAAGGCAAGAAATATATTTTCAGAATTTATTACCATTAGAAAGGAAACCAGCAAAAGTTTTAAGATGGTGATGGGATGTGGTTATGTTTATGTATCTACAGGGAAAAATATGGTTAGCAATAAAACATATGAAGATTAGATCTGACCAGTGTAAACCTCTTAGCTGTAACAGGGGTGTCTCCCAATAGAGGAGCAGTGTGGTTGTGCTTATTTCTGTGAAACTCACCATATTAAACAGGGCAACACTTTCACTGTCCATCACTCAGGGAACACAGGTCAGGAATCAGGGAAGAGAGCTAGAGGCAAGAACTGAAAGAAATATCACTGAGGAATACTACATAATGCTTTGCATTACATTGGTACCTCTACTTCCCTTCTGGTACAACTCAAATAACCCAAAGCTTGGCAATACACATAGAGGGATCCACACCATCATAAGAGTCAGTACTCATGGGAGCTCTCAACAGAATGTTTTACATACAATTTGGACTAATACTCTCAATTGTGGTTCCATCTTCACATATTACTCTAGAACATATCAAGCTAACACAACACAAACCATCAATGTCACCCAGTGGCACATCTGGAGAAGTATGTGACAGCCTGGGTCACATTGCAGTGAATCTGATGGAAAATGAAGTGAGATTACAAGGTTAATAGAATACCGAGAAATAATTTGGAAGGCTCAAAACCAGGAAATTTGTGTCAGTACTGAATATAGAGTAAATGGGCCTAGAGATGCATGGTATTGGAATAAGCACAGAGCACAGAGGGCTAGTATTTAGGACACTAAACAGGGAAGAACAGTGCTGCTTATCTGTGACCTGAATGTAGCCTGAAATTAGGAGAAGGAACTGAGGGGAATGGTCACTCTTGATCACCACGTACACACCTGAGAAATCTAACCATAATTTGATAGCCATTCTCCCATTATGAGTATTCTTGTGGACTCACTATTGCAAAAAACTCATCAGGAAATTGGTTGCAGAGTTGAGTGCTTGGAGCCATGCATTGGATGATAAGCAGGAAATTTGAAAATACTATCTGTAGAGCTTTCCTTGGAAACATGGGATGGTGTGGACAGAACAGATGGAAAAAGACTATTAAGGAAAAGATGCTGTGTGAAAACTGTACCAATATAAATATTAGAGTATTATGGTAAATTGAGTATCTTGGTTCTCCAGGAAGTAAACAGATATTGCACATCCCTGTAACTAGAACTATGCTTGCACAGTGAAAAGTGCACTGGAAGGGGAGATTCTGCAGAACTTATTAACACGTGTCAATACATGTGCTGTATACCTCCAATGCAGAGTATGGCTTCATTTTGGAAAACTTTACCATAGTGAGCAAGGCAGATTTACTTAGCACTTTTGAGAGATCACAGGAGGGAAATGAGGATGCAATGTATAGGCTCAAACTGAAAGAGAGAACACTAAGAATATTACATAGTACTTTGTATTCTATAGGGAACTCCGCTTGCCTTATTATACAATCCACTCCATGCAAAAATGAGAACTACCCACCAAAATCTCTACACTACCATACTTATCATTACAAAATAGAGCTTCCACCAGGTCATTGTGCAACCCATTTCTTGGAGAAATGTTCTCAGTTGAGATTCCTTCTCCTCATATATATCTACATTGTGTTAAGTTAACAGAAACGGTATTGGTAATGCATTGTGACAACAGAGAGAAGAATGTGGCAACATGGTCCACTTGGTCCTTAATCTGATGCAAAAAATTATACAAGAAGACAGGATTGACAGATGCCTAACAAACGGACTGAGAGCCCCAAAGCCAGCCATACTTTGTAATAACTGGAAAGCCACTAAATGGGTCTAGGGTACAATGTCTGGGTGCATTCATACAGCATAATTAGTTTTGTATTTGTGGATTAATAAGAGAATACCAATGCAGGCACTGTGTGACCTGCAGGAGGCCTGGAAATAGATTAGGTCGTTTTACAGCAATGTTCAACTTTGCCCAGTAAGGATTCCCATATGTAATTTGTACATACATAGTTAGTTCTCATCCTGAGGACATTAACTTTAGGGCCTTACTAGTGAGGGAATTTCGCTGGACCTTGGGTGCTGAGCTAGGTGCCTGGAGACACGCCTGGTAGACTTAGCAGTGCACTAGAAGGAAAAGGTCGAAACTCCATATCATGCATACCTGGTACACCCCATGATGATCAGAAATAGGACTTTGAATGTAAAGATGGCAAGGGAAATGGTATATAACCAAATTTTGTGGATAGATGCAGAAACAGGATGATAGAACTAGGACTTAGGTTTTCTGTGTAGCCTGAGTACCTGCCATGAATATCTACTCTTTATGCTCTCAAGATCTTGAGAAAATTCAGCATACAGACTTAGTCTTTCACATGGGTATAAAATGGGTATCTTTTGTCTCAGGAATTCAACAAAGATAGAAAAGCAACTGTGTAACTAGTACTATCCTGGCACAGTTACAAAGGTACTAGAAGTGAAGCTTCTGGAGAGCTCTTGAACAAGGGAAATGGCTGGGATATTTGTATCCACATATCGGGAATAGCCCAGTTCTATTAATTCTGGGCAAACTCACCACAATTATTGGTGCAGGATCTTCATTTTCCATCATTCAAAGAAAATAGATCAGGAACCAAAGTAGATTCCTTGAGGTTAAGACATGAACCTTATACCAATAAGGAATGCTACATAGTGTTTGCATTCCATAGATATTTCTGTTTGTCTTCTTGTAAATCCCAGAAATACCTTCCCCATTTTGCCACAACCCACAGAGGGCTCCATAGAACCAAAATAATCTTTTCTCAGTGTAGCTTACAGTAGATTTTTCTACAGACTATCAAGGACTATTATTATCAATTTAAGTTCATACTTCTCAGGTGACTCTAGAAGATGCCAGGAAAATCCCATACAAACCATCATGTTGAGACTCTTTCATACCTGGCAGAATAGTGTGGTAGCATGATCCACCAGGTATTGAATCTGCTAAAAAAATGATGCAATATTATGAGGTTAGGAGAGACCCAAGAAATGGTCTTGAATGCTGAAAGCCAAAACAATTCATGCCCGTGCTGGTAATACAGTAAATTTGGCTGAGAGCAGTATTGTCTGGGAATAAGGACAGGACACAATGGCCTAGGATTTTGAAGAGTAAGCAAGGAAGCCCAGTGCAGGTACTCTATCCCGAAGAAGCACTGTGAATAGGAGAAGGGATTGGAGGGGAAGGTGCACACTTACCCAACAAGGACACCCCTGCCAAATGTAATTAAGGAGGCATCATAACAGTATGAGTATACTTGTGGACTCACTACTGCTTCAAACTCACCATGAAATTGATTGCAGAGTTGAGTGCTTGGAACCAAGCATGGGATGGTGAGCATTAACATCAAAAATAACTTCTGTAGACCATCTACTGCCAAGCCTAGTATATACTCTGTTAATAAGAAACAGAACTGGCATTGTGCAGATGGCCAGGGAGGCCAGAGCCTTGAGAAACAGATGATAATATTAGATAATTCATCATCATGATAGGACCCATGAGTCAGGTTGTGTGGATATGTGGACAGGAGAGTTCCAGGGAAGCAATTCATGTAAAGGTGTTAAGAGAAATCTGCATACAGAGTTAGGCCTTAGAGTGTGGGAGTATAATGGATATTTAAGCTCTCTGAGGAAGCAGCTGCAATAGTGCAGGATCTGTGTGAACAGAACTATCCTGGAACACTGACAATGCAACAGAATGGTGTACTTCTGGAAAGCTCAACAATGGACATTGGCTGAGTTGTATATCTCCAAATATAGTGAAGCACAGTGGGGCTTCATTCTAGGAAATCTTACCATAGTAATGTGGGAAGCATGTTCACTGTCCATTACTGTAAGAATGTTGATCTGGAATCCAGTAGGAAACCTAGAGTCAAGAACAGAATCAGACAAACCTAAGGAACACTACACAATGATTTGCACTCAATAAGTACTTTGTCTTGTCTTTTTCTATATAACACAGGACCACCTCCAATATCTTGGTAACACACACAGTGTGCTCTAAACTACCATGATAATCATTACTGCAGTTAGAAATCAAAATGATTTTGACAATCCTTTTCATGGAAGAATGTTCTCAGATGATTCTACATTGTGTCAAGTTAATACAAAGAAAACCATTATGCTGAGGCTCTATCACATCTGGTAAAAGAATGTGGTAACATGTTCTATATGATATGAAATCTGATGAAAAATGATGGAAGTTTACAAGGTTAACAGAATCAAGATAAATAAACATTCTGAGTCCCAAAGCAAGGCAAACTGTATCACAACTGCTAGTAGATCAAATGAGTCTAGAGAAAGATGATCTGGAGGTATATACACTATATTGTTGGGCTTGTATTTGATAATGCTAAAGAGGGAAAATCAGAGCAGGTTCTGTGTGACCTGAAGGAGACCTGTGAATAGTTCATGGCACTGTAGGTCGAGGTTGAGGCTCGCCTGTACAGGATGTCCATGCACAATCTTCACAAAATTTGCTAGACTCTACCATTGGTGTTTTTACTTGTGGACCAATAACTGGGGCAATTCATCTGATAGAGAATCACAGTGAGTTTTGCTAAGAAAGATTTGCATGGTGTTTTGCTGAACAAAGAACCATGGGAGGTCATGTGTTTTTTGAAGGATGTATAAATACCTCTTAACTAACAGTGATTGTGGACTGGCTAACTAGCATTACAACATACCATGGGTCTTGGCAGAATTTGGAAAACAAGAAATTTTACTCCATATTATTTACACATACTCAGGGTTTCAATGTGCACCTCCTTTTGAGTTCTGAAAAGGCTGATTTTGTAATAACACATTTATTGATAATGATGGCAATCAAAGAGAAAGTATGCAAATTAAAGCTGATAGTGCTTTCATATATGTACACAATAACTTGTAACAATTCTGTGCATATTATAAAATAAGGCATGTTACTGGTTTAACACACAATCACACTGGGCAAGCAGTTATATAAAGATACCTTAAAGGGAATTCTTATTGAACTAATAGGGAGAATAAAAACCCCTGCGACATACCTAATAATGATTTGCTAACACTCCATTTTCTTAATTTAGATGAAAAAGTAAAAACAGCTTATGAGACACAAAGAGTTAAAAGAAAAACAAAACAAAAAACAAAAAACAAAAACAAAAATGAAAACTGAGGAACTAAGCCAACCAATATACTATAAGTATTTGTTGACATCAGAATGGAATCCAGCAATATTTTTAAGATGAGGATTGGATGTGGTTATGTTTATGTATCTACTGGGAAGGAAAAAATGTGGTTAACAATAAAACCTATTCAGATTAGATCTGACCAGTGAAAACCTTTTATTAGTTGAGACAGGAATGTATTCACAATGAAAATAGCCCAGGTGATTCAAAGACTGTCTCAGTTGCTGATTTCTCCAAAGCTTGCACACAAATTCTCTTCAAATGGACTAGCCCTAATGATCAGTCACATGGAGAGTGGAAAAACACGGGAACAAGACAATATAAAGTAGAGATAATGCACAGACTAGATAAACTCAGAGACTGGGCAATAAATACTACAGCTACACTTGTACAAACTAACCATTTTTTCCTTGGGGACCAAAAAATGGGAATTCTTTGCCCCATTTCAGTTGGAAGCAAATATATATAGAAAGAACATTGTATCAAACTCTTAAATTGGGGGGGTGATTTTGATCATTTAATTTGTTATGGTTGTTATCATCTAGAGTGGTAGATTGTTTTGCTTAATTATTGTACATTGATCAAAATTTAGTTTTGTTTATTTTGAAAGAAATTTAAAGTATTTTTTGAGATGTTATATATTAAGGAAAATTCAAGGTTTTTGTTTAATTATAGGATATTGATTGAAATTTAAGGTTTTTGTTACTGTATATTAATAGAAACTAGGTTTTGTTTAATTATTGTATATTGAATGAAATTTAAAGTCATTTCGTTTGAATTATAGTACATAGAAATGTATAGTCATTTGGTTTGAATTATTGTAAATTAATACAAATTTAAGGATTTTTTTAATTATTGTATATTGACAGTAATGTGGAGCCGTGTTTAAATTATTGTATGTTAAATAATATTTAGTGCTGTTGTTTAATTATATATTGATAGAAAATTAAATTCATTTTGAATTAATATGTATTAATAGATATATAAAGTTTTTGATTAGTAATTTTATAATGAAAGAAATTTAAAGTTGTATTGCTTAAATTATTGTATATTGGTAGAAATTTAAAGTGATTTTGTTTGAATTATTGAACATTAATAGAAATTTAAGATGTTTGTTTAATTATTGGATATTGATAGAAATTAAGTCATATGATTGAAAAATTACATATAATAGAAAATCATGTTTTGTATATTGATATAAAATTTGAGGTCATTTTATTTGAATTATTGTATATTAATAGAAATTTAAAGTTATTTTGTTTAAATGATTATATGTTAATGGAAAGTTAAATTTGTGTTTAAGTATTGTTTAATAGTAGAAATGTTGTTTTTTAAGTTGTATAGTGATAAAATTTTAAGTTGTTATGTTTGAATTATAGTATATTAAAAGGGGTTTAGTGTTTGTTTATTATTTTATATTGATAGAGATTTGTTTTGTTTTGTTACATATAAATAGAAATTTATATCTTTGTTAAATATTATATATTAATAGAAATTTAAAATCATTTTGTTTGAATTATTGTATAATGATAGGAATTTAAAGTCATTTTGTTTGGATTATTGAATATTAAGAGAAAATTGATGCCATTTTACTTGAATTAAATGAATATTAATAGTAATTTTATCTTCTTGTGTAATTATTGTATAGTGATAGAAATTTAAAGCCATTGTGTTTAGATTATTTTATATGAATAGAAATTTTATAAGAATTTATATGTATTAAATATATATCAATGAAAATTTTAAATTTTGTTTAATTATTGTATACTGATAGAAATTTAAATTCATTTTGTTTTGAATATTGTATATTAAGAGATATATGAAGACATTTTATTTGAATTTTGTTTAATTATAGTATATTAATTGAAATTTTAAGTGTTTTTGTTTGGATTGATGTATGTTAAAAGAAAATTGATTTAATTATATTTGAATTAAATGTATATTAGTAAAATTTGATGTTTTTGTATAATTAATATATTTTGATGGAAATTTAATGGCATTTTGTTTATATCATTTTATATTAATTGAAACTTGGTATCATTTTATTTGAATTAAATATCTATTAATGTTAATTATTGTAGTTTATATAAATTTAAAGTCATTTTGTTTGAATCATAGGCTATTAATAGAAATTTTGTGCTCTTTTAATTTTTGTATATTGATTGAAATTTAAAGTTGTTTTCTTTGAATTATTTCATATTAATAGAAATTTAATGTCATTTGATTTGAAATGTTTTAAATTAATAGAAATTTAAGGGTCTTTTAATTATTGTACATTAATAGAAGATAAGTTTGTTTTCTTTGTTGTATGCTGATAGAAACAAAAATTCGCTTGGTTTGAATTACTGTACATTAATAGAAATGTAAGCTTTTTGTTTAATTATTGTATATTAATTGAAATTGTAAGGCTTTTTTATTATTGTATATTGTTAGAAATTTAAAGTTATTTTGTTAAAGTTATTTTGTTAGAATATTTAGGAATATATTGTACACAAGCCATTTATCTAAATTGTGATGGTACTTATATATATTTTTATAGTGTGTACATTGTTCATGCTAGATAAATGGAAAATTCTAAAACATAAAGGTGCATATGAACTGGACTTGTGGGTTGTTTGGAAAGTCACTTATGACAAATGATGTTTGGGTGGGGCACTCATGTGAAAAGATGTTTTGCTAAAGCAAACATGCAGAAGGATCCCTGAAGTTAAGGGGGACCCAACAGACAGTGGACAATGCTGGATGGTTTTGGTATGTCCATTCCTTAATGGCCACCATTTGTCATGAGGTCGTAGAGGAACATACAACAAAAATTTTGGGGCATATTCTGGGGACTTCCAGCTGCTTCCTCATACTCTGGCCTATTGGCAGAATGATGTTAGACTCACATAGACTTTTGATAAGACAGGTTCTTATGATGTTTTGCTGAGGAAAGACCTGTGGGAGGATATGTGATACTTCAAGGGAGGATAAATACTACTCAACTGACAGTTATGAGTCCCTTTAAAACACTCCCTTGGTCTCATGTCTTTTTCACTGTATTTCATTTCATTGAGAGAGGCATGGCACAGAGCTTCTGTCATCCATGCTGCTCCTGGTTGTTCCCAGTGACTCATACCTATTCACAGCTTCCTGGATGTCCCTAATGGATCATGCCACCACTGTTGATTTGTGTTTGGATATTCAGCCTTGCCCACAAAGGACACATATCAGTAATTTGCATATTCTTAGTAGACCTTCTTCAAAGGACACTAACAGTAGGGCCTTAATAATGGGAAAATTACACTGGACCTTGTATGCAGAACTAGGTCCATAGAGATAAGCATGTTAGACTGAGCAGGGCACTGGAAGGGAAAGGTCTATACTTCATATCATATGGCTCAATATATTGCGAACAGCAAAGATGTATTTAACTCTGGACAATCTTACCACAGGAATTGTGGTAGCATTTTCATTGTCTATCACTCAAAGAAAACCTAACAGGAATCAAAGTAGAAACCTAGATGAAAGGCATGAACCTGATAGCACTATGGAATACTACATAGTGCTTTGCACTCAAAGGATGCTTCTGTTTTTCTTCTTGTTACACTGAGAAATACATCTCCAGAATTGCCAGCACCCATATAGGGCTCCATAGTACCATAAGAAACTTAGCACAAGATATCTCACAATAAACTTTTCTACAGACCATTTCAAGGAGTAATGTTATCAATTGAGGTTCTTACTTCTCAGGTGACTCAAGAAGATTTCAGTAAACCCCAACACAAATCATCATGGTAAGGCTCTAGAACACCTGGTGGATGTATATGGCAGCGTGATTCACATGGCACTGAATCTGCTGAGAAATATGAAGCAAGACTACATGGTTAATAGATTCCTCAGAAATGGAATTGAATGCTCAAATCCCGGCAGTCTGTGTCCATGCTGGAAATACAGTAAATTTGGCCAAGAAAAGCACAGTCTGACTTTGACAGTAAGGACAGGGCACATTGGGCTGGAATTTGGGATACTGAAAAAGTAAGACCAGTGCAGGTACTCTATCCTGAGGAAGGGCTGAGAATAGGAGAAGGAACTAGAGTGGAAGTTTCACACTTGCCCACCAAGAACACCCTTGTGAAATCTAGATATTTTTAGGTGGGCATCCTACCATTGTGAGTATACTTGTGGACTCATTATTGCAACAAAATCACCAGGAAAGTGGGTACACATCTGAGTGATTGGTGCCAAGCATGGGGTGGTAAGCAGGAAACTCAAAACCATTATCTGTATACATTTTCCTGCCAACCTGGGTTGTTGTGGGCAGGACAGATGCAAGTAGATATTAAGGAAGAGATACTGAGTGAAAACTGTACGCTGTCTTAAGTATTAGAGCGTGAAGAAATGCTGTGTATCTTGGTTCCCCTGGAATGCACATGTCTATAACTAAAACTATGCTGAAACACTGAAAGGGCACTGGAAGAGTAGATTTTGGAGACCTTAACAAAAAAAGGCAACAGATCAGCCATGTGCCTCCAATTATGTAGTACAGCACAGTTAAGCTTCATTATGGAAAAAAAAACTTACCATAGTAAGCAATAAAGGAGGATTGACTTATCACTTCTGAGAGAGTACATGTCAATGAATGAGGAAGTAATCTACAGGCAAGAACTGAAACTGATACCACTAAGAAACACTACATAGTCATTTGTATTTTATAGGGAAATCCATTTGCCTTACTGTAAAACCCAAAACACCTCCCAAAGATGGAAACCCCCACACACATAGAGGTCTCCAAAGTATCATTATGTAACATATCGTTACATAATGGAGCTCCTAACAGACTATTATACAGTCCAATTCATGGAGGAATAATCTCAGTTGAGATTCCTTCTCGTCATATGAGTCTTCACTGTGTTAACGGAAACAGTGTTAGTGATGCCTTATCACAGCAGACAGAAAAATGGGGCAGCATGGTCTTCCTGGCACTTAATCTGATGAAAAAAAAATGATACAAGATGACAGGGTTGATAGATTCATTACAAACAGTCTGAGAACCTTTAATCCTGGCAATCTTTGTTCGAACTGTAATGCCAGTAAATGGGTCTATGGTAGCATGTCTGGGTATTTGCATATGACAAAATTAGTTTTTCATTTGAGAATGAAAAACAGGGAAACCTAGTACAGGTCCTGGGAATAGTTGATGTCATTGTAGTGCCATCTTCAGCCTTATGCACAAAGGATACCCATGTCTAATCAGCACATATTTAGTTATTCCTCCTTCTGAGGACACTAACCTTATGGCCTTACTAGTGGGGTATTTTCACTGGACCTTGGGTACAGAGCTAGGTTACAAAGGGCAAGCATGGTAGGCTGAGCAGGTCACTGGAATGGAAAGGTTAATACATCATATCATGCATACCTGGTACACGCCATGTTGATCAGTAATAGGACTTGTAATTTAGAAATGGCAAAGATAACTGGGGTTAGATTACCAAATTAGGAAGAGAGATACAGAAGCAGTGTTATATACCTAGGCCAAAGGTTTTGTACATGGTATGGAAGCAGAGATTCATGGAAGCAAATCAGGCAGAGATATTAAGAAAATCTGCATATAGACATACTCTTTCCTGTGTGGGGATAGAATGGGTATCTTGAGTCTCAGGAATTCAAGAGAGATAGAATATGTGCTGTGTGACCAGTATTATCCTGGCACAGTTGCAAAGGAACTGGAAGGGAAGCTTCTGGTGAGATTAGGAACAAAAGAAAATTGTTAGGGTTTATCTATCAACATATTGGGAATAGCACAGTTGGACTTCTGGACAAACTCACCATAGGAACTGGGGCAGGATCTTCTGTAGAGAGCTTTATTGGGATGCTGTGCTGCCTGGCAGGAACCTGACATTGACCAAGGAAAATGGCTTCAAGCAGGATTCTGACATTAGGGCATAATAGGGAAGTAGGTTAAGGCAGAAATTTTTATCTTAGGGAGGAAAAAGAAAAGCAAGCTTCTGGCAAGATTCTGGACTTGGACAAGGAAGTAGATTAGGTATTTTGGTCATTCTGACAAGCGCTTGGAAAACACCGTCACAGAACTTTGCTTATTGTCTTGAAAATTTTGTGTTTACTGTTTGCTTGTTCTTCTTTGCATTACTATTGATCTCTATTCCTGCATGGAATTAAATTGGTTTACAAATGTTGTGGAAAATTTTAAATCCTCCTCAGTCTCTGAGTTAACTGGGGCCATACTGCAATTCTGTTTAATTTTGTCCTTCTTTTCAATCCTCACTCCTATGCTGGAGATCCTGTTGATTGACTGAGCAGACTTGGTCAATCTTCCTTGTCCATCACTCAAATAAAACAGATCAGGAATAAAAGAAAAAACCTAGAAAGGAATACAATAGTGCTTTGCACTCCATAGAGAATTCTGTTTGCAATCTAGCATAACCCACAACTACTTCCCAATGCTTGCCAACACCCACAGAGAGCTCCGCATTTCCATAAGAATCTTTCTTCAAGGTGTCCTACAATAGACTTTTGTACAGACCACATAATGTTATCAATTAAGGTTCTTACATTTCAGATGACTTTAGAACATATTAGGAAAACCCAACACAACCCACTACCATACCTGGCAGAATTAGGTTGCAGCATTAACCACATGGTACTGAAGCTGCTGAAAAAAAAATGATGAAAACTTACAAGGTTACTAGATTCCAGAGAAATGGTCTTGAATTCTCAAAGCCAGGCAATCTGTGTCAGTGTTGATAATACAGTAAATTAGGCTGAGAAACACATGGTCTGGGAATAAGGGCAGGGCACAATTGGCTAGGATTTGGAATACTAAACAAGTAAGTCCAGTGCAGGTACTCTATCCTTAGGAAGTACTGAGAATAGTAGAAGGGACTAGAGGGAAAGGTTCACACTTGCCCAACAAGGACACCCCTGTGCAATATAGACAAACTTTGGTAGGCATCCTAACATTGTGAGTATCCTTGGGGACTCACTATTGCAGCAAACTCACCATGATATTGGGTGAAAAGATGAGTACTTGGAGCCAAGCATGGGAGGGTGACTATTAACATAGAAAACAATTTCTGTAGCTGATCTTTTGCCAAACCTGATATGTGCAGTGTCCATAAGGATCAGAAATGGTACTGCACATATGGAAAAGGAGGTTGGAGGGTATAGAAACAATTGAGAAAGTTAGATGAGGAATTTTCAAGATAGGACCCATGCCTCGGGTTGTGTGGATGTGTAGACAGTAGAGTTCCAAGTAAGGAATTCAGGCAAAGGTGTTAAGAGAAATCTACATACAGAGTTAGGCCTTAGAGTATTGTAATATAATGGATATCTTAGTTCTCTGAGAAAGCAACAGAAATAGTGCAGGAGATGTGTAACCAGAATTATCTTGGTACACTGAAGATGTAACAGAATGGGGAACTTTTGGAAAGCTTACCAATAATGAACAGTGGCCGAGTTGTATGCCTCCAAATATAGAGAAGCACAGTGGGGCTTTATTCTGGGAAATCTTACCATAGTAATTAGGGGAGGATCTTCACACTGCATTATTGTAAGAACACTGATCAGGAATCAAGTCTGAAACCTAGAGACAAGAACAGAAGCAGACAACCCTAAGGAGCACTACACAATAGTTTGTACTCAATAAGTATGTTGTCTTCCCTTCTACAACAAAAAACCACCTCCAAAAACTTGGTAACCCCCATAGTGTGCTCCACCCTACTATGATAATCATTACTCCAGTTAGATCTCAAAATGCTTTTTACAAACCATTTCATAGAAGTATTTTCTCAGAAGATTCTTCATTGGATGAAATTCATACAAAACAAACTATCATGCTGAGGTTCTGTCACACCTGGTAGAATAATGTGGTAATATGTTCTACAAGATATAAAATCTGATGAAAAATGATGCAAAGTGACATTGTTAATAGAACCCAGAAAAACATTCTGAGAGTCCCAAAGACAGTTATTCTGTTTCAGAACTTTTAGTTCAGCAAATGAGTCTAGAGAATCATGATCTGGAGGAGTGCACAGAGGAGTGCTGGGGTTCTATTTGGGAATACTAAATAAGGAAAATCAGAGCAGATTCTGTGTGACCTGAAGGAGGCCTGTGAATAGGACATGGCACTGTAGGTCAAGTTTCAGGCTCCACCGAAAAGGATACCTACCCATGCATAATCTTTGCAAACTTTACTAGACTCTACAATTGGTGCTTTAACTTTTGGACCTATAACTGGCGCATTTCGGGTGATAGAGAGTGATACCGAGTTTTGCTTAGAAAGGCATACATGGCATTTTGCTGAAGAACGACCCATGGGAGATCATGTGTTTTTTTGAAGGATGTATAAATACCTCTTAACTGACAGTGACTGTGGACTGCATAACTAGCATTACAGCATACCATTGGTCTTGGGAGAATTTGGAAAACAAGTATTTATACTCCATATGATTTACACACACTCAGGGTTTCAATGTGCACCTGCTTTTGAGTTCTGAAAGGGCTCATTGTGTAATAACACATTTATTTGAAATGATAGCAATCAAAGCAAAACTGCACAAGTGAAAGTTGATTATGTTTTCACATATGTACATGATAACTTGAAGCAATTCTTCCCATATTGCAAAATAAAGCATGTTAGTGTTATAATACACAACCCACAAGTAAAACAGTTATAGAAAGAGCCAATTGTACCTTAAAAACATGCTTATTAGAAAATGGGAGAATTTGCTTAAAAGCAAAACTTTTAAGATGGAGATGGGTTGTGGTTATGTTTATGTAATTACAGGGAAGGAAAAAATATGGCTAGCAATAAAGTCTATGAATATTAGATCTGACCAGTGAAAACCTCTTAGCTGAGACAGGAGTGTCTTCACAAAGAAAATATTCCAGGTGATCAAAAGACTGTCTCAGTTACTGATTTCTCCAAAGCTCGCAGCAAAGTTAACTTCAAATAGACTAGCCCTAATGATCAATCACACAGACAATTGATAAACTGTCAGGGGACATTTCACCTGACATTACCTGCTTTGTCAGGCTTGAGAGGAACTAGGTTGAGTCTCTCTCATGGTGGGAGCTTAGGACTGTTGCAAGAGTGACCACAAGATGTTCCAGCCTCAACTTACTCAAGATGTTCCAGCCCTGCCCTAACCTCAACTTACTCAAGATGTTCCAGCCCTGCCCTAACCTCAACTTATCTAAGATGCCCCAGCCCACACTGCAGAACGTTCCGGCTTGCACAAGCAGCAGATGTGCCATGCTGATGACCTTTCCCCTACTGCCCCCCTGTAGTCTACCTTTGCTTATGTGCTTGTTTGAAGTTCCTCATTGGAGAGATATATTTACCAGAATTGTGTTCAGTAAAGTTGAGACCCTGACACGATCAGACTGAAATCTGTTTCTTTATGTGCTGGGTCTCCTTTCTCTCTCGCCCCCCATTTGACCCCCAGGTAGTACCTCTTCGGGGACCCTGAATAACTGAACCTGCTGGGCGGGTTCAAGTGGCTCCCGGAACAGGGACCCCCCGAAGCACGGCCCACTACAGGACGACAGAGAACAGAGGAGCTCCAGAAAAAGGAATTGGGGATTCTCCACGCTTCATCACTAGTGCATCGCTGGAGGTGGAGGTAAGAGCGGTCAATTAGTTGCTGTTCGATTGTCACGGGGAAAAGATTAACTAAAGAAACCTGCTTCATAGGAGAGATTAAGTAGTCCCTCAGGGAGAGAGGAGTAAGAGTTAAGAAAAAAGATTTAATCAAGTTCTTCTGCTTCATTGAGGAAAAGTATCCCTGGTTAATCCTGAGCGGCCCCAATATTCACCCTCTCGCATGGGATAAGGTTGGCCAAGATATTAATAGACTTTTAAAGGCTGGTGATCCTATGTCTGATGCATTTTTTAGCTATTAGGACATCATTCGAGATGTTTTAAAAAGATGTAAAAAACAGTGAGGAAGGTGCCCGTCTTTTGTCAATTGCAGATTTCTTACAAACTTCACAGCCACCCTCGCGCTGAGGTGAAAGTGAAAAAGAGGAACTTGAAAATAAATAAGAGGTACCACTTTCCCCTTGCCCCTCTATTGTTTTAGATATGCTTGAGGTGGGGGGCTTTTGTGCCCCTCAGAAACCCAAAAAGAGCCTAAAAAACCTAAAGCCATCTACCCTTCTTCAGAAGAAATTTCGGGCAAGAAAAAGCGTCTTTTACGCCGCCCCTCTGAGTCAGGATTAGACCTTGCCTTTCAGGAAGATTTGGAGGAGGAGGCTGCCAAATATGAAGAAGAAAAATATGGCCACGGGCTGCAGATGTCTCAGGTCTTTCTTACACAAAAGGACAGGCCTATTTTCCCTTTCCCCCCCACCATATCTGCCTCCATTTCCTTCAGCTCCTCCTGCACCCCTACCAGTAACTATGATGGAAGGACTTTCTCAGACCAAGGCAGCATTACAGGCTCAAATTTCTGGCCTTAAACATGTCTTACATTTGCAGCAGGAATTGGGAGATCTCACCTTAGAAATACAGGACTTATAAGAGACTTTGGGAAAGGGGCCAATTGCCCCAAAGAAACAGCCCAATATCACAAAAAAGCCTAAGCCCCAATCAAGACTAGCCTTTCCAGTTATGACCAGAGCACGTGCCAAACAGGCTGAGAATAAACCCAGATTGTACTCCCCCTCCTCCCCCTAGGCCTTGGCTATCGTCCCAGCAAAACAGACAGATCATAGATAACCCCGAGCCAGATACTACCAGTTACAATCTAGGAGGAGGTGATAGTGGAGAACCAGAATTTGAGGAAGAGAATGAAAATGATGAAGTAACCTCAGAATCAGAGGAGGACCCTGATCTAGGGGAAGGTGAGGGCTCACACCCTATATACAAAGAGGTCTCAAGTCCTGTATACCAGAAAATTAAGCCCAAACACATAAAAGAATTACATTCAGCTGTCAAGAATTATGGAATTAATGCCCCATTTACCTTATCCATCCTAGAGGGGCTTGCTGGTTCTGGGTTTTTGACTCCAGGAGAATGGGCGAACGTGGTACAATCTGTCCTCACTAGAGGTCAGTACTTAACCTAGAAGTCTGAGTTTATAGATAGGGCTGAAAGCATTGCTGTCCAAAACAGGAAGAACCCATTAAGCAAGACAGCTTCTTAGACAGCAGACAAGCTATGTGGGAGAGGCCCGTTTGCCTCTGAGGAAAAACAGCTGGGACTATCACCTGGCGTCCTGGCTCAGATGGCACAAGAGGCCATGACTGCCTGGAGAGCAGTCCCTGCTACTGGGACGCTCACCACCCCTCTGACTAAAATTACTCAGGCAGCACAGGAACCCTATGCGCAGTTCGTAGCCAGGCTACAGGAAGCTACAGAAAGGATCTTAGGACAAAGCGAAAGTGAAGGGCTTCTTGTCAGACAGCTTGCACTCGAAAATGCAAATTCAGCATGTAAAGCTGCCCTGCAAGGCAAAACCAACGATCTGGATATTTCAGGAATGATAAAACTTTGCAATGATGTGGATTCCTTTTCACATCAAGTTTCTAAATCTATTAGCCTAGCCATTCGAGCTGTGTTTCAAAAATCTAGAGATCCTGGCCGCCTCAGAGGAAAAACATGCTTTAGGTGTGGGCAGCCTGGTCATATTGCTAGGGAGTGTACTTCTCCCAACCCTGATCCCAACCCAGTTGTGGGCCAAGGGGTCCCCAGATCCAATGCACCGGGACTCTGCCCCCATTGCAAGAGAGGCCGCCATTGGGCTAGGGAGTGTCGTTCAAGGACCGATGCCAATGGACAAGCTCTCCCTGTGGTCCAGGGAAACGGGTAGGGGGCCCCACACTGGGGCCCCTTTCCTCAGATGACCCCCCATCCCCTGATGCAGCAACCAGCCCCTACAGCACCAACTTATGCAGAGCAACAGCAGGAAGCGCAGGCCTGGACCTGTGTTCCTCCACCACCAGGATTATAACCCCTGAGGAAGGGACTATTATCATAGAATCTGGAAAATTTGGGCCCCGCCATCGGGCATGTTTTTTCTTATAATTGGGCGCACCTCAAGCGCCCTTCAAGGACTGGTTATCCTTCCCTCTGTGATAGATGCTGACTCTTCTGGGGAAATTTCTAGCTACTGCTACACAGGGTCCATTGACCCTCAGGGCTGGGCAATGCATTGCACAGGCTCTCCCTCTTCCCTTCATAAGACAGTTCCCTCACTTAGAGGAGGGACGTGGTTCCTCTTTTCCCGGCTCTTCAGATGTTTATTGGGTTCAAAAATGAACTGATGAAAAACCCATGATGACTCTCTGGCTTGAAGGCAAACAATTTCAGGGCATGCTAGATACGGGGGCAGATGCAACAGTGCTCTCCTCCAGGCACTGGCCTTCAACCTGGCCCCTTGAGACTACGGCCACACACTTAAAAGGGATAGGTCAAACTCAAGACACCCTTCACAGTTCAAAACTACTAACCTGGAAAGACAAAGAAAATAACACAGACACCTTTAAACCATTTATGGTTTCTGGGCTTCCTGTTAACCTCTGGGGAAGGGATATTCTTTCCCAGATTGGAATGATGATGTGCAGCCCAAATAAGATCATTACTAATCAAATGCTAAAGACAGGCTTCCTTCCTGGGAAGGGGCTAGGTAAAAATGAACTGGGAATAGTAGAACCCATTATGCCTATACATAAAAGAGATAGAGGAGGTCTAGAAGCTGACCTTTTTTCATAAAGACCACTTCTCCTCCTGCACTCCAGGCTGATAAAATCTCTTAGAAATCAGATGACGCAGTCTGGATCGACCAGTGGTCTATGCCTCAAGAAAAGGTTCAAGCAGCCCTACAGTTGGTGCAGGAACAATTACCGCAAGGGCATCTTGAGCAATCCACTTCACCATGGAATACTCCTTTGTCATAAAAAAGAAAAATGGCTCTTGGGGACTATTACAAGATCTCAGAGCAGTCAATAAGACTATGGTCCCTATGGGGGTCTTGCAACCTGGCTTGCCTTCCCCAATAGCTATTCCTAAAGACTTTCATAAAATAGTCATTGATATAAAGGATTGTTTCTTTTCCATTCCTCTTCATCCCGATGATTGCCCCCATTTTGCCTTTTCTGTTCCCATTGTTAATCATGTTGGCCCCAATCCCCGCTTCCATTGGTGTGTGTTGCCTCAGGGAATGGCTAATAGCCCCACCCTGTGTCAAAGGTATGTGGCTCAAACCATAGATCCCATAAGGCTACATTTTCCCTATGCTTTTTTTATTCATTATATTGATGACCTTTTGATTTCTGCTGATAGCTTACAAAAGACCAATGAAATAGCCCAGGTTGTTGTTTTAGCCTTACAAGAAAGAGGTTTCACTCTTGCCCCAGAAAAAATACAGACACAATACCCCTTTTTATTTCTTGGATTTCAATTAGAACCTGCTTCCATTTTTTTCTCAAAAGGTTACACTCAAAAGGTCACAATTACATACTCTAAATGATTTCCAAAAACTTTTAGGCAATATTAATTGGCTCAGGCATTATCTCAAATTGACCACGGGAGACCTAAAACCCCTATTTGATATTCTCAGGGGTAGTCCAGATCCCAGTTCCCCTAGGTCACTAACCCCTGAAGCTGAGGCTTCCTTGCAGATAGTAGAACAAGTCATCAGCCATCAGTTTATATGGTACTTTGATCCATCCAAAACACTCTATTTAATTATTTTTACCACATCATTTACACCAACAGGCCTATTATGGCAAGATGGACAGCCACTTATGTGGGTCCATCTGCCAGCTACACAGTCTAAGGTACTCCCCACTTATCCCTCCTTAGTGTGTCAAGCTATATTTTTGGGACTTAAGACAGCCACTCGTTATTTTGGCCGCGACCCAAATGTTGTTATTTCCCCATATTCACAAGACCAACTTGTCTGGCTGCAATGCAGACATGATGACTGGGTCGTTTTACTGTCTACTTATCAGGGAATCTTTGACACTCACTTACCAGGAGATAAACTATTGCAGTTTCTTTTTTTGTTTTGTTTTGTTTTTCGAGACAGGGTTTCTCTGTGTAGCTCCAGCTGTCCTGGAACTCACTCTGTAGACCAGGCTGGCCTCGAACTCAGAAATCCGCCTGCCTCTGCCTCCCAAGTGCTGGGATTACAGGCGTGCGCCACCACCGCCCGGCACTATTGCAGTTTCTTAATGTTACTCCCTTTATATTTCCTAAGGTTACTTCCCTAAAACCCATACCTAATGCCCTAACTGTTTTCATTGATGGATCAAACAATGGAAAAGCTTCCTATGTTATTGGGAATCAGGCTTTCTCCATCAATACTTCATAAGTTTCTGCTCAATTGGTAGAGCTTTATAGCGCTTTAGAAATATTTAGATTAGTAAGCCAATCTTTTAATCTTTTTTCTGATAGTCATTATGTAGTTAGAGCTCTTCAAGTTTTAGAAAGTTACTACCATACAATCTTCAACACCCACCTTTAAATTGTTCTCAGAAATACAAAAGCATATTAGGGCCCGATCAGCCCCATTTTTTGTTGGCCATATCAGGGCTCATTCGGGTCTGCCTGGCCCCTTGACAGAGGGAAATGACCTGGCTGATAAAGCCACCAGATTAGTTATGACTGCCTCTCTTACTGACCCAGTACATAAGGCACAGATGGCACACTCGCTGCATCATCTTAATGCACAAACCTTGAGGCTTAGATATTAAATTACCAGAGAACAAGCCAGACAAATTGTTAAGAACTGTAAAAATTGCCTAACTTTGCTTCCTGAACCACACCTAAGGGTTAACCCCAGGGATCTGGTGCCAGGAGAACTATGGCAAATGGATGTTACACATATTCCCTCCTTTGGGAGGCTAAAGTTTGTGCACCTGACCATTGATACCTTTAGTGGGTTCATATGTGCCTCAGCACATATAGAAGCTACAAAGGAGGTCATTGCTCACATGTTACATGCATTTTCTGTTATAGGATAGCCTAAAATATTAAAAACAGATAATGGCCCTGGTTATACAAGCCAAAAATTTAAACAATTTTGTTCACAATTGCAAATTAAACACATTACTGGTATTCCTTATAACCCCCAGGGGCAGGAGATTGTTGAACGCGCCAACCAGACGCTTAAAAATACTCTTTTAAAATTAACTTCTCATGAAATTTTATATTCATTGAAGGGCACTACCAAATTACTAGTCACATGCCCTGTTTGTATTAAATTTCTTGACTCTGGATGCTCAAGGGCGTTCAGCTGCTGACCGCATCTGGCATCCCACCACCAAGAAAAACTATGCACAAGTCCTTTGGAAGGACCCTCTGACTGGCCAATGGAAAGGCCCAGACCCTGCTATCATCTGGGAAAAAGGTTCTGCATGCATTTGTAATACTAAGGAAGGGGGAGCCAGATGGCTTCCTGAAAGACTGATAAAACCTTATAATGACAATTCCCCAGGTTGACACCTGGGAAGGATTTCAAATTAAAGCCCTATAATGATAATCCCCAGGTTTACACCTCAGAAGGATTTCAATTTTGTGCTCTCTTTCAGAACCATGAAGCTCCTCTGGTTCCTCTTGTGGCTGCGGCTATGGAGCACTGTGACTGATGGAAAACCCAATCCTAACACCTATCAGGTTTTTAATTATACATGGCAGATTTTATCCCAGGCCGGAGATCCCATTTGGAGTATCTCCAAAGTGGCTGCTCCATGGACCTGGTGGCCTACCCTATATCCAGACCTCTGTAAACTGGCATTTGGAGCCCCAGCAAACTGGGACATGGAAGGATATTATGACCCCAACAAGAAGGGCCCCTCAGAGCCCTCACCACTGGGGCGCCTGGGTTTAGACCCATGGGGAGGGTGTGGACACCCTTCCAGATGAAGCCAGTTAAAAACCTTAACATTTTATGTATGCCCTGGATACCATCGAGACCAGTCCCTAGACCCCACTTGTGGGGGGGAGTTATTTTTTCTGTAAAAATTGGGGGTGTGAGACTACGGGAGACACCCACTGGAACACCACCTCCCCATGAGACTATATTCAGGTCTCGGCTAACTATTCTAGACACCAAATAGGAAGCCAGGGCTTCCTTATAAGTCAGAATGTGAAGATTGGTGCCTCCCTTTAAAAATAACCTTTACTGAACCAGGAAAGAAACAAAGAGGCTGGCTTGATGGATATACTTGGGGGCTTAGAATTTATAAAGAAAGAAATGATGATGGTCTCCTTCTACGTATAAAACTTATACAGCATATCCCAAACCTGCATAAAGCATCTATTAGCCCTAATCCTCAACTATATCACCCAAGAGGACTGCAAAAGCCTGTAGGCTATCTGTCTAGCCCTACCACTCAGATACCTAACTTTATGGCAACCGATGCCCCTGCCCTTAAGGACGGCTCAACTGAATTTTACAGGCCTACCCTTCCTGCTGGCCCTGTACCTTCATCAGAATTATTCCTCTCCATTCTAAATGCATCTGCCCAGGCCCTGTTACTCCAAGAGACATTCACTAACCAAACTGGGTTTAAGGATTGTTGGATGTGCTTTGGTGTCTCCCCTCCCTTTGATGAGGGCATTGCAATTTATGGAAATCCCATATTTACCAATGATGCAGAAGAGTTATATTTAGACAAATTAGAAATCACTATAACAGACTTGTCAGGAATGGGAAGCTGCATACGCAGCTCCAAGATGCCTTTCCCGCTACAGCTAGAGGATATCTGTAATGATACCATAATAGTAGAGACTGAAGGTAATGATACCATAGTAGTAGAGACTCAATGGCAATATTTGTTAGCACCTAACCATACTTATTTAGCTTGCTCTACAGGATTAACTAGATCCATAGAAATAGCTAAGTTTATAGAAATAAAGGATTATTGTGTGTTGATTCAATTATATCCTAGGTTCACTATTCATAAGTCTAAAGAGATTATAGATTTCTGGGATAAGGGTGCTATGCCCCATAGATATAAAAGAGAGCCTTTCACCACTATTACTCTTGCAATCCTCCTGGGACTTGGAACCACAGGAGCTGGCACTGGCATTACCTTGCTTGTTACCACACACCAAAATCAACTGCAGTTTATTCAACTTAGTGCTGCCATAGATAGAGACCTAACCAATCTTAGACAAGGTTGGGCTGATTTGAAGGACTCTGTTGCCTCCTTGTCGGAAGTGGTGTTGCAAAATAGAAGGGGATTAGATTTAGTCTTTTTGCAGCAAGGAGGCCTTTGTGCAGCCCTCAAAGAGGAATGCTGTGTCTATGTAGATAAGACCGGCCTAGTGGGGGATAGCCTACGAAAGGTACAAGAGAGCCTAGAAAAAAGAAAAAAGGAGAGAGAGCAAGAATTACAACAAAGACCATGGTATAAAAACTGGCTCTCTGCCTCTCCATGGCTCTCTACCTTGCTGCCTTCAGTTTTAGGACCATTTATAGGATTTCTTTTGCTTATATCCTTTGGCCCTTGGGCCTTTCAATGGCTTACACGCTTTATTAAATCACAAATAGATTCTGCTTTACCCAAAAATGCTGTTACAATCCATTATCATCAGGTGGGAACTGGAGACCCTGAAGATGACCAGAAGACACAGTCTTATGAAGAATTGAGGCTGGAGACCAGAGATCCTGATTACTCCCAGAGGTCAGAGACTCTTGATGAGATGACACTTACTCCACCTAGAGACAGGCTCAATTTTTCTAGACTTCTCAATTAAGCTCCCTGTCCCTCCCCCATGCTTGGTAACCAGCACCCTTGATCCTTGAGGCTGTGATTGGACCTGGGGAGGACCCCTGCTGGGGAGAGTGCCCTTTGACTACTGGCACCCCCTCAAACATCTGGCTATCTATGCTTAAAAATGTCTAGGGCCACCTGAGCTGTCAGCCCTTGCACCCCACAGGCCCTGCTGCCTATTGCACTGCGACGGGTGACACACAGGGATCTTGAAGCAGCCCTTGCATAGCACCAAGTTCAACTCATTGCATGCGCTAGGGTGTTTAAAGATCGGTCATATGTTTCCCATCTCGATCTCCACGGGGTGATGAGGTATGAGGATTGATCGGTGGGATAGGCTTGCACATTCGCCAGATAAGGTTGCCTCAATGGTTGTTTATTCTCTGCTCTCTATTATACAGAGTAGGGGGAGATGTCAGGGTCCATTTCAGCTGACATTACCTGCTTTGGCAGGCTTGAGAGGTACTAGGTTGAGTATCTTTCATGGTGGGAGCTTAGGACTGTCGCAAGAGTGACCACAAGATGTTCCAGCCTCAACTTACTCAAGATGTTCCAGCCCTGCCCTAATCTCAACTTACTCAAGATGTTCCAGCCCTGCCCTAACCTCAACTTATCTAAGATGCCCCAGCCCACACTGCAGAATGTTCCGGCTTGCACAAGCAGCAGATGTGCCATGCTGATGACCTTTCCCCCACTGCTCCCCTGTAGCCCACCATTGCTTGTGTGCTTGTTTGAAGTTCCTCATTGGAGAGATATATTTACCAGAATTGTGTTCAGTAAAGTTAAGACCCTGACATGATCAGACTGAAATCTGTTTCTTTATGTGCTGGGTCTCCTTTCTCTCTCGCCCCCCCCATTTGACCCCCAGGTAGTACCTCTTCGGGGAACCTGAATAACTGAACCTGCTGGGCGGGTTCGATAAACGTAGAGAATAGACAAGTAAAAAAGGATAGGTAATGCATAGCCTGGATACACACAGAGATTGGGCAATAAATGCTACAGCTACATTTTCACAGACTAACCATTTTTCCATGGGGACCAAAAATGGAATTTCTTTGCCCCATTTCATTAGGAAGCAAATACATATAAGAAGACCAGAGGTAGACAGATTTCATCTGGGGCTACCGCGCAGGGGTATCTGCTAGGCTCTCGCCGCCAGGCAGGCCCAGCAGTGCCCACCTAGGCTCTGCTGCACTTCCCTGCGACCTCAGGCCATGCACCGAGGCAGCTGGAGGCAGCCAGCTCCCAGGACCCTGGACCAACAGTAGCGGCAGGCCTCCATATTGCAACCAGGACACAGCTGGAGAGGCGCAGGTAGACAGATTCCATCCAGGGCTACCGCGGGGGAGGGGGGATATGCTAGGCTCTCGCCACCAGGCAGGCCCAGCTGTGCCCGCCAAGGCTCTGCTGCACTGCCCCGCACTTCCCCGCGACCTCAGGCCATGGACCAAGGCAGCTGGTGACAGCCAGTTCATGATCCCTTTGAGCAGCAGTCATGCATAACCACCAGTAGAGAAACAACAGGTGAGCCCAGTCTCATGGGAGATTCAAACACCAGCCAGTGACAACAAGGCCAACTAACACCAGAAATAACCAGATGGCAAAAGGAAAATGAAGGAATGTCACTAACAGAAATCAAGGCAACATGACAGCATCTGAACCCAGTTCGCCAACAACAGGAAGCTCTTCATACCACAAAACACCAGAAAAACAAGACTTGGATATAAAATCACTGGTCAGGATGCTGGTAGCTGAACACATAGAAAAATCTCATATAGAAATAGAGGAGAAAATGGATCAAAAGTTAGAAGCCTTTACAAGGCAAATACAAAAATCACTTCAAGAAATGCAGGAGAAGATGGATCAAAAAGAAGAAGACAATAAGGAAGAAAGACAAAAATCACTTAAAGAAATACAGAAGAATGTGAGCCAACAAGTAGAAGCTATGAAAGAGGAAACACAAAGTTCTATTAAAGAAATACACGAAAACACAATCAAGCAAGCGAAAGATCTGAGCATATCCATCCAGGTACTAAAAACAGAAGTAGAAACAACCAAATGAACCATTGATTCAACAGTCAAAGAAAATACTAAATGCAAAACGGTTGTAACCCAAAACATCCAGGAAATCCAGGACACAATGAGAAGACCAAACCTAAGGATTATAGGTATAGATGAGAGTGAAGATTTACAAGTTAAAGGGCCAGCAAATATCTTCTACAAAATTATGGAAGAAAACTTCCCCAACCTAAAGAGAGAGATGCCCATGAATATACAAGAAGCATATAGAACCCCAAACAGACTGGACCAGAACAGAAATACATCCTGTCACATAATAATCAAAACTCCAAATGTACTAAACAAAGAAAGAATATTAAAGGCAGCAAGAGAAAAAGGCCAAGTAACTTATAAAGGAAGACCTATCAGAATAACACCAGACCTCTCACCTGAGACCATGAAAGCTAGAAGATCTTGGGCAGATATAATGCAAACTCTAAGAGAACACAAACTTCAGCCAAAACTACTTTACCCAGCTAAGCTCTCAATCGCCATAGATGGAGACATCAAGGTATTCCATGACAAAACCACATTTGCACAATATCTTTCCACAAATCCAGCCCTACAAAGGATAATAGGGGGAAAACACCAAGACAAGGACGGAAACTACACCCGGGAAGAAGCAAGATAGAAACCTCCTGTCATGAAACCCAAAAGAAGATAACCTCTTGAATATAAAATATAAATAAATAAAATAAATAAATATAATTTCAAAAATGTCTGGAGGTAATAATTACTATTCCTTAATATCTCTTAACATCAATGGACTCAATTCTCCAATAAAAAGACATAGATTATCAGACTGGATACAGAAACAGGACCTTAAATTTTGCTGCATACAGGAAAAACATCTCAGTGTTAAAGACAAACACTGCCTTAGAGTAAAAGGCTGGAAGACAATTTTACAAACAAATGGTCTCAGGAAACAAGCTGGAGTAGCCATTCTAATATCAGATAAAATTGACTTCCAACCTAAAATCATCAAAAGAGACTCAGAAGGTCACTTGTTGCTGGTCAAAGGGAAAATCCACCAAGAAGAGCTCTCAATACTGAACAACTATGCTCCAAATGCAAGGGCATCCTCATTCGTAAAAGAAACCTTACTAAAGCTTAAAGCACACATTACACCTAACACAATAATTGTGGGTGACTTCAACACTCCACTCTCCTCAATGGACCGATCAGGAAAGCAGAAAGTAAACAGGGACACAGTGAAACTAGTTGAAACTTTTGACCAATTGGATTTAACAGAATATATATATATAACATTACATCCTAAAGATAAAGAATATACCTTTTTCTCAGCACTGCATGGTACCTTCTCCAAAATAGGCCATATAATTGGTCACAAGACAGATGTCAACAAATACAAGAAGATCGAGATAATCCCATGCCTCCTATCAGATCACCGTGGAGTAAGAGTGGTCTTCAATAGCAACAAAAACAACAGAAAGCCCACATACACATGGAAACTGAACAATAATCTACTCAATGACACCGTGGTCAAGGAAGAAATAAAAAAAGAAATCAAAGACTTTTTAGAATTCAATGAAAATGAAGGTACAACCTACCCAAATCTATGGGACACAATGAAAGCAGTGCTAAGAGGAAAACTCATAGCTCTAAGTGCATCCAAAAAGAAACTGGAGAGAGCATACATTAGCAGCTTAATGGCACACCTTAAAGCCCTGGAAGAAAAAGAAGTTAATTCACCCAGGAGGAGTAGAAGACAAGAAATCACCAAACTCAGGGCGGAAATCAATCAAATAGAAACAAAGAGAACCATACAAAGAATCAACAAGACCAGGAGCTGGTTCTTTGAGAAAATCAACAAGATAGATAAACCCTTAGCCAGACTAACCAAAGGCCATAGAGACAGTATCCAAATTAACAAAATTAGAAATGAAAAGGGAGACATAACAACAGAAACTGAGGAAATTCAAAAGATCATCAGATCCTACTACAAAGGTCTATACTCAAAACAACTGGAGAATCTAGAGGAAATGGACAATTTCCTAGACAGATACCAAATACAAAAATTAAATCAGCATCAAATAGATCAGCTAAATAGTCCCATATCCCCTAAAGAAATAGAAGGGGTTATAGAAAGCCTCCCAACCAAGAAAAGTACAGGACCAGATGGTTTTAGTACAGAATTCTACCAGCCCTTCAAAGAAGACTTAACACCAATACTTTTCAAACTATGCCACAAAATAGAGGCAGAAGGGATGCTGCCCAACTCATTCTTTGAAGCCACAATTACGCTAATACCTAAACCACAAACAGATCCAACAAAGAAAGAGAACTACAGGCCAATTTCTCTTATGAATATCGATGCAAAAATACTAAATAAAATTCTTGCCAACCGAATCCAAGAGCACATCAAAACCATCATTCACCATGATCAAGTAGGCTTCATCCCAGGGATGCAGGGATGGTTCAATATATGGAAATCCATCAATGTAATCCACTACATAAACAAACTAAAAGAAAAAAAACCACATGGTCATCTCATTAGATGCTGAAAAACCATTCAACGAAATTCAGCATCCTTTCATGCTAAAAGTCTTGGAAAGAGCAGGAATTCAAGGCCCATACCTAAACATAGTAAAAGCAATCTACAGCAGACCAGAAGCCAACACTTGGCTGGAGAAGAGGAACACTTCTCCACTGTTGGTGGGATTGCAAAATGGTAAAATCGCTCTGGAAATCAGTTTGGCAGTTCCTCAGAAAATTGGGCATGTCACTTCCAGAGGACCCTGGCATACCACTCCTGGGCATATACCCAGAGGACTCCCCTGCATACAATACAGACACATGTTCCACTATGTTCATAGCAGCCTTGTTTATAATAGTCAGAAATTGGAAGGAGCCCAGATATCCCTCAAAGGAAGAATGGATACAGAAAATGTGGTATATTTATATAATGGAATACTTCTCAGTAATTAAAAATAATAAATTCATGCAATTCGTAGATAAATGGTTAGATCTGGAAAATATCATCCTAAGCGAGTTAACCCAATCACAAAAGAATACACATGAAATGCAATCAGTGATAAGTGGATATTAATGAGCCCAGAAGCCCTAAATACTCAAAGCAAAATTAGCAAGTCATATTATTCCCAAGAAGAAGAAAGGAGAGGACCCTTGGCCTGAAAAGATTAGATCTAGTTTTGTAGATCCAGAACAGAGAAATGGTGGGGGCAGAGGATTTATGGGAAGTATGGTGGCGGGGGAACTGGGAAAGGGGAAAGCCTTTGGAAAGGAATATGGAAAAAATAAAGAATATGGAAAATGAAAAAAATAAAAAAGCTTTTGTTGAATTATTTAATAATGAAAGAAATTTAAAATTTGTTTTTTATTAATGTATATTAGTAGAAATTTAAAGTCATTTGTAATTATTGTACATTATTAGAAATTTAAGGTGTTTGTTTACTTCCTTTTTGCTACTATGTTTCCAACCCAGTTCCCCAGTAAAAGAAAGCTCAACTCAGCGGTTAACAAAACAAGCTACAAGCCTAGACTGGGCAGGACTCCCACTCCACTACTCTGTTTCAATCTATATTAATCCCATACAACTTGCGGGTTCTCCAGGCACTGAGCTTCTCTCCCTGCTGCCTCTCCGTTTCTTTTTCTGTTTCTCTTCATTTCTTCCCCTTTCTTCTCATCCTTTCTTCTTCTCCCGTTGCTCCTCCTCCTCCTGTTTTATACCCTGTAGCTCCTCCCCTAGACTCTCTGCTCCTCCCACTTTCCTCCTGCCCAATCATTGGTTCAAGCCTTTATTTGAAATCTTAAGGTGGGGAGACGGTTCACAAGGCAACTCCTCATCTGCAGCCCCTCTGAGGAGTGGAATTAACATCAAAGTAGGAGCCCAGGGCTATCCACAACATTTCCCCCTTTCTGTCCAATTAAAAGACTTTTATCTCAGACATCAATTGAGCACAATTATTACCATTTTGTAATATATAGCATACAGAATAGACCTAACACCCAGTCAATCATTTTTTAATCAATTAAGTAGTACCCCTGTCATCTATTGGAACTTAAAAGACTTATAATTCTACACCTGACTCAAGTACACTTTAGACTGTAACCCATCTGAAAACCATCCTCTCAAATCTGTATTATCTTTCTAAATGCTAACCAGCTTGGATTGGCTATAAGACTATTAGTCTTCAACCCCACCAGAAATCCAAGAATGACTAATATTACTTGAAAGTATGAGAAGCACAAAATATAGCTTCTAAAACTTAGCCAATTTATAGAGACCACTGATCACCTGGACAGGCCCTATATACCAAAACGTTGGAGCATCAGTCTTCAGCCTTCTGGCCCAGGATCATCTGACAGACCTTGGTAATGCAGAATTTTGAAGGGCTGATTACTCTCTCTTGGCAGAGATTATCAGTCGACTATTACACAGTGTGTCCTTTTTTTGGACAGTATTTGTCTGTAGATGAAATGAGGCAATTCTTGCCTGGTGACTGTCTCACCACAACTGAAGCAACTCCACTGATGCTCAAGTTCTTTGAATTCAAGAAAGGGGTGCTGTCAGAAGCAGACAGGTCTCTAGTCAAATGATCTTTAATAAATAAATGTCAATAAACATATTCTGTGGACTTCTGACACCTTTGAAGTGCATCTGTCTACCTAAAACATCTCTGAACTGTTAAGCCTTGACTATTCTCGACTGTTTCTAATCAAAATAGCTCAGGAACACTCTTTAACTAAGTCATAGCCACGAGTTTGCTATCTGGCCCTTAACTTGTATTACTTAATCATCTAAAAGCAGTTTATACTAGCAGTTATAGAAGGACTGGGTCTAAGCCTTGTACTCTTAAATGTGTTATATAGGCACAATGCCTACATGGGAGTAACAGTATTAATCCCAGTTTTATATCAATAGTAAATTCATACCAATGAAAACCTTAAATTTACAGCAACTAAATTCTGAACCAATAGACTTTGCATCAATTATAAAGAATTCTACCAATGTAAGATCTGGCTATGTAATGTTTTGCTTAAAAGTACATTTTCTCATCAATCCCTATTTGTCTATTTCTATAATTTCTATGATATTACTATATCCCCCCTTTTTCTTTTCCACCCACTTCTCCTTTACCTAAGAAAGAAGGATAGAGAACAGGAAAGGAAAGGTAGAAATCCCCAAGTTTAAGTTCTTTAGTTTCCTCCCTGACCAAAGCTACATTTGTGACGTATCCCTAAAATGATAACATATCTATAATTCCTAAAATAACCAGAATCATCCACCCCACATAAGGAACTGAGATGATGATTGCCTTCTGTCTGCTTCCAGCTGAATTGGGGTGAATAATTCCCATCTGGGGGCCCAAAGGGAAATTTTGAAAACTAGCTGGCATTATTTGCCTTCCAGTCACTATGTTGTGAGAAAGTTCGTGCCGCTATGTCAGATGACATCTCGACCATGACATTCTGAAAGGCTGGAGAGGCAAGTAGAGTTCTGGAAGCAAGTCTTTGATGTAGTTGAAATAGAGTCAAGTGTGAAGCTGGAATGGAAGGTCCCAAATCTCAGCATCCTGGTGTGTGAATCTTTTCAGGGCTGTCTTTCTCTTCTTTCATCCCTATTGTATACAAAATTTAAAAGCAACAAGTAAACAGGTAAAGGCATTCACACAGAGCATGCAGAGGGCACATATTGGCCAGTGAAGATCAATAAAGAAAGACGTCTGACTGACTGCCTTTCCTCAGATTAGCTTGATCACTTGGTCAAACTAAAATATAACTGTGTATCCATATCCTCGTAAAGGATGGTATGTAATACCCAACAAGTGTTAATGGCTGTTTATAGACATTTTAGTCTCAGCCAGTTCCAGAGCTGTCTCCATATACAGAGACATAAATATTACCCAATATACATCACCTATTTTGTTGATTGTATTATTCTCCATTTTCTTCTCTATCGCCAAGGTCCTCAGGAGGTCACCCTTTTGTCATGTCTGATTTTTATCAACTTGGAAGGGACCCACAGCTTTTCTTTTCCTGTGGAAACATAGGCATAACCCCTCCCCCTGTGTAACACATTTCCCATTCTCCATTCTGATATTAGAATATCCTTAATGTAAACAGGCTGGTTTAGTTCAATAGTTCGTTCCACAGTCCAATGTCTTTCAGCAGCCTGTGTTTTGTTCATTTGCGTTTAAAAATTTTAAGGTTAAAAAGGCACTATGTATTCTATCCTTGGGGGTTCTCATTGATTCTTTTTGCCTATTAAGCATCTCCTTTAGAGTTTGATTTGATCTCTCCACAATTGCTGTATCTTGTTTATGGACAACGTGGACAGTCTGCAACTGCCTTTGATAAGATTCCTTAAGTAATTTAAAATTTTCATTAGAATCCCGACTAGTTTCATGGTTACATACCAAGATTGAGGGGATATTAATTTGTGTATTCCACTGCTGTAATAGATCTCTTCCCCATAAATTAATGGCTATATCAGCCACGCATGGCCTCAATTTTCCTACCTGACCTTCTGGTCCCATACATTTAAGCCATCTGGTGCTTTGCTTTATTTGGGATAAGGTCCCAACTCCTTGAAATTGGATGTCTACGCCTTGAAGTGGCCAACTTACAGGCCAAGATTTTGGAGAGATAATTGTGACATCTGCTCCAGTGTCAACCATTCCTTCAATCTTAATATTGTTTATTAATATTCTTAGTTTTGGCTTGTGATCCTCTATAGAAGTTTGCCAAAATATTCTTTTTTGGGTCCCTTTGAGGCTTTCTGAATTGTCTACAGAACTTGCCTCAGTATTGTCTGGTCTTAGCACATCTGTTTTTGACTCAGTGACACTTAATTGTCCTGAGGAAGAGAACTCTCCTTGTCTGACATCGGGGCCTGCAAGAGCCCCCCCCCCCTGGGAGTTTTTTGGCAGGATGTTGCCCCATTTGTCTGTTCTCAATCTACATTCCCTAGTTAAATGCCGGCCTTTGCCACACCTTTGACATATTCCAAAAGGCATAGGCCCCCCTTTGGTATTACTTTGATTTTTTCTATATTCATTTCTTAGATGACCCCACTCACCACAATTAAAACATTTAAAATTCTGGGTCATTCCTAGGTGTCTAGTGGCAGCTTTTCCTATTACCGTTATATCATTTGGGCGAGATACAACATCAATTGTATATCTAATCCACTCATCTATTGATGCTGACCTTGTCCTCAGTGGTCTGATAACTTCCTTGCATTCAGTATTTGCATTCTCAAAAGCTAAAGACTCAATTATTGCCTTCCTTGCTGCGGAATCTGATATACTCCTTTCTACAGCTGAGGTTAGTCTTTGCAAAAAGTCAGGGAAGGTTTCTTGTGGACCTTGTATGACTTGAGTATGTATGACTCAAGTCTTTTCCCTGATTCTGCAACTTTGTCCCAAGCCCTTAAAGCTGATAATCAACACAAGGCTAGGGTTTCTTCATCATATATAGCTTGCACTTCTACCTCAGCAAAGCGACCCTCACCAAGCAGTTGGTCTACAGAAATCTCTCTACCACTGGCTCTATTTTCTCGTGCTATCTCCCTTGCTCTGTCTCTCTACCATGCGACCCATTGTAAATTAGAAGCAGGTTCTAGTATTGCTCTTGCCATATCCTTCCAGTCTTGTGGGATTATTCTATTTTTAATAGCCCAAGAAGTCAGAATTTGTTTCACAAATGGCGAATGCATTCCAAAATTAGTGACACTTTCCTTAAATTTTCTTAGATCTAACACATCCACAGGTTGCCATTCGAATTCCTGATCACCCTGTGGATGATTATCATCTGGAGGTCTTTGTTGTATACAGACAGGATAGACTAAAGTTTGTTTTTTAATAACTTTTGGCTGGTTTTCTCTACTTTTATCTTCTATCCCTCTCTGAGAATTTTCCTTTTCCTTGAGTTCCTGTATTTTCTGTTCAAGGTTCTGCCTCCACATTTTGATCTTTTCTTTATATTGCAATTCTGATAGTCTACTGTCTATTTTATTCTGATTGATTAATTTTAAAAGTTTATTCTCCAAGTCTAGTTTCCAATCCTCATTTTTTTCTCTCTGCTGCTCAGTCTGATCTGTGAACTGCTGCATCCTTTGTTCTAGCATCTTTTCTAACTCCTGTCTCACACCTTCATTTTCCTCCTTCTGTCTCTTATTCTGTTCTTTAATTTTCTGGGTCTTCAATTCTAGTGTTTCGAACTGCTGCATCCTTTGTTCTAGCATCTTTTCTAACTCCTGCTCTAGGCCACATTGCCAAGTTTTAAATTCCTCTTTCTGTTGTTCATGCTGTTTTATAATTTCCTGTATCTTCTGTTCTAAACCCTGCTTCCATAATCTTAGCTTCTCTTTGTATTTTAATTCTAATATTGCAGCATCTGCCTTATTTTGACCTATGAGATCCTGAACCTTTAGTTCTAGTATTACTTGTGATCTCTTTTCTAAGGCAAGGAATTTTTTGTCTAGGACTCTTGAGATGACATAGTAAATCAAGAGAATAAGTACTGCAATACCAATGACTTTTTTCTCTAAATCCATTCCTGTCAAATCACTCAAAATATCATCACATAGAGCCAAAATGGTCTTTATTGTTTTACCCATCTTTAAGTATCAAGATGCTATATATCTCTCTTATATCAATGAATTACCTGGTCCGGAACCCTTTCTATCTGCTGTCCTAGCAGTTCAGGGCTTCTCAAGCAGCTAACGTTTTATCTCAGGTTTGATAGGCTCTAAACAATACGTTGGGCAGCCATTTTGTTGCTAGTATGTTTCCAACCCAGTTCCTGGGTGAAAGAAAGCTCAACTCAGCGGTTAACAAAACAAGTTACAAGCCTAGACTGGGCACCTCCCACTCCACTACCCTGTTTCAATCTATATTAATCCATACAACTTGTGGAAACTCCAGGCCCTAAGCTTCTTTCCCTGCCACCTCTCTGTTTCTCTTTTTCCGTTTCTCTCCCTCCATTTCTTCCCAGTTTCGTCCTGTTTCTTTTCTTCATTTTTTCTTTTCCCATTGCTCCTCCTCCTCCTGTTTTATACCCTGTAGCTCCTCCCCAGGCTCTTTGCCCCTCCCACTTTCCTCCTGCCCAATCATTGGCTCAAGCCTTTATTTGAAAAGTTAAGGTGGGCAGACGGTTCACAAGGCAACTCCTCATCTGCAGCCCCTCTGAGGAGTGGAATTAACATCAAAGTATGAGCCCAGGGCTATCCACAACACTTCCTGGATTTTAATAGAAATTAAGAATTCATTTGATTGATTAATTACATATTAAGAGAAACATTTTTTGTACATTAACATATTTGAAGTCATTTTATTTTAATTATTTCATATTAAGAGGAATTTAAAGTCATTTTGTTTAATTGTATATTAATAGAAATTTAATATTGTTGTTAAGTATTGTATATTAGTAGAAATTTGTTTCTTAAATTGTGTTTTTATTGAATTATTATACTAATTGAATTTGAATTATAGTGTATTAATAGAAGTTCAGTATTTTTCAATTATTCTATATTGATAGATTTTTTGTTTCATATTAATAGAAATTTACATTATGTTTAATATTGCATATTAAGAGAAATTTAAAATCACTTTGATCAAATTACTATGTATTGATGGAAATTTAAAAGTTTGTTTTTATTTTGGTATATTAAGAGAAATTTGATGTCACTTCAATTGTATTTTCTTAAATTATAGTGTATTGATAGAAAATATAAGTCTTTTAGTTAAGATTATTGTATATTAAGAGAAATTTGGGCCATCTTGTCTCAAGTCACTGTGGACGGCTGGCGGCTGGGGTCAGGTGCATGGACAGAGATCTAGCCTAGCATCAACTACTCCATCAGGCTCTTGCCTGCACCCAGAGCCAGAGCAGCTTGGTGGGAGGTCTGTGCACTGACAGCTCCATGGTGTACCCAGAGCCAGAACAGCTCAGTGGGTAGTCTCTGTGCTGACCTGTGCAGGCACCAACCTGCTCATGGGTCTGTGCCTGAAGAACAGCCAGAGGCCGACATCTTGCCTCAGGACACCACAGACAGCTAAACAGACAGAGCCCTGTGGACTGAGAGTGCCACCATCTAGGATCCAACAGTCCAACCAGGGAACCTCCAGTCCTGCAGGGAATCTTGTGGTTAGACAGAGCCCTGAGAACTGCCACCATCTTGAAGCTGGTGGCCTGAACAGGTTACCATAGAGAACCAACAGAGGAGCTCAGGTCACCATAAAGATCTAACAGACGAGCCCAGATCACTGGAAAAAAAAAAGATCTCATTCTTAAGAGCTGGCAACTAGGCAGGCCAGGAGGAGACTGCAGGAGGCCAATTGCAGGTTCAGCAGCAAGCCTGGGGAAGAATTGGGTCCTGCCCAGCAGAACTGAGGAGGTAATTCAGAGCCCAGTAGCGGAAACTTTCTGGTCTCCACCTCGGGAGAATGGACGCCCTCTACAGCAGCAGCACCAAATGCCAGGCTCACAGGAGCTTCAAACACCAACCAGTAACAACAAGACCAACTAACTCCAGAGATAAACAGATTTCAAAAGGCAAACGTAGGAACATTACTAACAGAAATCAAGGCAATGTGGCAGCATCTTCAACCACAGCAAGTACTGGATACCCCAACACACCAGATAAACAAGAGTTGGATTTAAAAGCACTAGTCATGATGCTACTAGAGGAACACAAAAAAGACATAAACAAATCTCTTAAAGAAGTACAGGTGAAGATGAATAGGGTAAAAGCCCTTACAATGCAAACACAAAAATCACTTAAAGAATTCCAGGAGAATGTGGATGAACAGACAGAAACCAATAAAGAAGAAATGCAAAAAATCACTTATATAAATGCAGGAGAAATTGAGTCAACAGGCAGAAGTCATGAAAGAGGAAACACAAAAACCTCTTAAAGAATTGCAGGAAAACACAAACAAACAAGTGAAGGAACTGAGTAAAACCATGCAAGATCTGAATGCAGAGGTAGAAACACCTAAGAAATCACAAAGTGAGACAACTTTGGAGATGGAAAACCTTGGGAAGAATCAGGGGTTGTAGATGCAAATATCAACAATAGAATACAAGAGATAGAAGTAAGAATCTCAGATGCTGAAGATACCATAGTAACCACTGACTCCACAGTCAAAGAAAATGCAAAAGGCAAAAGGCTTGTAACCCAAAGCATCCAGGAAATCCAGGATGATTTGAGAAGACCAAACCTAAGGATTATAGGGATAGATGAAAGTAAAGATCTATGATTTAAAGGGCCAGCAAATATCTTCAACAAAATTATGGAAGAAAACTTCCCCAAACTAAAGAGAGAGATTCCCATGAATATACAAGAAGTTTACAGAACTCCAAGCAGACTGGACAAGAACAGAAATACCTCCAGCCACATAATAATCAAAGCCCAAACGTATTAAACAAAGAAAGAATATTAAAGGCAGTAAGAGAAAAAGGCCAAGTAACATATAAAGGAAGACCTATCAGAATCACACCAGAATTCTCTCCAGAGACCATGAAAGGTAGAAGATCCTGGGCAGATCTCATGGAGACACTAAGAGAAGACAATTGTCAGCCAAGATTATTATAGCCAGGAAAACTCTCAATCAACATAGATGGAGAAATCAAAATATTCCATGACAAGATCAAATGTACATACTATCTTTCCACTAACCAAGCTCTACTAAGGGTAGTAGGAGGAAAACTCCAATACAAGGAGGGAAACTGCGCCCTAGAAAAAGCAAGATAGTAACCTTCTTCCATCAAAATCAAAAGAAGATAACTACTCAAAAAAAAAAACATCAAAAATGACAGGAAGACGTAATCACTATTCATTATTATCTCTTAACATCAATGGACTCAATTCCCCAATAAAAAGACAGAGACTAAGAGACTAGATACAGAAACAGGACCCTACATTTTGCTGCATACAGGAAACACTCCTCAGGGTCAAAAAACAAACACTACCTTAGAGTGAAAGGCTGGAAGACAATTTTGTAAGCAAATGGTCTCAGGAAGCGAGCTGGAATAGCCATTCTAATATCATATAAAATTGACTTTTAACCTAAAGTCATCAAAAGAGACACAGAAGGCCACTTCTTGCTGGTCAAAAGAAAAACCCACCAAGAAGAACTCACAATTCTAAACATTTATGCTTCAAATGCAAGGGCACCCTCATTTTAAAAAGAAACTTTACTAAAGTTCAAAGCATGCATTGCACCTAACACAATAATTGTGGGAGACATCAACACTCCACTATCCTCAATGGACTGATCAGGAAAACAGAAACTAAACAGGGACACAGGGAAACTCATTGAAACTTTGGACCAATTGGATTTAACACACACACACACACACACACACACACACAAACACACACACACACACACACACACACACACACACACACACAAAACATTTCATCCTAAAGCAAAAGACTATAGCTTTTTCTCAGAACCTCATGTTACCTTCTCCGAAAAAGGCCATATAACTCGTCATGAGACAGACCTCAAAAAATATAAAAAGATTGAAATAATCCCATGCCTCCTGTCAGATTAGCATGGAGTAAAAGTGTTCTTCAGTAGCAAGAAAACCAACATAATATCCTCATACACATGGAGGCTTAACAATATTCTACTCAATGATACATTAGTCAAGGAAGAAATAAAGAAATCAAAGACTTCTTAGAATTTAATGAAAATGAAGGCAGAGCATACCCAAATCTATGGGACACAATGAAAGCAGTGCTAAGAGGAAAACACATAGCCTTGAGTGCCTCCAAAAAGAAACAGGAGAGAACATATACTAGCAACCTAATGGCACACCTGAAAGCTCTGGAACAAAAAGAAGCTATTTTACCCAAGAGGAGTAGAAGACAGGAAATCATCAAGCTCAGGGCTGAAATCAATCAAGTTGAAACAAAGTGAACCATACAAAGAATCAACAAAACCAGGAGATGGTCCTTTGAGAAAATCAACAAGATAGATAAACTCTTAGCCAGATTAACCAAAGGGCACAGAGGCAGTATTCAAATTAACAAAATTAGAAATGAAAAGGGAGATATAACAACAGAAACTGAGGAAATTCAAAAAATCATCAGATCCTACTACAACAAAAGGCTATACTCAACACAACTGGAGAATCTTGAGCAAATGGACAATTTCCTAGACAGATACCAAATACCAAAATTAAATCAGGAACAAATAGATCATCTAAACAGTCCCATAACCCCCAAAGAAATAGAACGGGTCATAGAAAGTCTTCCAAGCAAAAAAAGCACAGGACCAGATGGTTTTTGTACAGAATTCTATCAGACCTTCAAAGATGACCTAATACCAATACTCTTCAAACTATTCCACAAAATAGAAACAGAAGGAACATCATCCAACTCATTCTATAAAGCCACAATTACCCTGATACCAAGACCACACAAAGTTCCAACTAAGAAAGAGAACTTCAGAACAATCTCCCTTATGAACATCGATGCAAAAATACTCAAGAAAATTCTTGCCAACTGAATCCAAGAACACATCAAAAAGATCATTCAACATGATCAAGATGGCTTCATCCCAGGGATCAGGGATGGTTCAATATACGAAAATCCATCAATGTAATCCACTACATAAAGAAACTCAAAGAAAAAAAAAAACATGGTCATCTCACTGGATGCTGAAAAAGCATTTGACAAAATTCAGCATCCTTTCATGTTAAAAGTCTTGGAAAGAACAGGAATTCAAGGACCATACATAAACACAGTAAAAGCAATTTACAGCAGACTGGTAGCCAACATCAAAGTAAACGGAGAGAAACTTGAAGCAATCCCACTAAAATCAGGGACTAGACAAGGCTTCCCCCTCTCACCATATCTCTTCAATATAGTACTTGAGGTACTAGCTAGAGCAACTTGACAACATAAGGAAGTTAAAGGGATACAAATTGGAAAGGAAGAAGTCAAACTATCACTATTCACAGATGATAAGATTGTATACTTAAGTGACCAAAAAACTCCACCAGAGAACGCCTACAACTGATAAACAACTTCAGCAAAGTGGCTGGTTATAAAATCAACTCGAGCAAATCAGTAGCCTTCCTATACTCAAAGGATAAGCAGGTTGAGAAAGAAATTAAGGGAATGACACCCTTCACAATAGCCACAAACAATATAAAGTATCTTGGTGTGACTCTAATCAAACAAGTGAAAGATTTATATGACAAAAACTTCAGATCTCTGAAGAAGGAAATGGAAGAAAACCTCAGAAAATGGAAAAATCTTCCATGCTAGTGGGTTGGCAGGATTAATATAGTTAAAATGGCAATCTTGTCAAAAGCAATATACAGATTCAACACAATCCCTATCAAAATCCCAACTCAGTTCTTCATAGAGTTAGAAAGAGCAATTCTCATATTCATCTGGAATAACAAAAAACCCAGGATAGCTAAAACTATCATCAAAAGTAAAAGAATGTCTAGGGGAATCAGTATCCTGGACCTCAAGCAATACTACAGAGTAGTAATGTAAAAAATTGTGCGGTATTGGTACAGTGACAGAGAAGCGGATCAGTGGAATAGGCTTGAAGACGCAGAAGTGAACCCACACATCTATGGCCAATTGATCTTCAACAAAGGAGCTGAAAACATCCAGTGGAAAAAAGATAGCCTTTTCAACAAATGGTGCTGGCTCAACTGGAGGTCAACATGCAGAAGAATGAGAATTGATCCACTCTTATCTCCTTGTACTAAGCTCAACATTAAGTCGATCAAGGACCTCCACATAAAACCAGACACACTAAAATTAATAGAAAAGAAACTGGGGAAGACCCTTCAGGACATTGACTCAGGGGGAAAGTTCATGAACAGAACATCAATAGCTTATGCTTTAAGATCAAGAATAGACAAATGGGACCTCACAAAATTACAAAGTTTCTGTAAGGCAAAGGACACTGTCAGAAGGACAAAATGGCAACCAACAAAGTGGGAAAAGATCTTCACCAACCCCACATCCGACAGAGGGCTAATATCCAATATATACAAAGAACACAAGAAGTCAGACCCCAGAAAACCAAATAACCCTATAAAAAATTGGGGTACAGAGCTAAACAAAGAATTTTCACCAGAAGAAATTCAGATGGCCGAGAAACACCTTAAGAGATGTTCAACATCATTAGTCATCAGGGAAATGCAAATCAAAACAACCCTGAGATTCCACCTCACACCTGTCAGAATGGCTAAGATTAAAAACTCAAGAGAAAACAAGTGCTGGCGAGGATGTGGAGAAAAAGGAACACTCCTCCACTGTTGGTGGGATTGCAAAATGGTAAAACCGCTCTGGAAATCAGTTTGGCAGTTCCTCAGAAAATTGGGCATGTCACTTCCAGAGGACCCTGGCATACCACTCCTCGGCATATACCCAGAGGATTCCCCTGCATACAATAAAGACACATGCTCCACTATGTTTATAGCAGCCTTGTTTATAATAGCCAGAAATTGGAAGGAGCCAAGATATCCCTCAAAGGAGGAATGGATACAGAAAATGTGGTATATTTATACAATGGAATACTACTCAGCAATTCAAAATAATGAATTCATGCAATTTGTAGGTAAATGGTTAGATTTCGAAAATACCATCCTAAGTGAGTTAACCCAATCACAAAAGAATACACATGAAATGCAATCAGTGATAAGTGGATATTAATGAGTCCAGAAGGCCTAAATACTCAAGGCACAATTAGCAAGTCAAATGATTCCCAAGAAGAAGAAAGGAGAGGACCCTGGGCCTGAAAAGATTGGATCCAGTTTTGTAGACCCAGAACAGAGAAATCGTGGGGGGGGATGATTGGGGAATGGTTGGGGGGAGAGGAATTATGGGACATATGGTGGGGGGGAACTGGGGAAGGGGAAAGTCTTTGGAATGTAAACATAGAATATAGAAAATAAAAATTTAAAAAAAATAGACAAATGGGACCTCATAAAATTACAAAGTTTCTGCAAGGCAAAAGACACTGTCAAAAGGACAAATCAGCAACCAATAAATTGGGAAAAGAGCTTCACCAACCCCACATCTGACAGAGGGCTAATAACCAATGTATACAAAGAACTCAAGAAGTTAGACCCCAGAAAACCAAATAACCCTATCAAAAATGGGGTACAAAGATGAACAAAGTCTTTTCAACTGTAGAAATTCGGATGGCTGAGGAACACCTTAAACTATGTTCAACATCATTAGTCATTAGAGAAATGCAAATCAAAACAACCCTGAGATTTCACTTCACACCAGTCAGAATGGCTAAGATTAAAAACTCAGGAGACATCAGGTGTTGGCGAGGATGTGGAGAAAGAGGAACACTCCTCCACTGCTGGTGGGACTTCAAGCTGGTACAACCACTCTGGAAATCAGTCTGGCGGTTCCTCAGAAAACTGAACAAGATACTTCCAGAGGACCCAGCCATAACACTCCTGGGCATATACCAGAAGATTCCCCAACATGCAATAAGGATACATGCTCTACTGTGTTCATAGCAGCCTTATTTATAGTAGCCAGAACCTGGAAAGAACCCAGATGTCCCTCAACGGAGGAATGGATACAAAACATGTGGTATATATACACAATGGAGTACTATTCAGCCATTAGAAACAATGAGTTCATGAAATTCTTAGAGAAATGGATGGAGCTGGAAAACATCATGTTAAGTGAGGTAACCCAGTCTCAAAAGAATCCCCATGGTATCACTCACTGATAAGTGGATATTAGCCTAGAATTTTGGGACACCAAAGACACAATCCACATACTAAATGTTGTACGACAAGATAGAAGGAGTGGACCCTGTTGCTGGAAGGCTCTAAGCATCACTGTAGGGGAATACCAGAACAGGAAAGTGGGAAGGGGTGGATGGGAGAACAGGGGGATGGAAAAGGGCATGTGGGAACTTTGGGGGGTGGGGAACCAGAAAAAGGTAATGAAATGTAAGTATAGAATATATCCAATAAAAAATTAAAAAAATAAATGTAAGCTACAGAAATAAGCCATGGATATAATAAAATAAAAGTCATTTTTAGAATATTTATCAAAAAAGAGAGATTTTATTTTATTTTATTTGAATTAAATGTATATTAATTAAATTTTTAGTTTTTGTTGTTTTATTGTAGTTTGATAGAAATTTAACATCATTTTGTTAGGATTATTTTCTATTAATAGAAATTTGTTTTCAATTTATCTGAATTAAATGTATACATTAATAAAAAATTTATGTTTTTTATTATTGTAGATTGATAGAAACATAAGTTCATTTTTAATTATAGTATATTGATAGAAATTTAGTGTTCTTTTAATTTATGTATTTTGATTGAAATTCAAAGTAGTATTGTTTGAATTATTTCAAATTAATAGAATTTTAATGTCATTTTTTTGAAATGTTTATATTAGTAGACATTTAAGGGTGTTTTAATGATTGTATATTAATAGAATTTAAGTTTGTTTTCTTTATTGTATGCTGATAGAAAGAAAAATTTGTTTGGCTTGAATTAATGTACATCAAAAAAATTTAAGCTTTTTGTTTATTATATATTAATAGAATTTGAAAGGTACTATTTCATTATTGTATATTGATAGAAATTTAATGTTATTTTGTTAGATTATTTAGGACTCTATTGTACATGAGCCATTTATCTAAAGTGTGATGGTTCTTATATTTATTTATATAGTTTATACATTGTTCATGTTAGAGAAAAGGAAAATTCTTAACCACAAAAAGAGCACATGAAGTGGAAACTTGTGTGTTGTTTAGCAAGTCACTTATCTCAAAGGATGTTTGACTGGTGCACTCATATGGAATTTTTTTTTATAAAGTAAGCACCCAAAAGTGTCCATGAAGTTAATTGGGACCCAACAGACAATGAACAATGCTAGAAGGATTTGGTATGTCTTGTCATTCCTTAATTGCCATCATTTGTCATGAGGTCATAGAGGGACACACAACAAAAACTTTGGGCCATATTCTGGGGACATACTAATACTCTAGCTTATTGGGAGAATAATGTCAGACTCACATAGACTTTAGCTAAGACAGGTTCACATGATGTTTTGCTGAGGAAAGACCCATGGAAGGACATGTAATACTTGAAGTGAGTATAAATATGACTCAACTGACAGTTATGAGTCCCTTTACAACACTCCCTTGGTCTCATGTCTTCTTCACTGCATTTCATTTCATTGAGAGAGGAATGGCACACAACTTCTGGTATCCCTGCTGCTCCTAGTCACTCCCAATGACTCATACCTATTCATCAGAAGCATGAATGTTTCTACTGGGTCATGCCACCACTGATGATTGATGTTTGCCACCTTAACATTAGTGGACTGATGGTGTATATCTTGTAATGCAGACTAGATTTGCTTCAAAAAGTGTTTCTGAAAATGTCTTCTCCCCAATATACTAATCATTTCTTTTCCACTACCTCTGGTCTTCACAGGCTAGAAGCAGTTTTGAAGAGTATAAAACTGTTATTAAAAGTAGGATTTGAAAAATCGAAAACTGGACTACCACAGCAGAAAATTGTGTGAAAGGTTGGCTGCATGCACCTAGCCAAAGAAGGGTGAGATCAGTGGAAGGAAGTAGATTGTAAGTTTCCTCATACATAACTGATAAACACTCTTATTCAGAAACAGGACTGGGAAACAGAATTTTGGATAATGATGGTGTGAGGAAATTACACCCACAGTTTAGCATCAGTGTTTTGAGTGGAAATGGTATCTTGGGTATCCACGGAACTCAACAGAGATAGTGCTGTATCTGTGTGACAGGGCTGTTTAAGTGGGGTGATGATGGCTCTCTTGTGGGAGCTTCTCTAGAGATCAGCAACAAGGGACAATGGCTGGTCTGATTTTCTCCCAATATAGGAGCAGCGTGGTTGTGCTTAATCCTGGGATTACATTAAATTGGGCAACAGTTTCACTATCACTGAGGGAATATAAGTCAGGAATCAATGAAGAAACCTAGAGGAAAATACTGAAAGAAATATCACTGAGGAAAATTATGTAATGCTTTGCATTATATTGGTAACTCTACTTCCCTACCACCCAAATATCTCAAAGTTTGGCAATACCTAGAGAGGTACCCATGCCATCATAAGTCAGTACTCATGGAGGCTCTCAACAGGATGTTTTACAGACAACTTAATGGAGTAATGTTCTCAATTGTGGTTCCTTATTTGCATATTACTCTACAACATGTCAAGATAAGACAACACAAACCATCAATTTCAGCCTGTATCACATCTGGAGAAGTATGTGGCAGCCTGGGTCACATGGCACTGAATCTGATGAAAATATTATGTGAGATTACAGGGTTAGTAGAATCCTGAGAAATAATTCTGACGGCTCAAATCCAGGAAATTTGTGTCAGTGCTGGAAATAGAGTGAATGGGCTTAGAGATGTATGGTATGGGAGTAAGGACAGAGCACAGAGGAATAGTATTTAGAATTCTATACATGGAAGACAAGTGCTGGTAATCTGTAACCTGAAGATAGCCTGAGATTAGGAGAAAGAATGAGAGGGGAATGTACACACTTGCCCACCAAGTATACCCTTTTGAAATCTAAACATAAGTTGATAGCTGTTCTCTAATTATGAGTATACTTGTGAACTCACTATTGAAACATCTCATCAGGAAATTGTTTGCAGAGCTGAGTGCTTGGAGCCATACATGTCATGATAAGCAGGAAATTTGAAAACATTATCTGTATAGAACTTTTCCTGAAAACATGGGATTGTCTGCACAGGACAGATGGAAAAAAGCAATCAAGGAAAAGTTGCTGAATGAAAACTGTTCCCGGACATAAGTATAATAGTATTGTGGTAAATGGATTATCTTGGTTCTCAAGGAATTAAACTGAGATATTGCACATCTCCTTAACTAGAACAATGCTGGCACAGTGACAAAGGGACTGGAAAAGGAGATTCTGGAGAACTTATTAACAAGAGGCTACAGATGTGCTGTATACCTCCAATTATTTAGAACAGCACAGTAGGGCTTCATTCTGGAAAAATTTACCATAGTGAGAAATGCAGGAGATTTACTTACCACTTCTGAGCGAGCACAGGTCAGGAAATGAGGAAGAAATGTACAGGCTAGAACTGAAAGAGAGAACAATGAGAATACTACATAGTACTTTGTACTCTAAAGGTAACTCCTCTTGCCTTATTGTACATCTCATACCACCCAAAAATGGGAACCACCCACAGAAATCTCCACACAAAGATACTTATTATTACACAATGGAGCTACCAGCAGGCCATTGTACATTCTATCACTTAGAGGAATGTTCTCAGTTGAGATTCCTTCTCCTCATATATAGTTACATTGTGTAAAGGTAACAGAAACAGTTTTGGTGATGCACTGTGACACCAGAGAGAAGAATGTGGCAGCATGATCTACTTGGTACTCAACCTGATGTAAAAAAAATAGATACAAGAAGACAGGATTGATAGATTCCTAACAAAAAGAATGAATGCCTCAAAGACAGACAATCTTTATAAATGGAAAGAGAGCAAAAGGGTCTAGGGTAGCATTTCAAGGTGTGTGCATACAGCCAGAATAGTTTTGTATTTGTGAATAAACAACAGAGAATTCCAATGTAGGTACTGTGTGACCTGAGGGAGGCAAGGAAATCGATTAGGTCATTTGAGAGCAATAATCTACCTAGCTTACTAAGGATTCTCATGTGCAATCTTGCAAATAAATAGCTAGTTCTCATCCTGAGGACACTAACTTTAAGGCCTTACTAATGGGGGAATTTCGCTGGACCTATGGTGCTGAGCTAGGTGCCTAGAGATGAGCATGGTAGACTTAACAGTGCACTGGAAGGGAAAGATCAAAAGGTACAGTCCATGTTGACAAGAAATAGGACTTATAATGTAGAGATGGCAAAGTAAACTGGGCATAGAAAACCAAATTATGAGGATAGATGCAGAAGCAGTATGACAGACCGAGGCCTTAGGTTTTGTGTATAGTGTGGGCAGTAGAGATTCATGAAAGGTACTCAGGCAGAGATATTGAGAAAAATTGGTATATAGACTTGGTCTTTCACATGGGGGAATAGAATGGGCATCTTGAGTCTCACGAATTCAACACAGATAAAATAGGGTAGGTATGAATAGTATTATAATGGCATAGTTACAAAGGTACTGGAAGGGAAGCTTCTGAGGACCTCACAACCAAGGGAAAATGGCTAAGATATATGACATATTAGGAATAGCCCAGTTGTATTAATTCTGGACAAAGTCACAACAGGAATTGGGGCCAATCTTCATTGTCAATCACTCAATGAATAGGAATCGGGAATCTAAGGAACCTAGTGGTAAGACATGAACCTGATATCATTAAGGATTACTATATATTGCTTTGCATTACATAGACACTTTAATTTGTCTTCTTGTGAAACCTAGAACTACTGCCCAAATATTGCCAACAGCCACAGTACCATAAGTATATTTACTCAACTTAGCTTACCAAAGACTTTTCTACAGACCATAAATTATTAATCTTTTCAATTGAAGTTCAAATTTCTCAGTTGACTCTAGAAGATATTAGGGAAACCCCACACAAACCATCATGTTGAGGCTGTACCATAACTGGCAGAATTAAGTGGCATAATGATCCACATGGCATTGAATCTGCAGAAAAAAAATGAAGCAAGGTTACATGGTTAATAGAGTCCTGAGAAATGGACTCGAATGCTCCAATGCAGGTAATCTGTGTCAGTGCTGGAAATACAGTAAATTTGGCCAAGAGAAACATGGTCTATGACTAAGGACCTGGCACAGTGGGCTGAGATTTGGAATACTAAAGAAGGAAGCCTAGTGCAGGTACTCTATCCTGAGAAGGACTGAGACTAGGAGAAGGGACTGGAAGTAAAGGTTCATACTGGCCCAGCAAGGACAACTCTTTCAAATCTAGATATTTATATAGGCATGCTATCATCTATCATTGTGAGTACATTTGTGGACACACCATTGCAGAAATCTCACCATGAAATTGTGTGCAGAGCTGACTTCTTGGAGCCAAGCATGTGATGCTAAACAGGAAACTCCTAACACAGGTCAGGAAACGAGGATGAAATCTATAGGCAAGAACTGAAAGTGATACCACTACATATAGTGGTACAAATAATACTAAATAATAATTTGTAGTCTACAGGGAACCCGATTTGCCTTATTGTACAACAGAAACCAGGTACCAAAGATGGTACCCACCCATGGATATATCCTAATTATTGAGACTACTTTTCCTGCACACCTGGGATTGTATGGTCAGGACAGATGGAAAGAGGCAATTAAGGAAAGAATGCTTAGTGAAAACTGTACCTGAACATAAGTATTAGAGTATTGGCTCTCCAGGAATTAAACAGAGACATTGCACATCTCTGTAATTAGAACTATGCTGGCACAGTGATGGCACTGGAAGGGGAGATTCTGGAGAGCATATTAACAAGAGGCAACAGATGTGCTGTATACCTTAATTATTTAGAACAGCACTATAGGGCTTCATTCTGGAAAAATTTACCATAGTAAGGCAGGAGGTTTACTTACCACTTCTGAGAAAGCACAGATCAAGAAACAAGGAAGAAATGTACAGGCTAGAACTGAAAGAGAGAACACTAAGAATATTGCATAGTCCTCTGTACTCTATAGGGAACTCCACTAGCCTTATTGTATAACCCACACCACCCCAAAATGGGAAGCACCTAAAGAAATCTCCACACTGCCATTTTTATCATTACACAATCGAGCTACCACCAGGCCATTGTACAATCCATTTCCTGGACTAATATTCTCAGTTGAGAGTCCTTCTCCTCATAGATATCTACATTGTGTTAAGTTAACAGAAACAGTGTTAGTGATGCATTGTGACACCAGACAGAAGAATGTTGTAGCATGGCCCACTTGGTACTTAATCTGATGCAAAAAAATGATACAAGAAGATAGGATGGATAGATTCCCAGCAAACAGACTGAGAGCCCCAAAGCCAGGCAATCTTTATAACAATTGGAAAGCCATCAAATGGTCTATGTTAGCATGTCTGGGTGTGTGCATACAGCACAATTAGTTTTGTATTTAGAATGAATAACAGAGAATACCAGTGGACATACTTTATGCACTGCAGGAGACCTGGAAATAGATTAGGCCATTGTAGGGAAATGTTCAACGTTGCCCAATAAGTATTCCCATGTATAATCTGCATATACATTGCTAGTTTTCATCCTGAGGACACTAACTTGACTGAGGATGCCTGACTAGTGGGAAAATCTCGCTGGACCTTGGGCACCAAGCTAGGTGCCTAGAGACAAACATGGTAGACTTAGCTGTGCATTGAAAGGGAGAGGATGAAACTTCATATCATGCATACCTGGTACACTCCATGATGATCAAAAATAGGACTTAGAATGTAGAGATGGCAAAGGAAACTGGCGCTAGATCACCAAATTATGAGGATAGATGCAGAAGCAGCATGATAGACTTAGGTCTAACTTCTTGTGTATAGTGTGGAGAGTAGAAATTCATGAAAGAACCCAGGCAGAGTAATTGAGAAAAATCTGCATACAGATTTGGTCTTTCACGTGTAGGGATAGAATGGGTATCTTAAGTCTCAGGAATTCAACACAGATAGAATAACGTCTCTGTGACTAGTACTATCCTGGCAAAGTTACAAAGGAGCTGCAAGTGAAGCTTCTGGGGGAGCTCATGAATAAGGGAAAATGGCTGGGATATATGTATCCACATATTGGGAATAGCCTAGTTATATTACTTCTGGACAAACTCAGCACAGGAATTAGGGCAGGATCTTCATTGCCCATACTCAATGAATACAAATCAGGAATCAAAGAAGAAACCTCGAGGTAAGACATGAACCTTATATCATTAAGGATTACTATATATTGCTTTGCATTGCATAGATATGTCTCTGTCTTCTTGTAAAACCTAGAACTACCTCTCAAATATTGCCAACACCCACAGAGGGCTACAAAGTACCTTAAGTATCTTTACTCAACTTAGCTTACCAAAGACTTTTCTACAGACCATCAAGGATGAATGTTATCAAATGAGCTTCATACTTCTTGGTTGACTCTAGAAGATGTCAGGAAAACCCCACACAAACCATCATATTGAGGCTCTAAAATACCTGGCAGGAGTATGTGGCAGCATGATCCACATGACATTGAATATGCTGGAAAAAATACAGAAAGATTACATGGTTAATAGAGTCCTGAGAAATGGACTTGAATGCTCCATCCCGGTAATCTCTGTCAGTGCTGTAAATACAGTAAATTTGGCCCAGAGAAGCATGGTATGGGATGAAGGACCTGGCAGAGTGGGCTGAGATTTGGAATACTAAACCACATACATATAGTTAAAATTAGACAGAAAACAAGGTAACAGGAAAGATGGGAATATATATGATATTCTTTTGTGGTTTCTCATTTTGGACGTCACATTTTATTTCATGCACAATATCCTACAAAAATCCAAAAGTCAATTTATTAAAAAAAAAAAACAAATAGGAGAGGCCACATTTTCTCTTCAGTGATTGTGCAGGCAGGTGTGGCCAGGAGGGCAAGGAACACAGGTGTGACAGAGCAGCTGGTACAGGTTTCCTCTAGGCTCCATCTGCACCCAGGAGGTGAGCTGGTCTTCAGTTGTCTGAGCTCCCATCCTGCCACTGGAGAACTGTTCTGCAAGGAGTGCTTTTTCTCTGTGTTTGGAGGTAAGACTCCCATTTTGTCTCCAGTGACTGTGCAGGTAGGAAAAGCCAGGAACACAGGGATCTCAGTGTGGCAGAGTAGCTGTGACATGATCCTTCCAGGATTCATCTGCTACCAGGAGCTAGGCTGAATCACATAAATCTGTGCCAGGGGAGAGCTGGTTTCCCAGGGGTGCTGAGACAGGCTTGCAGGCCCAATGGAAGGACAAGCTCCAGCCAGGGTAAGAAGGACCAACTTCACCAGATGTAACAAGATGACAAAAGTCAAACACAAGGACATTACTAACAGAAACCAAGACAAAATGGCACCATTCAAATGCAGTTCTCTCACAACAGCAAGTTCTGGATATCCCAACACACCAGAAAAGCAAGAGTTATATTTACAATCACAGCTCATGATGCTGATGGAGGACTTGAAGGACATAAATAACTCCCTTAAATAAATACTGGAGAACACAGGTAAACATGTAGAAATCCTTAAAGAAATACACGAAAGGGCAACCACACAAGTGTAGAAATTTGAAATAAAAAGCTACCTAGGATCTAATAAATTGAGGTAGAACAATAACAAAATCACTAAGGAAACAACGCTGGACACTGAAATCCTAGGAAAGAAATCAGGACTCATAGATGCAAGCATCAACAACAGCATACAAGAGATAGAAGTGAGAATCTCAGGTGCAGAAGATACCATAGAAAATATGGACACAACTGTCAAAAATGCAAAATTCAAAAATCTCTGATCCCCAAACATCCAGAAAATCGAGGAAAAAATGAAAAGACCAAACCTAAGGATTATAGGTATAGAAGAGAGTGATGATTTCCAGCTTAAAGGGCCAGGAAAGGCCTTCAAAAAATTGTAGAAGAAAATTTCCTAACTTAAAGAAATTGATGCCCATGAACACACAAGAAGCCTACAAAACTGCAAACAGATTGGAACAGAAAATTAATTCATACTGTCACATACTAATTAAAATACCAAATGTACTAAACAGAAAAATATTACACCAGATTTCTCTCCAGAGACTGTTGAAGCCATAAGATTCTGGGAAGATGTCACACAGACCCTAAGGGGATGCAAATGGCACCTCAGGCTACTATTCCCTGTGAAACTCTGTTACCATAGATGGAAAAAGCAAGGGATTCCATGACAAAAAAAATTTACACAATATCTTTCCACAAATCTAGCCCTTCAAAAGATAATGAATGGAAAACACCAACAAAAGGAGGGAAACTACACACTAGAAAATGTAAGAAATTAATCTTTTAACAAACCAAAAAGGAGACACACAAATATAACTGTTTAGGTATTTCTCAGCTATCCATCATTCCTCAGTTGAGAATTCTTTGTTCATTTCTGTACCCCATTTTAATAGGGATACTTGGTTCTTAAGAGTCTAATTTCTTGAGTTCTTTGTATGTATTGGATAATTAGTTCTTTGTATGTATTGGATATTAGCCCTCTCTCAGATGTAGGACTGGTAAATATCTTTTCCCAGTCTTTTGTTTGACATTTTGTCCTATGGACAGTGTCATTTGTCTTACAGATTTGCAGTTTTATGAGATCCCATTTGTCAATTTTTGATCTTAGAGCATGAGCTATTGGTGTTTTCTTCATGAAATTTTCCCCTGTGCCCATGTGCTCCAGGTTCTTCCCCAATTTCCCTTCTATTTTATTTAGTGAATCTGGTTTTATGCGAATGTCCTTTAGAAAATAATTGATCAATTTGGATCCTTCCACATGCTGACTGCCAGTTGACCCAGCACCATTTGTTGAAAATGCTGACTTTTTCCCACTGGATGGTTGTAGATCCTTTGTTAACCATCAAGTGACCAGAGGTATGAGGGTTCATTTCTGGGTCTTCTGTTCTATTCCAGTGATCAACCTGCCTGTCTTTGTACCAATTCCATTCAGTTTTTATCACTACTGTTCTGTAGTATAGGTTGAGGTCAGGGATGGTGATTCCACCAGAAGTTATTTTATTGTTTAAGATAGTTTTTGCTATCCTGGGGTTTATGTTATTCCAGATAAATTTGGAAATTAATCTTTCTAACTCTACAAAGAATTGATTTAGAATTTTGCTGTGGATTGCATTGAGACTGTAGATTGCTTTAGGCAAAATTGCCATTTTTACTATATTAACCATGCCAATCCATGAGCATGGAATATCTTTCAATCTTCTGAAGGCTTCTTCAATTTCTTCTTCAGTTACTTGAAGTTCTCATCATAAAGATTTTCACTTGCTTGATGAGAGTCACACCAAGCTATTTTTACTATTTGTAGCTATTTTAAAGGTATTTTAGTCCAGTCTGATGTTTTATTTTTTGGATGTCCTAAGTATCTGTTGTTATGTCTCCCTTTTCAATTCTGATTTTTATGACTTTAGTACTGTCTTTGTTCCCTCTGGTTAGTTAGTCTAAGGGTTTTTCTATCTTGTTGGTTTTCTCAAAGAACTAACTCCTACTTTTGTTAATTCCTTACTGTTTCTACATGGTTGATTTCAGCCCTGAGATTTTTCCTGCCATCTACACCTCTTGGGTATATTTGCTTCCTTTTGCTTTAGAGCTTTCAGGTATGATGGTAAGCTGCTAGTGTATGCTCTCTCTGATTTCATTTTGGAGGCATTCAGAGCTATAAGTTTTCCTCTTAGCACAGCTTTCAATTTGTCCCATAAGTTTGGGTATGCTGTACCTTCATATTCTTTAAATTCAAAATAGTCTTTAATTTCTTTCTTTATTTCTTCCTTGACCAAGTTATTATTGAGTAGAATGTTGTTCAGTTTCCATATGTTTGTGGGCTCTCTGCTATTTTTGTTGTTATTGAAGACTAGCATTAGTCCCTGGTGATCTGATAGGGGACATGGAATTGATTCAAAGGTCTTATATGTGTTGAGGTATGTTTTGTGACCTAATGACATATAAAGACAGACCTATCAGAATTACTCAAGACTTCTCACCTGAGACCATGAAAGCTAGAAGATCCTGGGCAGATCTCATACATACCATAAGATAACACACATACCAGACCAGATTACTATACCCAGCAAAATTCTCATTTACAGTAGATGGAGAAACCAAGATATTCCATGACATGACCACATTTAAAAAATATCATTTGACAAATTGAGGCCTACAAAGGATAATAGAAAATGCCTATACATGGAGGAAAACTACACCTTAGAAAAAGCAAGAAAGCAATCTTCTTTCAGCAAAGCCAAAAGAAGATAATCACACAATTATAAAAGTAACATCAAAAATAACAGGAAGCAACAATCACTATTCCTTAATATATCTTAACTTCATTGGACACAATTCCCCAATAAAAAGACATAGAATAACAACTGGGATATGTCAACAGGACTTAACATTTTGTTGCATACAGGAAATGGACCTCAGTGTCAAAGACCAACCCTAACTCAGAGTAAAAGGCAGTATATTTATACAATGGAATACTACTCAGCAATTAAAAATAATGAATTCATGCCATTTGTAGGTAAATGGTTAGACCTGGAAAATATCATCCTGAGTGAGTTAACCCAATCACAAAAGAATACACATGAAATGCAATCACTGATAAGTGGATATTAATGAGCCCAGAAGCCCTAAATACTCAAGGCACAATTAGCAAGCCAAATGATTCCCAAGAAGAAGAAAGGAGAGGACCCTGGGCCTGTAAAGATTGGATCCAGTTTTGTAGAGAAACCGTGGGGGGAGGGGGAATGACTGGGGAATAGTTGGGGGGAGAGGAATTATGGGACATATGGTGTGGGGGAACTGGGAAAGGGGAAAGCCTTTCGAATGTAAACATAGAATATAGAAAATAAAAATTTGAAAAAAATTAATTATGATATATGTAAAATAGGATAATAAATAGATAAGGCTCAAGTGAAAAAAATCAGAGGACATATGGTTACCTAAGAAAGTAAATCAGGAATACAGATAGACTCTTAGACCCACAACTTAAAAAGAAATAAATAATAACTGCACCAAAAAAAAAAAAACCAAATTTCCAAGCAAATGGTCACAGGAAAGAAGCTGGAGTAGCCATTCTAATATCGAATAAAATTGACCTTCAACCTAAAAACATCAAAAAAGATAAAGGATAACAATTTACACTCAGAAAGGAAAAATCTTTCAAGAAGAACTCTCAATTCTCAACATATATGCTCCAAATGCAAGGGCACCCACTTTCATAAAAGAAACATTACTAAAGTTCAAAGCACACATTGTACTTCAAAAAAAATAATTGTGAGGGACATAATCACCCCACTGTCATCAATGGACAGGTCAGTGAAACAAAAAATAAATAGAGGCACAGTGAAATTACCAGAAGTTATGGACCAAATGCAAATTGATCCATTCTTATTTCCCTGTACAAAGCTCAAGTCCAAGTGGATCAAGTACCTCTACATAAAACCAGATACACTAAAACTAATAGAAAAGAAATTGGGGAAGACTCTTGAACACATGGGTACAAGGGAAAAGGTCCTGTACAGAACACCAATAGCTTATGCTCTAAGATTTGAGAAATGAGATCTCATAAAATTGCAGAGCTTTTGTCAGGCAAAGGACACTGTCAATAGCACAAAACAGCAACCAAGCATATGGGAAAACATCTTTACCTATGTTACAACTGACAGAGGATTAATATCCAAGGTATACAAAGAACGCAAGAAGGTAGACTCAAGAGAGCCAAATAACCCTATTTAAAAATGGGGTACAGAGCTAAACAAAGAATTTTCACATGCAGAATATCGAATTGCTGAGAAGCACCTAAGGAAATGTTTAACATCCTCAGTCATCAGGGAAATGCAGATCAAAACAACCCTGAGATTTTACCTCATACCAGTTAGAATGGCTAAGACCAAAACTTCAGAAGGAAACAAGTGCTGGTGAGGATGTGGAGAAAGAGGAACACTCCTCCACTGCTGGTGGGGTTTCAAGATGGTACAATCACTCTGGAAATCAATATGATGGTTCCTCAGAAAACTGATCATGATACAACCAGAAGACCCCACTATATTACTCCTAGGCATATACCCCGAGGATTCCTCAGCATGTAATAAGGACACATGATATACTATGTTCATAGCAGCCCTATTTATAATAGACAGAAGCTGGAAAGAATCCAGATGTCCCTCAACAGAGGAATGGATACAGAAATTGTGATATATTTACACTATGGAATACTACTCATCCATTAAAAACAATGAATTCATGAAATTCTTAGGCAAGTGGGTAGAACTGGAGAATGTCATCTGGAGTGAGGTGACCCAATCACAAAAGAACACACATGGTATGCAGTCACTGCTAAGCAGGTATTAGCCTATAAGCTCAGAGTACCCAAGAAACAATTCACATATCAAATGATGCCCACAAATAAAGAATGAAAGGCCCCTGGTTCTGGAAAGGCTCATTGCAACAGTGTATGGGAATACCAGGACAGGGAAGCAGGAAGGGGTTGATTGGGGAATAGAGGGTGGGAAGAGGGCTTATCAGTCTTTTGGGGAGGGAGGATAGAGGAAAGGGGAAATGATTTGAAATGTAAATAAAGAATATATGGAATAAAAAAAGATATGCAGGAAAAATATATAGAAGATTTTGGGCAGATGTCATACAGACCCTAAGAGACCACAAATGCCAGCCCAGGCTACTATATCCAGCAAAACGCTCAACTGCCATAGATGCAGAAACCAAGGAATCCCATGACAAAAAATTTACATAATTTCATTTCATTTGAATTAAATACATATTAATAAATATTTTATATTTTGTTTAATTATTGTATATTGATAAAATTTAAAGTCATTTTGTTTGGATTATTGTATATTAATAATAATTTGTCATTTTATTTGAATGAAATGGATATTAATAAAAATTTCATGGTTTTGTTAAATTGTTGTATATTGATAGAATTGTAGTCTTTTTGAATTATATTAATAGAAATTGTGTGTTATTTTAATTTTTCAATATTGATTGAAATTTAACATTGTTTTGTATTACTTTTTATATATTAATAGAAATTTAAAGTCAGTTTATTTGAAATGTTGCATATTAATAGAAATTTAAGGGTGTTTTAATTATTGTATATTAATAGAATTTAAAGTTTGTTTTCATTATTTTATGCTGATACAAAGAAGTTATTAAGGAAATGATACTAAGTGAAAACTACACATCAAGTGTGATCGTTCTCCAGGAAATCAACAGAGATATTGCACATCTCTGAAATATGAAATATGCTGGCACTGTGGCAATGGCACTGGAAGGGGAGAATATGGAGAGCTTACCAACAAGTGAAAATGGATGAGCTGAATGCCTCCAATTATTTAAAACATCCCAGTTGGTATTCATTGTGGAAAAATTTACCATAGGAAGCAAGGCAGGAGATTCACTTACCACCTCTGAGAGAACATGGGTAAGGAAACATGGAAGAAGTCTATAGACAAGAATTGAAATAGTTACCACTGAGGAATACTACATATGCCATTTGTACGCTATAGGGAACTCCACTTGCCTAATTCTACAACCCAATCCACTTCCCAAAGATAGGAACCACCCACAGAGGTCTCCACACAACCATAATTATCATTACACAATGGAGCTCCCAACAGGCCATTTCATGGAGGAATGTTCTCAGTTGAGATTCCTTCTCCTCATATGAGTCTACACTGTGTTAAGTTAACAGAAACACCATTATTGATGCATTATCACAGCAGACAGAAGAATGTGGCAGCATGGTCAACGTGATACTTAATCTGATGCATAAAAAGGTACATGATGACAGGATTTATAGATTTGTAACATTCTGAGAGCCTCAAAGCCAGGCAATATTTGTAAAAACTTGAAGGCCAGCAAATGGGTCTAGGGTAGCATGTTTGTGTGTGTGCATACAGCAGAATTAGTTTCGTATTTGACAATGAATAAAAGAGAAGCCAAGTGCAGGTGCTGTGTGACCTGGAGGAGGCCTGGTAAGAGATGATGTCATTGCAGGCCAATATTCAGACTTTCATACAAAGGACCCCAATGTGCTATCTATACATACATAGCTAGTCCTTCTCCTGAGGACACTAACATTAGGGACTTACTAGTGGGGAATTTCATTGGACCTTAGGTGCAGAGCTAGTGGCCTAGAGACAAGCATAGTAGGCTGAGCAGGCCAATGGAAGGTAAAGGTCTACACATCATACCATACATACCTGGTACACTCCATGTTAATCAGAAATAGAATTGGAATGTACAAATGGCAAAGGAAACTAGGGCTAGATAACCAAATTAGGAAGTTAGATGCAGTGCAGAGCAGAGAGATAGACCTGGGACTTAGGTTTTGTTTATGGTATGGAGATTCGAGGTCCTTGGAAGGTACACGGGCAGAGATATTGAGAAAAATTGGCATACAGACATAGTCTTTCATGTCTGGGGATAGAATGGCTATCTTGAGTCTCAGGAATTCAATAGAAATAGAATAGTGTCTGTTTGGCCAGTAATATGCTGGTACAGTTACAGAGGAAATGGAAAGGAATCTCTGGAGAGGTCACATACATGGGAAAATGGCTTGGATGTATGTACCCACATATTGGGAATAGCACAGTTGAACTTAATTCTGGACAAACTCACCATAGGTATTGGGGCAAGATCCTCCATCAGGAATCAAAAAAGAAACCTAGAGGTAAAACATGAACCTGATAACACTAAGGAATATTACATAGTGCTTTGTACTCCATAGATAACTTCTGTTTATGTTCTTATAAAACCCAGAAATGCCTCCCCAATGTTGCCAACACCCACCGAGGTCTCAAGAGCACCATAAGATTTTTTACTCAATGTAGCTTACAATATACTTGTCTACAGACCCTTTTCAAGGCATAATGGTATCAAATGGGGTTCCTACTTCTCCGATGACTCTATAATATATCAGGAATACCCAACACAAACCATCATGGTGAGGCTTTACCATATCTTGCAGAATTATGTCATAGCATGATCTACCTGGTATTAAATATGCTAAAAATGCTGCAAGATTACAAGGTAAGGAGAGACCTGAGACACAGTCTTGAATGCTCAAAGCCAAAACAATCTGTGCCAGTGCTGTTAATACAGGAGATTTGGCTGAGAGATGTATGGTCTGGGAATAAGGTTAGGACACAATGGGCTTGGATTTGGAATACTAAACAAAGAAGCCCAGTGCAGGTACTCTATCCTGAGAAAGGACTGAGAATAGGAGAAGGGACAGGAGAGGAAGGTGCATACTTGTCTAACAAGGACAAACCTGTCAAATGTAATTTAGTAGGCCTCATAACTGTATGAATATACTTGTGGACTCACTATTGTTTCAAACTCACCAAGAAATTGGGTGCAGAGCTTAGTGCTTGTAGCTAAGCATGGGATAGCCAGTAGAAACATGGAAAACAACTTCTGTAGATCATATGCCAAGCCTGTCATGTACCCTGTTAATAAGAAGCAGAACTGGCATTTCACAGTTGCCCATGGAGGCCGGAGCCTTGAGAAACAGATGAGAAAGTTACTTAATGAATCAGAGGAGGCCTCCATCTTGCCTCAGGGAACCACAGACAGCTAACAGCTAACACCAGGTACGCTGACTTAGTCTGAGGCTAACATTGCTCAGGTCCTAACCCGTCAGGCTCTTGCCTGTACCCGGAACCTGCACAGCTTGGTGGGCCATTTTTACACCAACCCGGTCATGAACCAACCCAGGCAGGGGATCATCTGCCCTACAGAGTGATCAGCACTTGGATAAGGTCCTGCAGCATCCACCATCTGTGCTGCCTGAAGTAGCAGACAGGCAGCACCAGGCTCACAAAGACAACCCAAGTATAGCATTCCTCGAGGCAGGGCACATTAGCGCTCCAAGGGCACCCAAAAGGAGGGTAGGACATCAGCAACCTGAGCCAGAGGGAAGCAAGATATCCAGATGTGCAGAATTAACATTACAGGTTTGCGTGAGGTTCAAACACCAGCTAGTGACAACAAGACTAACTAACACCAGAGATAGCCAGATTTCAAAAGGCAAATATAGGAACATTACTAACAGAAATCAAGGCAACATGGCATCATCCAAACCTAATTCTCCAACAACAGGAAGTCCTGGATCTCCCAACATACCAGAAAAACAAGATTTGGAATTAAAATCACTGGTCATGATGCTGTTAGAGGAACAAAAGGACAAAAATAAATCTCGTAAAGAAATACATGAGAAAATAGATCAAAAGGGAGAAGCCCTTACTAGGTAATCAAAAAAAAAACATTTAAAAAAATCAGGAGAAAATAGGTCAAAAGATAGAAGCCAAAAGGGAGGAAATGCAAAAATCACTTAAAACAATACAGGAGAACTTGGGTCAACAGGCAGAAGTCATGAAAGAGGAAACACAAAAACCTCTCAAAGAGCTACATGAAAACACAAACAAGCAAGTGAAGGAACTGAGAAAAACAACCCAGTATCTAAAAGCAGAAGTAGAAACAACTAAGAAATTACAAAGGAAGACAAATGTGGAGACAGAAAACCTTGGGAAGGAATCAGGAGCCATAGATGCAAATATCAACAGCAGAATACAAGAGATAGAAGAAAGAATCTCAGATGCCAAAGATACCATAGGAGCCATTGACACAACAGTCAAAGAAAATGCAAAATGCAAAAACCTTGTAACACAAAACATCCAGGAAATCCAGGACACAATGAGAAGATCAAACCTAAGGATTATAGGTATAGAAGAGAGTGAAGATTTACAACTTAAAGGGCCAGCAAATATCTTCAACAAAATTCTGGAAGAAAGCGTCCCTAGTCTAAAGAGAGAGATGCCCATGAACATACAAGAAACCTACAGAATTCCAGACAGGAACAGAACAGAAATACCTCCCGTCACATAATAATCAAAACCCAAAATGTACTAAACAAAGAAAGAATTTTAAATGTAGTAAGAGAAAAAGGCCAAGAAACATATAAAGGAAGACCTATAAGAATTACATCAGACTTCTCACCTGAGACCATGAAAGCTAGAAGATCCTGGGCCCACCTCATGCCGACTTTAAGAGAACAAAAACAGCAACCAAAACTACTATACCCAGCAAAACTCTCAATTACAATAGAGGGAGAAACCAAGATATTACAAGACAAAACCAAATTTACAAAATATCATTCCACAAAGCCAGCTCTACAAAGGATAGGGGGAAAACACCAACACAAGGAGTGAAACTTCACCATGGAAAAAGCAAGATAGCAACCTTCTTTCATCAACCCCCCCCAAAGAAAACCTATCAAATATCAAAAAACAATATCAAAAATGACAGGAAGCAATAATCACTATTCCTCAATATACCTTAACATCAATGGACTCAATTCCCCAATAAGAAGACATAGACTAACCGACTGGATATGGAAACAGAACCCTACATTTTGCTGAATACAGGAAACACAACTCAATGTCAAAGACAAACACTACCTTAGAATAAAAGGCTGGAAGACAATTTTACAAGCAAATGGTCACAGGGAACAAGCCAGAGTAGCCACTCTAATATCAGATAAAATTGACTTTCAACCTAAAGTCATCAAAAGAGATATGGAAGGACACTTCTTGCTGGTCAAAGGGAAAATCCACCAAGAAGAACTCTCAATTCTGAATATCTATGCTCCAAAAGCAAGGGTACCCTCATTCTTAAAAGAAACTTTACTAAAACTCAAAGCACACATTGCATCTAACAAAATAATTGTGGGTGACTTCAATACCCCATTATCCTCAATGGACCGATCAGGAAAACAGAAACTAAACAGGGACACAGTGAAACTAATTTCAGATTTAGGCCAATTGGATTTAACAGACATATATAGAACATTTCATCCTAAAGCAGAAGAATATAACTTTTTCTCAGCACCTCATGGCACCTTCTCCAAAATCTACCATATAATTGGTCATAAGACAGACCTCAACAAATATAAGGAGATCGAAATAATCCCATGCATCCTATCAGATCACTATGTAGTAAAAGTGGTCTTCAATAGCAACAATAACAACAGAAAGCCCACATACACATGGAAAATGAACAATACTCTACTCAATGATACCTTGGTCAAGGAAGAAATAAAGAAAGAAATCAAAGACATTTTAGAATTCAATGAAAATGAAGGAAGAACTTACCAAAATCTATGGGACACAAAGAAAGAAGTTCTCAGAGGAAAATTCATAGCCCTGAGTGCCTCCAAAACGAAACTGGAGAGAGCATACACCAGCAGCTTAAAGACACACCTGAAAGCCCTGGAACAAAAAGAAACTAATTCACCCAGGAGGAGTAGAAGCTAGGAAATCATCAAACTCAGGGCTGAAATCAATCAAGTAGAAACAAAGAGAACCATACAAAGAATCAACAAAACCAGGAGCTGGTTCTTTGAGAAAATCAACAAGATAGATAATCCCTTAGTCAGACTAACCAAAGGCACAGAGACAGTATCCAAATTAACAAAATTAGAAATGAAAAGGGGGATATAACAACGGAACCTGAGGAAATTCAAAAAATTATAAGATCTTACTACAAAAGACTTTACTCAACACAACTGGAGCATCTGGTACAAATGGACACTTTCCTAGACAAATACCAAATACCAAAATTAAATCAGCATTAAATAGATCAGCTAAACAGTCCCATAACCCCTAAAGAAATAGAAGGGGTCATAGAAAGTCTTCCAACAAAAAAAGTACGGGACCAGATGGTTTTAGTGCAGAATACTATCAGACCTTCAAAGAAGACCTAATACCAATACTATTCAAGCTATTCCACAAAATAGAAACAAAAGGAACTCTACTCAATTCATTCTACAAAGCCTCAATCAGAGTGATACCAAAACCACACAAAGATCCAACAATGAAAAAGAATTCAGGCCAATTTCCCTTATGAATATTGATGCAAAAATACTAAATAAAAGTCTTGCCAATGGAATCCAAGAACACATCAAAACGATCATCCACCATGATCAAGTAGACTTCAACCCTGGGATGCAGGGTTGGTTCAATATAGGGAAATTATCAATGCAATACACTACATAAACAAACTCAAAGAAAAAAAACATGAACATTTCATTAGATGCTGAAAAAGCATTTGACAAAATCCAGCATCCTTTCATGCTAAAAGTCTTGGAAAGAGCAGGAATTCAAGGCCCATACCTAAACATAGTAAAATATACAGCAAACCAGTAGCCAATATCAATCTAAATGGAGAGAAACTGGAAGCAATCCTACTAAAATCAGGGACTAGACAAGGCTGCCCTCTCTCTCCATACCTTTTCAATATAGTACTTGAAGATCTAGCGAGAGCAATTAGACAACATAAGGAAGTCAAAGGGATACAAATTGGAAAGGAAGAAGTCAAACTATCACTATTTGCAGATGATAGTATAGTATACTTAAGCGAGTCAAAAAACTCCACCAGAGAAATTCTACAGCTGATAAACAACTTCAGCAAAGTGGCTGGTTATATAATCAACTCAAGCAAATCAGCAGCCTTCCTATACACAAAGGATAAGCAGGCTGAGGAATAAGTTAGGGAAATGACATCCTTCACAATAGCCCCAAACAATATAAAGTATCTTGGCATGACTCTAACCAAACAAGTGAAAGATCTGTCTGACAGTAACTTCAAGTCTTTGAAGAAGGAAATCGAGGAATACCTCAGAAGATGGAAAAATCTTCCATGCTCTTGGTTTGACAGGATTAATATAGTAAAAATGCCCATCTTGCCTAAAGCAATCTACAGATTCAATGCAATCCCCATCAAAATCCCAAATCAATTCTTCATAGATTTAGAAAGAGCAATTCTCAAATTCATCTGGAATAACAAAAAGCCCAGGATAGTTAAAACTATTCTCAAAAATAAAAGAACTTCTGGAGGAATCAATATCCCTGATCTCAAGCAGTACTACAGGGCTATTGTGTTAACAAAAAACTGCATGGTATTGGTACAGTGACATCCAAGTAGATCAATGGAATAGAACTGAAGACCCAGAAATGAACCCAGAGAATTATGGTCACTTGATCTTTGATAATGGAGCTAAAACCTTCTAGTGGATAAAACATAGGCACTTCAAGAAATGGTGCTGGTTCAACTGGAGGTCAGCCTGCAGAAGAATGCGAATTGATCCACTCTTATCTCTTTTGACTAAGCTCAACTCCAAGTGGATCAAGGACCTCCACATAAAACCAGACACACTGAAACTAATTGAAAAGAAACTGGGGAAGACCCTGGAGGACATAGGTACAGCGGGAAAGTTCCTGGACAGAACACCAATAGCTTATGCTCTAAGATCAAGAATTGACAAATGGGAGCCCATAAAATTACAAAGTTTTGTAAACCAAAGGACACAATCAGGACAAATCACCAAGCAACTAATTGGGAAAAGATCTTCAATAACCCCACATCTGACAGAGGGCTAATATCCAATATATACAAAGAACTCAAGAAGTTAGAACCCAGAGAACCAAATAACCCTATTAAAAATGGGGTACAGAGCTAAACAAACAGTTTTCACCTGAAGACATTCGGATGGCTGTGAAGCACCTTAAGAGATGTTCAACATAATTAGTCATCAGGGAAATGCAAATCAAAATAAATCTGAGATTTCACCTCCCACCAGTCAGAAGGGCTAAGATTAAAAACTCAAGAGACAGCAGATGCTAGTGAGGATGTGGAGAAAGAGGAACACTCCTCCACTGTTGGTGGGATTTCAAGAAGGTACAACCATTCTGAAAATCAGTCTGGCGTTTCCTAAGAAATGTGGGCATGACACATCCAGAATACCCTGTCATACCACTCCTCGGCATACACCCAGAGGATTTCCCTGCATGCAACAAAGACACATGCTCCTCTATATTCATAGCAGCCTTATTTATAATAGCCAAAAGCTGTAAATAACCCAGATGTCCCTCAAAGGATGAATGGATACAGAAAATGTGGTATATTTATATAATGGAATACTACTCAGCAATTAAATACAGTGAATTCATGAAATTTGTAGGCAAATGTTTGGAATTGGAAAATATCATACTAAGTGTGAAACCCAATTACAAAAGAATACACATGAAATGCAATCACTGATAAGTGGATATTAATTAGCCCAGAAGCTCTGAATACTCAAGTCACAATTAGGACATCATAAGATTCCCAAGAAAAAGGAAGGAGAGGGCCCTGGTCCTGAAAAGATTTGATCCAGTATGGTAGGGGAGTAGTAGAACAAAGAAATGGGGGTGCATTGGGGATTGGGCACAGAAGAGAACTTATGGGACATATGGTGAGGGGGGACTGGGAAAGGGGAATGCGTTTAGAATGTAAACAAGGAATATAGAAAATAAAAAAAAAAGAAATTTAAGCTTTTATTTAATTATTGTATATTAATAGAAATTGTAAGGTTTTTTCATTATGGTATATTGATAGAAATTTAAATTTATTTTGTTAGACTATTTAGGACTATACTGTACATAACCCATGTATCTTAAATGTGATGGTTCTTTTACTTATTTTTAGAGTATATACATGTTCATGCTAGAGAAAAGTAAAATTCTAAAACATAAAGGAGCATATGAAGTGGGAACTTGTGGGTTGTTTGGAAAGTCACTTAAGAGAAAAGATGTTTGGGTGGGGCACTTGTGTGAAAAGATGTTTTGCTAAAACAACCATTTAAAAGGATCCATGAAGTTAAGAGGGACCCAACAGACAGTGGACAATATCAGATGGTTTTTGTATGTTTTGCCATTCCTTAATGGCCATCATTTGTCATGAGGTGTGGACCATATTCTGGGGACTTCTTGATGCTTCCTTATACTCTGGTCTATTGGCAGAATGATGTTAGACTTACATAGACTTTTGATAAGACAGGTTCTCATGGTGTTTTGCTGAGGAAAGACCTTTGGGAGGATATGTGATACATCAATGGAGGATAAATACTACTCAACTAACAGTTTTGAGTCCCTTTAAAACACTCCCTTGGTCTCATGTCTTCTTCACTGCATTTTATTTCATTGAGAGAGGCATGGCACACAACTTCTGTCATCCCTGTTGGTACAGGTCATTCCCAGTGACTCATACCTATTCACAGATTACTGGATATTCCTAATAGTTCATGTCACCACTGCTCATTTTTGTTTGGAACCCTAACACTACTAAGTGGACTGCTGGTGTATATCTCGCAATACTGATTAGATTTGCTTCAAAAATATTTCTGTAAATGTCCTCTTCCCCAATATCCTAATAGTTCCTTTTCTACTAACTATGGTGGGTGGTAGGTAAGAAGAAGGTTTAAAGAAATTAAAAACACACATTAAAAGTAGAATTTGAAAAGTCTAACACAAGGGTACCAAAACAGAAATTTGTGTGAAAGGTTGGGTGATGCAGGCACCCAAGCAGTGGTGAGAATTCAGCGGAAGGAAAATGATTGTAAGTCTCATCATACATAATTGATGATTACATAATTCATCAGAAACAGGACTGGGAGTGCAAAGATGATAAAGAAAGCTGTAGTCCAGAAAAACAATTGAGGACACTAGGTGCAGAAGCTGCAAGATAAGATCCAGGCCTGGTAATGTATATATGTTTAGTAAACCATATATATATATAAAAGAGTTCAGGGAAGCCATTGCGACAAAGATGAAGTGAGGACTCTGCATCTAAAATTAAACAGTGTGTTGGGTGGAAAAGGTATCTTGGGTCTCCAACAATTCAAGAGAGATATTGCAGGATCTGTGTGACAAGAATAACCTGATGGAGTGATGATGGCACTAGAATGAGAGCTTCTGGAGAGCTCACCATAAAGAGTCAATGACTGGTCTGGATATTTCCCCAAATAGGAACAGCACAGTTAGGCTTAATCTGGGAAACTCACCATCTTAAGCAGGGCAACACTTTCACTGTCCATCATTGAGGAAATACAAGTCAAAAATCAAGGAAAAACCTAGAGACAAGGACTAAGGATATATCACTGAGGAATACTGCATAATGCATTGCATTACATTGGTATCTTTACTTGCCTCCTGGTACAACCCAAATATCCCAAAGCATGGCAATACCCAGAGAGGGATCCACACTATCATAATAGTCAGTACTCAAGGGAGCTCTCAATACGATGTTCCACAGACCATTTCATGGAGTAATGTTCTCAATTAAGATTCCCTCTTCTCATATGACTCTAGAACATATCAAGATAACAGAATCCAAACCATCATTATCAGGACCTAGCATTCCTGGCAAAAGTATGTGGCAGCCTGGATCACATGTCACTGAATCTGCTGAAAAAATGATCAGAGATTACAAGGTTAATAGAACCTGAGAAATTATTTTGAAGGCTCAAAAACCAGGCAATTTGTGTCATTGCTGGATATAGAGTAAATGGGCCTAGAGATGCATGGAATTGGAGTAAGCAGAGAGCACAGTGGGCTAGTATTTAGAATAGTAAACAGATAAGACAAGCCCTGGTAATCCCTAACCTGAGTGTAGCCTCTGATTAGGAGAAGGGACTGGAGAGGAAGGGTCATAATTGCCCACCAATTACACCCCTGTAAAATTTAGACGTACTTAGGTAGTAATTCTCCCATTGTGAATATACTTATGGACTCACTAGTGCAGCAAATTTACCAGTAAACTGGGTGCAGAGCTGAGTGCTTGGAGCCAAGCATTGGATGAAAAGCAGGAAACTTGAAACCATTTTCTATAGACCATTTCCTGCAAACCTGGGATGTTGTGGAAATGACAGATGCAAAGAAGCTATTAAGGAAATGATGCTGACTGAAAACTGTATAATGACTTAAGTACTTGAGCGTGATGGTAGATCAAGTAACTTGGTTCTCCAGGAATGGAACAGAGATATTGCACATCCGTGTATATAGAATTATGCTGGCACAGTGCCAATGGCACTGGAAGGGGAGATTCTGGAGAGCTTACCAACAAGAGGCAACAGATGAGCTGCATGGCTCCAATTATTTAGAACAGCAGAGTTGGGGTTAATTCTGGAAAATGGTAATCAAGTCAGGACATTCCCTTACCACCTCTGAGAGGACACAGGCCAGGCAACAAAGAAACCTTAAACAAGAACTGAAAGAGATACCACTAAGGAATAGTACATACTATTTTGTAGTCTATAGGTATATCCACTTGCCTTAGTGTATAACCCAAAACACATTACAAAGATGGGAACCACTCACAGCACTCTCCACAATACCATACTTATCACTGTACAATGGATCTCCCAACAAGCCATTATACTGTCCATTACATGGAAGAATGTACTCAGTTGAGATTCCTTTTCCTCATATGAGTCTACACCATATTATCAGAAACAGTGTTGGTGATGCATTATCACAGCAGAGAGAAGAATGTGGCAGCATGGTCCACGTGGCACATAATCTGATGAAAAACAATGATACAAGATGACAGGATTGATAGATTTGTAACAAATATTCTGAGAGCCTGAAAGCCAGTCAATATTTGCAACAACTGTAATGCCAGCAAATTTTGCCATCCTGCCAAAAGCAATCTACAGATTCAATGCAATCCTCATCAAAATTCCAAATATAATCTTCATAGATCTAGAAAGAACAATTCTCAAATTCATCTGGAGTAACAAAAAACCCAGGATAGCTAAAACTATTCTCAATAATAAAAGGACTTCTTGGGGGGGGGTCAATATCTCTGATCTCAAACAGTACTACAGAGCAATTGTGTTAAAAACTGCATGGTATTGGTACAGCGACAGGCAAGTAGATCAATGGAAAATAATTTTAGACCCAGAAATGAACCCACAGATCTTTGATAAAGGAGCTACAACTATCCAGTGGAATAATGATAGCCTTTTCAACAAATGGTGCTGGTTCAACAGGAGGTCAACATGCAGAAGAATGTGAATTGACCCACTCTTATCTCCTTGTACTAAGATGAACTCCAAGTGGATCAAGGACCTCCACATAAAACCAGGTACACTGAAACTGATAGAAAAGAGACTGGGGAAGACCCTGGAGGACAGGGGCACAGGGGGAAATTTCCTGAACAGAAAACCAATAGCTTATGCTCTAAGATCAAGAATTGACAAATGGGACCCCATAAAATTACAAAGTTTCTGTAAGGCAAAGGACACCGTCATAAAGACAAAACAGCAACCAAAAAATTGGGAAAAGTTCTTCACCAACCCCACATCTGACAAAGGGCTAATATCCAATATATACAAAGAACTCAAGAAGTTAGACGCCAAAAGAACCAAATAACCCTATTAAAAATGGGGTACAGAGCTAAACAAAGAATTTTCACCTGAAGAAATTTGGATGGCTGAGAGGGACATTAAGAGTTGTTCAACATCATTAGTCATCAGGGAAATGCAAATAAAAACAACACAGAGATTCCACCACACACCAGTAAGAATGGCTAAGATTAAAAACTCAAGAGACAATAGGTGCTGGCGAGTATGTCGAGAAAGAGGAACACTCCTCCACTGTTGGTGGGATTGCAAGATGGTTCAACCACTCTGGAATCAGTCTGGCAGTTCCTCAGAAAATTGGGCATGACACTTCCAGAGGACACTGTCATGCCACTCCTTGGCATATACCTAGAGGATTCCCCTGCATGCAATAAAGACACATGCTCCACTATGTTCATAGCAGCCTTATTTATAATAGCCAGAAGTTGGAAGGAACCTAGATGTCCCTCAAAGGAGGAATGGATACAGAAATTGTGGTATATTTATACAATGGAATACTACTCAGCAATTAAAAATAATGAATTCATAAAATTCGTAGGCAAATGGTTGTTTCTGAAAAATATCATCCTAAGTGAGTTAACCCAATCACAAAAGAATACACATGAAAGTCGATATTAATGAGCTTAGAAGCTCTGAGTACTCAAGGTACAATTAGCAAATCAAAAGATTCCCAAGAAGAAGGAAGGAGAGGACCCTGGTCCTGAAAAGACTAGATCCATTTTTGTATGAGAGTACCAGAACAGTGAAATGGTGGTGGTGGGGGCAATCGGGGAATGGGCTCGGGGGGGGAAAGGGGACTTATGGGACATATGGTGAGGGGAGAACTGGGAAAGTGGAAAGCCTTTGGAATGTAAACAAAGAATATAGAAAATAAAAGTAAAAAAAAAAAGAAATATGATCTGGAAATAAGGACAGTACACAACGGTCTAGGATTTGGAATACGGAACAATGAAGCCCAGTGCAAGTACTCCATTTTGAAGAAGGACTGAGAATAGGAGAAGGGACAGGAAAGGAAGGTACACACTTGCCCAACAAGGACACCCCTGTCAAATGTAATTAAGTAGGCATCATAACAGTATGAGTATACTTGTGGACTCACTATTGCCTCAAACTCGCCATTAATTTGGGTGCAGAGCTGTTTTCTTGGAGCCAAGCATGGGATGGTGAGCAGGAAACTTGAAACCACTATCTGTAGACCTTTTCCTGCAAACCTGGGTTGTAGTGGACTGGACATATGCAAATAAGTTACTAAGGATAGTAAAACTGTAACTTGTGAAAACTGTAACTTGACTTAAGTATTAGAGCATGAGGGTTTATTGTGTATCTGGGTTCTCCAGGAATTGAACAGAAGTATTGCACACACATCTCTGTAACTAGAACTATGCTGGCAGAGTAAAAATGTCAGGGGAAGGGGAGAATTTGAAGAGCTTACCAACAAGACGCAACAGATGAGCTGCATGCCTCCAATTATTTAGAATAGCACAGTTCGACTCCATTCTGAATAAAAACCTTACCATATGGAGCAAGGCATGACATTCACTTACCACCTCTGAGAGGGCATATTTCAAGAAACACAAAAGAAATCTATAGGCAAGAACTGAAAGAGTTACCACTGGGGAATACTATATAATATTTTGTACTCTATAAGGAAATCCACTTGCCTTATTGTACAACTGAAACCACATACCAAAGATCACACACACACACACACACACACACACACACACACACAGTGGTCTCCACAGGACCATATCATTAATTACACAATGGAGCTCCCAACAGGCCATTATACATTCCATTTCATGGAGGAATCTTCCCAAATGAGATTCCTTCTTATATGAGTCTACATTTTGTTAGGTTAACAGAAACAGTGCTGGTGATGCATTATCACAGCAGAGAGAAGAATGTGGCAGCAAAGTCCATGTGATACTTACTTAATCTGCTAAAAAATATGATACAAGACATCATAATTGATAGATTTGTAATAAACAGTCTGAGAGCCAAAAAGCTATGCATCTTATAACATCTTATCTTATAACAACCAAATACCAGCAAATGGGTCTAGTTTAGTATGTCTGTGTGTGTGCATAGGGCAGAATTGCTTTTTATTTGAAAATGAAAAACATGAAGCCCAATTCAGGGGCTGTATGACAGGAGAAGGCCAGGAAATAGATGATGTCATCGTTGGGCAATATTTAGCCTTGCCCACAAAGGACACCTATGAGTAATTTGCAAATACTTAGCTAGACATTCTCCTAAGGACAGTAACCACAAGGCTTTACTGATGGGGGAATTTCACTGGAACTTGTGTGCAGAGCTAGGTTCCTAGAGATAAGCATGGAAAGATGAGCAGGGCACTGGAAGGAAAGGTCTATACATCATATCACATGTCTCTATATATTGAGAATAGCAAAGATGTATTTAACTCTGGAAAATTTCACCACTGGAATTGCAGCAGGATTTTCATTGTCCACCACTGAAAGAAGACAGAGCAGGAATCACAGAAGAAACCTAGAGGAAATACACGAATATGATAAGAGTAAGGAATATTACATAGTGGCTTTGCACTCCATAGATACTTCTGTTTTTCTTCTTGTAAAACCCAGAACTACATCCCCAATTTAGCCAGCACCCACATTGGGCCCCATAGTACCATAAGAATCTTTACTCAAGATAGCTTACGATAGACTTTTCTACAGACCATTTCAAGCTGTAATGTTAACAATTGAGTTTCCTATATATCAGAAGTCTCTAGAAGATGTCAGGAAAACCCAATACAAACCCTCATGGTGAAGCTCTACCATACCTGGCAGAATTTTGTAGCATCATGGTCCACATACCACCTGATTCTACTGAAAAAATGATGCAAGATTACATGATTAATAGAATCCTAAGGTCTTGAATGCTCAAAGCCAGGCAATCTGTGTCAGTCATGGAAATACAGTAAGTTTGGCCAAGAGACACATTGTCTGGGAGTAAGGATAGGACACAGGGGGCTAGGATTTGGAATACTAAACAATGAAATCCAGTACAAGCACTCTATCCTGAAGAAGGACTAAGAATGGGAAACGGGACTGGAAAGGAAGGTTCACACTTGCCCACAAAGGACACCCTTATGAAATAGTGACATACTTATGTAGCATCTTACCATTGTGAGTTTTCCTGTGGTCTCACTACTGCAGCAAACTCACCAAGAAATTGGGTGCAGAGCTGAGTGCTTGGAGCCAAGCATGGGATGGTGAGCATTAACATGGAAAACAACTTCTGTGGAAGATCTGCTGAAAAGCCTGGTATGTGCTCTGTTCATAAGGAACAAAACTGGGTATGCAAAGATGGCAAAGGAGGCTGGAGGCTAGAGAAATAATTGAGAAAGTAAGATGTGGAATCTTCCCGATAGGACTCATGCCTCTGGTTATGTGGAAGTGTGGACAGGGGAATTCAAGGGAAGCTCTTCAGGCAAAGGAATTAAGAAAATCTGCATATAGAGTTAGGGCTTGGAGTGTGGGAGCATAATGGATATCTTAGTTCTCTGAGGAAGCCACAGAAATAGTGCAGGATATGTGTACCAGAACTATCCTGGCACACTGAGAATGGAACAGAATGGGGAATTTCTAGAGACCTCACCAACATTGGGCAATGGCTGAGGTATATACCTCCAAATATAGTGAACCACAGTGGGGCATTATTCTGGGAAATCTTACCATAGTAATCAGTGAAGCATCTTCACTCTAAATTTTTGTAAGAACACTGATCTGGAATCCAGTAAGAAAGCTAGAGGTAAGAACAGAAGCAGACAGCCCTAGGGAGCACTACACAATGATTTTCACTCAACAAGTACATTTTCTACCCTTACATATCACAACACATAACCACCTCCCAAATCTTGGTAACACTCATAGTGTGCTCCACACTGCCATGATAATCTTTACTCCAGTTAGATCTCAAAATGCTTTTGACAGACCTTTTCATGTTCAATGTTCTCAGATTATTCTACATTGTGTCAAGTTAATACAAAGCAAACCTGCAAGAAACTGCATCATGCCGGGCGGTGGTGGCGCACGCCTGTAATCCCAGCACTTTGGAGGCAGAGGCAGGCAGATTTCTGAGTTCAAGGCCAACCTGGTCTACAGAGTGAGTTCCAGGACAGCCAGGACTACACAGAGAAACCCTGTCTCGAAAAAAAAACAAAAACAAAAACAAAAAAACAAAACAAAACAAAAAAAGAAACTGCATCATGCTGAGGATCTATCAAACTGGTAGAAGAATGTGATAACATATTTTACATGATATGAAATCTAATGAAAAATGATGCAAGATAACAATGTTAATAGAATTCAGATAAACATTATGAGAGTCCCAAAGGAAGGCAATCTATAACACAACTGGTAGTGCAACAAATTAGTCTAGAGAAGGGTGATCTGAAGGTGTGCACACAATATTTTTGGGCTTGTATTTGGGAATACTAAGAAGAGAAAATCAGAGCAGATTCTGTGTGACCTGAAGGAATCCTGAGAATAAGAGATGGAACTGCAGGTCAAGGTTCAGGCTCATCCTTAAAAGATACCCATGCATAATCTTCACAAACTTTGCTAGACTCAACCATTAGTGTTTTTACTTGTCGACCTATAACTGGGGCATTTCAGCTGATACTTTTGCTAAGGAAGATTCACATGGTGTTTTGCTGAAGAAAGACCAATGGGCAGTCATGTGATTTTTGAAGGATATATTAATACCTCATAACTGACGGTGTCTGTGGACTGCATAACTAGCATTACAACACACCATTGGTCTTGGCAGAATTTGGAAAAAAAGCATTTATACACAATACCATTTACACATACTCAGGGTTTCAATCGGCTCCTGCTTTTGAGTTCTGAAAAGGCTCATTATGCAATAACACATTTATTTGAAATGCTGGCAATTATAGAGAAACTGCACAAATTAAAATAGATTATGTTTTCATGTATGTACAAAATAACCCGAAGCAATTCTTTCCATATTATAAAATAAAGGATGTTACTTGTATAATACATAATCTCAAAGGAAAGCAGTTATAGAAAGATCCAATCATACCTTAAAGGTTATGCTTATTTTAAAATGGGAGAATAAAACCCCTCTGATACATAATAATACCTAATAATTCTTTGTCAACACTCAATTTTCTAAATTTTGATGAAAAAGCAACAACAGTAGTTGAGACACAAAATGTTATCAAAAAATGGAGAACTAAGCCAACAAATATGCTATGAGTATTTGTTAACTTCAGAAAGGAAACCATCAATAGTTTAATTGTTTTAAGATGGGGATAGGATGTGGTTATGTTTATGTATCTACTGGGAAGTAAAAAGATATGGTTAGGAACAAAACCTATGAAGATTAGATCTGACCAGTGAAAACATCTTTCAACGAGACAGGAATTTCTTCACAAAGAAAATAGCCAAGGTGATTCAACGACTGTATCAGTTACTTATTTCTCCATAGCTTGCATCCAAATTAACTTCAAATGGACTAGCCCTAATGATCAACCACATGGAGAGGTAATAAATATAGAGACTAGGCAATAAATAGAGAGGTCAGGCAATGCATAGCCTAGATAAACACAGAGACTGGACAATAAATGCTACAGCTAGCTTTTTACAGACTAACCATTTTCCACTTGGGAACCAAAAATGAGAATTCTTTGCCCCATTTCAGTAGCAAGCAAATATATATAAGAAGACCATGTTGCCAAACTCTTTAGTTGGGGTGGGTGATTTTGATCGCTTAATTTGTTATGGTTGTTATCATCTAGAGTGGTAAGTTGTGTTGCTTAATTATTGCACATTGAGCCGGGCAGTGGTGGTGCATGCCTTTAATCCCAGAACTTGGGAAGCAGAAGCCGGTGGATTTCTGAGTTCAAGGCCAGCCTGGTCTACAGAGTGAGTTCCAGGACAGCCAGGGTTATAGAGAGATACCCTGTTTCGAAAAAACCAGAAAAAAATTAATGCACATTGATGAAAATTTAGTTGTTTTGTTTAATTATTGTATATTGAAAGAAATTTAAAGTTGCTTTGTTTGAAATGTTATAGATTAAGGTAAATTCATAGTTTTTGTTTAATTATTGGATATTGATTCAAATTTAAGGTTTATGGTACTGTATTTTAATAGAAACAATAGGTTTTTTAAAATTATTGTATATTAAAAGAAATTTAAAGTCGTTTTGTTTGAATTATAGTTTATTTATAGAAATGTATAGTCACTTTGTTTGAATAATTGTAAATCAATACAAATTTAAGAAGTTGTTTAATTATTGGCTATTGACAGTAATTTGGAGCCATTTGTTTAAATTATTGTATATTAAGTGGTGTTTAGTGTTTTTGTTAAATTATATATTGATGGAAAATTAAATTCATTTTGAATTAATATATGTTAATAGATATATAGTTTTTGTTCAATTTTTTTATAATAAAAGAAATTTAAATTTGTTTTGCTTGAATTACTGTATATTAGTAGAAATTTAAAGTTGTTTTGTTTGAATAATTGTACATTAATGGAAATTTAAGATGTTTGTATAATTATTGGATATTGATAGAAATTAAGTCATTTAATTGAATGATTGCATATTAATAGAAATTTGTTTTGTATGTTAATATTAAATTTGAAGTCATTTATTTGAATTATTGTATATTAATAGAAATTTAAAGTCAATTTTTAAATGATTGTATGTTAATGGAATTTAATATTTTTGTTTATTGTATAAGAGTAGAAATGTTATGATTTTAAGTTGTATATTGATAAAAATTTATGTCATTACATTGGAATTACAGTATATTAATAGGGGGTTATTTTTTTAATTATGGTTTATTGATAGAAATTTTTTTGTTTTGTTGCATATTAATAGAAATTTATATTTTTGTTTAACATTGTACATTAATAGAAATTTAAAATCATTTTGATTGAATTATTATATAAAGATAGGAATTTAAAGTCATTTTCTTTGGATTATTGAATATTAAGAGAAAGATGATATCTTTTTTATTTAATTTTATGTTAATAAAAATTTTATCTTCTTGTATAATTATTATATAATGATAAAAATTTAAGGCCACTGTGTTTGGATAATTGTATATTTAGAAATTTGATACCAATTTTTATACATGAAATATATATAAATCAAAATGTTATGATTTTTATTATTGTATAATGAACGAAATTTAAAGTCATTATTTTTGGATTAATGTACATAAATAGAAATTCGATGCCATTTTATTTGAATTGAATATATATTAATAAAAATTTTATAATTTTGTTTAATTTTTACATATTGATAGAAATTTAAAATCATTTTGATTGGAATATTGTGTAGTTGAAGAAATTTGATGTCATATTATTTGAATTTTGTTTAATTATATTATATTAATTGAAATTTTAAGTCTTTGTTTAGATTATGGTATATTAATAGAAATTTTATTTTATTTTATTTGAATTAAATATATATAAATAAAATTATATGTTTTTGTTTAATTATATTTTGATAGAAATTTAATGTCATTTTGTTTGGATTATTTTCTATTAATATAAATTTGATGTCATTTTTCTTTGAATTAAATGTATGTTCTTAAAAATTTTTTGTTTTTCTTTACTTGTAGATTGATAGATATATAAGTTCATTTTTTTGGAATTGTAGTATATTACTAGAAATTTAGTGTTCTTTTATTTTTTTGTATATTGATCGAAATTTAAAGTTATTTTGCTTGAATTATTGCATATTAATAGAAATTTAATATCATTTAATTTGAAATTTTTATATTAATAAAAATTTAAGGGTGTTTTAATTATTGTATATTAATAGAATTACGTTTGTTTATATTATTGTATGCTGATAGAAACAAAAATTTGTTTGGTTTGAATTGCTGTACATTAAAAATTAACATTTTTGTTTAATTATTATATATTAATAGAAATTGAAAGGTTTTATTTCATTATTTTATATTGATAGAAATTTAATATTATTTTGTTAGACTATTAAGGACTATATTATGCATAGGCCATTTATCTAAATGTGATAGTTCTTATATTTATTTCTATAGTATATACATTGTTCATGCTATAGAAAAGGAAAATTCTTAAACATAAAGGAGCATATGAAGTAGAAACTTGTGCGTTGTTTGGAAAGTCACTTATGTCAAAAGATGTTTGGCTGGGGCACTCTTGTGAAAAGATGTTTTGTTAAAGCAAACACGTGATAGGATCCATGAAGTTAAGAGGGACCCAACAGACAGTGGACAATGCTGGATGGTTTTGGTATGTCTTGCCATTCCTTAATGGTCATCATTTGACATGAGGTCATAGAGGGACACACAAAAAAAACTTTGGGCTATATTCTGGGGACTTCATGGTACTTCCTCATCCTCTGGCCTATTGGCAGAATGATGTCAGACTCAACAAACTTTATCTAAGACAGGCTCACATGGTGTTTTCCTGAGAAAAAAATCTGTGGGAGGACATGAGATACTTGAAGGGAGTATAAATACTACTCAACTGACAATTATGAGTCTTTTTACAACACTCCCTTCATCTCATTTCTTCTTCAGTGCTCTTCATTTCATTGAGAGAGTCATGACACACAACTTCTGGGATCCCTGTTGCTCCTGGTCACTCCCAAAGACATACCTATTCAGAGAGGCTTGGATGTTGCTACTGGATTATGCCACCACTGCTGATTGGTTTTTGCAACCCTAATACTACTAAGTGGACTACTGGGGTATATATATATATATATATATATATATATATATATATATATATATATATGGTAATGCTGATTAGATTTTCTTCAAAAATATTGCTGAAAACGTCCTCTTTCCCCATGTCCTAATAATTTCTTTTCCACTACCTCTGGTGTGTGGTGGGCAAGATGGAAGTTTAAAGAAATTAAAACACTTATTAAATGTAGGATTTGAAAAGTCTACCACAAGAGTACCTCAGCAGAATATTGTGTGAAAAATTGGGTGCATGCAGCCATCCAAGCAAAGGTGAGAAAATCAGTGGAACGAAAAGCATTATAAGTCTCATCCTACATAACTGATGATTACCCATCAGAAACAGGACTGGGAGTGTAAAGATAAGAAAGAAAGCTGGATGCTAGAAAATCAATTGAGGACACTGGGTGCAGAAGCTGCAATGTAGGACCCAGCTCTTGTGATGAAATTTGGTTAGTAAACCATATATACATTAGAGTTCAGGGAAGCCATTGGGATAAAGATGAAGTGAGGACTCTGCATCTATAATTAAACATTAGTGTGTTGGGTGGAAGGTCTATCTTGGGTCTCCAAGGACTCAACAGAGATAGTTTGGGATCTGTGTGACTGGACTCACATGGTGGAGTGATGATGACACTGGAATGGAGAGCTCACCATCAAGAGGCAATGACTGGTCTGATTGTCATCCCATAAAGGAACAGCAAGGTTGGGCTTAATCTGGGAAACTCACCATATTAAGCAGGGCAAAAATTGCTCTGCCCATCATTGAGGGAGCACAAGTCAGAAATCAAGACAGAAACCTAGAGGCAAGAACTGAGAAAAATATAGCTAAGCAATCCTACACAATGCATTGCATTACATTTGTATCTTTACTTGCCTCTTCATACAACCCAAATAACCCAAAGTTTAGCAATACCCAGAGAGGTATCCACACTACCCTAAGGGTCAGTATGCTAGGAAGCTCTCAACAGAATGTTCTACAGACCATTTCATGGAGTAATGTTCTCAATTGAGATTCCCTCTTCTCATATGACTCTAGAACATGTCACGATAACACAACTCAAGCCATCATTGTCAGGCTCTAGCATACCTGGAAAAATGATGTGGCAGTCTGGTTCACATGGCACTGAATCTACTGAAAAAATGATGTGAGATTACAAGGTTAATAGCATCCTGAGAAATTATTTTGAAGTATCAACACCAGGCAATTTTTGTCAGTGCTGGATATACAGTAAATGGGCCTAGAGATGCATGGTATTTGAGTAAGCACAGAGCACAGTGTGCTAGTATTTAGAATACTAAATAGGGAAGACCAGTGTGGGTAATCCCTAACCTGAGTGTAGCATGATTAGGAGAAGGGACTGGAGGGGAAGATTCAAACTTGCCCACAAAGGACATACCTGTGAAATGTAGACATACTTAGGTAGGCATCCTACTATTGTGAGTACACTTATGGACTCACTACTGCATAAACTCACCAGGAAATTGGGTGTAGAGCTGAGTGATTGGAGACAAGCAAGGGGTGATAAGCAGGGAACTCAAAACCACGGTCTGTAGACCTTTTACTGCAAACATGGGATGTTGTGCACAGGACTGATGCAAAGAATCAATTAAGGAAAATATGGTGAGTGAAAACTGTACCCTGACATAAGGATTTGTGTGTTGTGGTACATGAAGTATCTTGGTTCTCCAGGAATTCAATGGAAATATTGCATATCTCTGTAACCAGAAATATACTTGCACAGTGACAATGGCACTAGAAGGGGAGATTCTGGAGAACTTGCCAACAAGAGGCAACAGTTGAGCTGTATGCCTCCAATTATTTAAAACAGCACAGTTGGGCTTTATTGTGGAAAAATTTACCATAGTGATGAAGGCAGGAGTTTCACTTACCAAATCCAAGAGGGCTCAGGCCAGGAAACAGAGAAATCTTCAGGCAAGAACTGGAAGAGATAGCACTAAGGAATACGTCATATTTCTTTGCACTCTATAGGTAACTCCACTTGCCTTAATGTACAACACAAACCACCTCCCAAAGATGGAAAGAACCCACATATTTCTCCACACTACTATACATATAACTGAACACTGGATCTCCCAACAGGATACTATATTCTCCATTTCATGGAGGAATGTTCTCAGTTAAAATTCCTTTTACTCATATGAGTCTACATTTTGTTGAAGTTAACAGAAACAGTGTTGGTGATGTATCATGACACCAGACAGAAGAAAAAGGTAGCAGGGTCCACATGGCCCTTAATTTGATGAAAACAATTATACAGGATGACAGAATTGATAAATTCGTAACAAACATTCTGAGAGCTCCAAAGCCAGGCAATCTTTAAAATAACTGGAAGGTCAGCAAATGGGTCTAGGGAAGCATGTCTGTGTGCATGTATGTACATCAGAATGAGTTTTTTTTTTGTATGAACATGACAAACATGGAATTCCCATGCAAGAGCTTTTTTACCTGGAAGGGGCCTGGGATGAGATTATGTGTAATCTGCAATACTCCTCCTAAGGAAGTTAACCTCAGAACCAGAGTAGTGGGCAAAGTTTTCTGTACCTTGAGAGCAGACCTTGGTGCCTAGAGACAAGCATGGGAGACTGAGTAAGGTAGTGGAAGGGAAAAGTGTAAACATCATATCATGCATACCTGGTACACTCAGTGTTGATGAGAAATAGGCCTTGCAATATAGAGATTGTAATGTAAACTGGAGCTAGATAAGCAAATTAGTAATTTAGATGCAGAAGCAGCATGATAGCCCTAGGCCTCAGTTTTTTTCCATGGAGAGTAGTGACTCACAGAAGCTACTCAGGCAGAGATATTGATAAAAATCTCCAAGCATAGTCTCATGTCTCTGGATAGCGTGGGTATAGAGTCTCAGAAATTAAAGAGATAGAATAAGGTCTGTGTGACTAGTACTATGCTGGCACAATTAAAAATATATTTTTAGGGAAGCTTCTGGAGAGCTCACAAACAAGTGAAAATGGCTGGTATACATATCTCCATATATTGGGAAAAGCCTAGTTGGATTAATTCTGGACAAACTCACCACAGGAATTGGGGCAGACTCTTCACTCTCCATCACTCAATGAAAACAGATCAGGAACCAAAGAAGAAACCTAGAGGTCAGATATGAACCTGATACCACTAAGAAATACTAAATTGTGTTTTGCATTCCATAGATACTTCTGTTTCTCTTCTTGGAAAACCCAGAATTACCTCTTTAATGTTGCCAACACCTACAGAATTCTCTGTAGGACCATAAGAATCTTTACTCAAGGTAGCTAACAATAGACTTTTCTACAGACGATTTCAAGGAGCAATGTTATCAATTGAGGTTCTTTCTTCTCAGTTGACTCTAGAATATGTCAGATAATCCCAACACAAACCATCATGGTGAGGCTCTACCACACCTGGTAGAAGTATGTGGCAAAATGATTCACATGGCAGTGAATCTCCTGAAAAATACGAAGCAATACTGCATGGTTAATAGATTCCCGAGAAATGGATTTGAATGATCAAATCTAGGCACTCTGTATCCATGCCGGAAATATAGTAAATTTGGCCAAGAAAAGCAAAGTCTGGCAGTAAGGACAGGGCACAGTGGACTGGAATTTGGGATACTGAAAAAGAAAAACCAGTGCAGGTACTCTATCCCGAGGAAGGACTCATAATAAAAGAAGGGACTGAAGGGAAAGTTTCACACTTGCCCACCAAGGACACCCCTATGAAATCTAGATATTGTTAGGTGGGCATCCTACCATTGTGAGTATACTTGTGGACTCAGCACTGCAAGCAAAATCACCAGGAAAGTGCGTGCAGATCTGAGTGCTTGGAGCCAAGCATGGGATGGTGGGCAGGAAACTCAAAACCATTATCTGTAGACATTTTGTTGGCAGCCTAGGATGTTGTGGACAGGACAGATGAAAGAAGCTATTAAGGAAAAAATGCTAAGTGAAAACTGTACCCTGACTTAACTATTAGAGTGTGAGGGAATGTTGTGTATCTTGATTCTCCAGGAATGCAAGAGAGATATTGCATATGTCTATAACTAGAAGTATGCTGAAACAGTGAAAAGGGCACTGGAAGGGGAGATTCTGGAGAGCTTAACAAAAAGAGGCAACAGATGAGCTGTATGCCTCCAATTATGTAGAACAACACAGTTAGGATTCATTATGGAGAAAAATTACCATAGTAAGCAAGGCAGGAGATTCACTTAGCACCTTTGAGAAAGCAAGTGTCAGTAAATGAGGAATAAATCTACAGACAGGAACTGAAAGAGATACCACTAAGAAACACTACATAGTCATTTGTACTTTATAGGGAACTCCACTTGCCTTATTGTAAAACCCAAAACACCTCCCCAAGATGGGAACCACCCACAGAGGTGTCCACAGTAACTTACAAATCATTACACAATGGAGCTCCTAACAGACTATTATACAGTCCAATTCATAGAGGAATGTTCTCAGTTGAGATTCCTTCTCCTCATATGAGTCTTCACTGTGTTAATTTAACAGAAAGAGCATTAGTAATGCATTATCACATCAGACAGAAAAATAGGGCAGCAAGGTCTACCTGGTCCTTAATCTGATTTAACAAAAAGATACAAGATGATAGAGTTGATAGATTCATAAAAAAAAAACTCTCTGAGAATGTGTAATCCAGGCAATCTTTGTTTGAACTGGAATGCCAGTAAATGGGTCTATGGTAGCATGTCTGGGTATTTGCATATGCCAGAATTAGTTTTTCATTTGAGAATGAAAAACAGGGAAACTTAGTGCTGGTGCTGGGAATAGATGATGTCATTGTAGTGCAATCTTCAGCCATACCCACAAAGGACACCCATGTGTAATCTGCACATATTTAGTTATTACTCCTCCTGAGGACACTAACCTTATGGCCTTACTAGTGGGGTAATGTCACTGGACCTTGGGTGCAGAGCTAGGTTCAAAAGGTCAAGCATGTTAGGCTGAGCAGGGGGAAAGGTTAATACATCATATCATGCACACCCAGTACACTCCATGTTGATCAGTAATAGGACATGTAATTTAGAGATGGCAAAACATGGGGTTAGATTACCAAATTAGGAAGTGAAATGCAGAAGCAGTATGATAGACGTAGGCCAAAGGTTTTGTGCATGGTACAGATGGAGAGATTCATGGAAGCAATTCAGGCAGAGATATTGAGAAAAAATCAGCATACAGACATACTCTTTCATGTGTGGGGATAGAATGGGTATCTTGATTCTATGGAATTCAATAGAGATAGAATAGGTGCTGTGTGACCAGTACTATCCTGGCACAGTTGCAAAGGAACTGGAAGGGAAGCTTCTGGTGAGATTAGGAACAAAGGAAAATTGTTAGGGTTTATGTATCAACATATTGGGAATAGCTCAGTTGGACTTCTGGACAAACTCACCATAGTAACTGGGGCAGGATCTTCTGTAGAGAGCCTTATTGGCTTGCTGTGCTGCCTGGCAGGAAGCTGTCATTGACCAAGAAAAATGGCTTCAAGCAGACATATGACATTAGGGTTTAATAGGGAAGTAGGTTAAGGCAGGATTTCTTATCTTATGGTGGAACAAGAGAGGCAAGCTTCAGGCAAGATTCTAGGGTTCGACAAGGAAGGAGGCTTAGGTATTTTCGTCATTCTGATAAGCCTTTGGAAAAAGCTGTCACAGAACTTTGCCTATTGCCTTGACAATATTGTTTTTACTGTCTAGATTTTCCCTCATTTTACCACTATTGATCTCAATTCCTGCATGTAATTAAATTGGTATAAATATGGAGTGGATATTACTGAACCCACCTCAGTCTTGGTATTGACTGGGGCCATACTGCAGTTTTGTATAATAGTCTCTTTTCAATCCTCACTCCTATTCTTGAGAACTTGTTGACTGACTGAGCAGGCTTGGTCAATCTTCCTTGTCAAATAAAACAGGTCAGGAATCAAAGAACAAACCTAGAGGAAAGACTTGAACCTGATACCAGAAAGGAATATCACTAGTGCCTTGCACTCCATAGATACTCCTGTTTGCATTCTAGTAAATCCCACAACTACCTTTGAAAACTTGTCAAAACCCACTGAGGGCTCCACAGTTCCATAAGTATCTTTCCTCAATGTGGCTTACAATAGAATTTTGTACAGACCATATAATGTTATCAATTGAGGTTCCTGCAAGTCAGATGACTCTAGAACATATTAGGAAAACTCAACACAAACTGTCATGGTGAGGCAGTACCATACCTGGCAGAATTATGTGGCAGCATAATCCACATGGCACTGAATATGCTGAAAAAAATGATGCAAGCTTGCAAGGATACTAGAACACAGAGACATGTTCTTGAATGCTCAAAGTGAGGCAATCTGTGTCAGTGTTGGAAATACAGTAAATTAGGCTGAGAGATGCATGGTCTGTGAGTTAGGATCTGGCACAGTGGGCTAGGATTTGAAATACTAAACAAGGAAGCCCAGAGCATGTACTCTATCTTGAGGAAGGACTATGAATAGTAGAAGAGATTGGAAGGGAAGGTTCACATTGGCACAACAATAACATCCCTATGAAATCTATACATAACTAGGTAGGCATCCTACCATTGTGAGTATCCTTGTGGACTCACTATTGCAGCAAACTCACCATGAAATTAGGTGCTAAGCTGAGTGCTTGGAGCCAAGCATGGCATGGTGAGCATTAACATTAAAAACAACTTCTGTAGTTGATCTTCTGCCAAAAGTGGTATGTGCCATGGTCATAAGGATCAGAACAGGCAGTGCAGATATGGCAGAGGCTGGAGGCTAGAGAAACAATTGAGAACGTAGGATGAGGAATCTTTATGATAGGACCCATGCCTCGGGTTGTGTAGATGTGTGGACAGAAGAGTTCCAGGGAAGCAATTCAGGCAAAGGTGTTAAGAGAAATATGCATACAGAGTTAAGCCTTAGAGTATTGGAGTATAATGGATATTTTAGTGCTCTGAAGAAGCAACAGAAATAGTGCAGGAGATGTGTGACTAAAACTCTCCTGGCACACTGAAGATGCAACAGAATTGGGAACTTCTGGAAAGCTCTCCAATAATGAACAATGGCTGAGGTATATACCTCCAAATATAGTAAAGCACAGTGGGGCTTTATTCTGGGCAACCTTACCATAGTAGTTATGGAAGGATCTTCACACTGCATTATTGTAAGAACACTGATTAGAAATCAAGTCTGAAACCTAGAGGCAAGAACAGAATCAGAGAAACCTAAGGAACACTACACGATAATTTGCACTCCATAAGTTCCCTGTCTTCCCTTCTTTTACAAAAAAAAAAAAAACCACCACCACCACCACCACCAACAACAACAACAACACTTCCCAAAACTTGGTAACCCCCATAGTGTGTTCCACACTACCATGATAATGATTACTCCATTTATATCTCAAAATGCTTTTACAAAACTTTTCATGGAAGAATGTTCTCAGACAATTCATCATTGTATGAAATTCATACAAAACAAACCATCATTCTGAGGCTCTATCACATCTGGTAAAAGGATGCTGTAATATGTTCTACATAATATGAAATCTGATGAAAAAATAAGGCAAGATTACATGGTTAATACAACCCAGATAGACAATCCCAAAACCAGTCAATCTGTGTCAGCATTTGTAGTTCAGCAAATGAGTCTAGAGAATCATGGTCTGGAGGAGTGCACAGAGCAGTGTTGGTCTTGTGTTTGGGAATACTAAATGGGGAAAATCAGAGCAGGTTCTGTGTGACCTGAAGGAGGTCTGTAAACAGGACATGACACTGTAGGTCAAGTTTCAAGCTCGACCGAAAAGGATACCCACACTTGCATAAATTTCACAAAATTTGCTAGACTCTACTGTTGGTGCTTTTACTTTTGGACCTATAACTGGGGCATATCAGGTGATAGAAAGTCACACTGAGTTTTGCTTAGAAAGGCTCACATGGCATTTTGCTGAAGAATGACACATGGGAAGTCATGTGGTTTTTGCAGGATGTATAAATACCTCTTAACTGACAGTGGCTGCGGACTGCATAACTAGCATTACAACACACCATTGATCTTGACAGAATGTTGAAAACAAGCATTTATCCTCCATACCATTTACCCAAACTCGGGATTTCAATTGGTACCTGCTTTTGAGTTCTGAAAGGGCTCATTGTGTAATAGTGCATTTATTTGAAATGATGGCAATGGAAGAGAAACTACACAAATTAAAGTTGATTATGTTTTCACATATGTACATAATAACTTGAAGCAATTCTTCACATTTTATAAAATAAAGCATGTTGCTGGTATAATACACAATCCCACAAGAAACTCAATTATAGAAAGTGCCAACCATACCTTAAAAGATATGCTTATTAAAAATTGGGAGTATAAAAACCCTCTGGTACATTATAATACCTAATAATTCTTTATTAACACTCAATTTTCTAAATTTTGATAAAAAGGGACCATAGGAGCAGAGACACAAAGGATTATCAAAAAAAGCTGATAACTAAGCCAACAAATATACTTTGAGAATTTATTACCATTAGAAAGGAAACCAGCAAAAGTTTTAAGATGGGGATGGGATGTGGTTATGTTTATGTATCTACAGGGAAAGAAAAAATATGTTTAGCAATAAAACCTATGAAGATTAGATCTGACCAGTGAAAACCTCTTAGCTGAGATGGGGGTGTCTCCCAATATAGGAGCAGTGTGGTTGTGCTTAATTCTGTGAAACTCACCATATTAAACAGGGCAACACTTTCACTGTCCATCACTCAGGTAACACAGGTCAGGAATCAGGGAAGAGAGCTAGAGGCAAGAACTGAAAGAAATATCACTGAGGAATACTATATAATGCTTTGCATTACATTGGTACCTCTACTTCCCTTCTGGTACAACACAAATAACCCAAAGTTTGGCAATACACACAGAGGGATCCACACCATCATAAGAGTCAGTACTCATGGGAGCTCTCAACAGAATGTTTTACACAACATTTAATGGAGTAATACTCTAAATTGTGGTTCCTTCTTCACATCATACTCTAGAACATGTCAGGATAACACAACACAAACCATCAAGGTCAGCCTGTAGCACATCTGGGGATGTATGTGGCAGCCTGGGTTACATGGCACTGAATCTGATGAAGAAATGATGTGAGTTTACAAGGTTAATATAGTACTGAGAAATAATTTTAAAGGTTCAAAACCAGGCTATTTGTGTCAGTGCTGGAAATAGAGTAAATGGGCCTAGAGATGCATCATATGGGAGTAAGCACAGAGGGCTAGTATTTAGAATAGTAAACAGGGAAGGCAAGTGCTGGTAATCTGTAACCTTAGTGTATCCAGAGATTAGGAGAAGGAACTGGAGGGGAATCATCACACATGCCCACCAAGTACACCCTTGTGAAATCTAAACACACTTTGAAAGCCATTCACCCATTATGAGTATACTTGTGGACTCACTATTGCAAAAAAAAAAAAAAACTCATCAGGAAATTGGTTGCAGAGCTGAGTGCTTAGAGCCATCCATGGGATGATAAGGAAATTTGAACACATTATCTGTAGAACATTTCCTGCAAACATGGGATTGTATGGACAGGATAGATGGAAAGAGACCATTAAGGAAAAGATGCTGAGTGTAAACTGTACCTGGACATAAGTATTATAGTATTGTTGTAAATGGAGTATCTTGGTTCTCCAGGAATTAGAGACATTGTATATCTCTGTAACTAGAAATCTGCTGGCACAGTGAAGAGGGCACTGGAAGGGGAGATTCTGGAAAGCTTGTTAACAAGAGGCAACAGATGTGCTGTATACCTCCAATTATGTAGAACAGCACAGTAGGGCTTCACTCTGGAAAAATTTACCATAGTGAGCAAAGCAGATTTACTTACCACTTCTGAGAGATCACATTTCAGGAAATGAGGAAAAAATGTATATATTAGAACTGAAAGAGAGAACATTAAGAATACTACATAGTACTTTGTACTCTATAGGGAACTCCACTTGCCTTATTGTACAATTCACTCGACCCAAAAATGAGAACCACCCACCAAAGTCTCCACACTACCATACTTATAATTACACAATGGAGCTTCCACCAGGCCATTGTACAATCCATTTCTTTTTGTTGTTGGTTTTTTGTTGTTGTTTATTTATTTTTCTTTTCTTTTTTATTGGATATATTGGTTATTTACATTTCATTTGCCTTTTCATGGTTCCCCACCACTCAAAGGTCACATATTCCCTTTTACCTCCTCCTGTTCCCCCATCCTCCCCTTCCCATTTCCCTGTTCTGTTCTTGGAATAATATTCTCAGTTGATATTCCTTCTCCTCATATATATCTACATTGTGTTAAGTTAACAGAAACAGTGTTGGTGATGCATTATGACACCAGACAGAAAAATGTGGCAGCATGGTCCACTTGCTACTTAATCTGATGCAAAAAATGATAGAAGACAGGATTGATAGACTCCTAACAAACAGACTGAGACTCCCAAAGCCAAGCAATCTTTATAATAACTGGAAAGCCAGACATTGGGTCTAGGGAAGCATGTCTGGGTGTGTTCATAGAGCATAATTAGTTTTGTATTTGTGAATGAATATCAGAGAATACCAATGCAGGTACTTTATGACCTGCAGGAGACCTGGAAATAGATTAGGTCATTGTAGGGCAGTGTTCAACCTTGCCTAGTAAGAATTCCCATGTGTAATCTGCACATACAGAGCTAGTTCACAGCCTGAGGATACTAACTTTATGGCCTTACTAGTGGGAAAATTTCATTGGACCTTGGATGCCGAGCTAGGTGCATATAGACAAGCATGGTTGACTTAGTAGTGCACTGGAAGGGAAAGGTCAAAACTTCATATCATGCATACCTGGTACACTCCATGATGATAAGTAATAGGACTTGGAATGTAGAGATGGCAAAGAAAACTGGGTTTAGATTACCTAATTATGAGTATAGATGCAGAAACAGCATGATAGACCTATGTCTAAGGTTTTGTGTATAGTGTGGAGAGTAGAAATTCATAGAAGGTAATCACGTAGAGAAATTGAGAAAAGTCAGCATACAGACTTAGTCTTACACTTGTGGGGATAGAATGGTTATCTTGAGTCTCAGGAATTCAACACAGATAGAATAGCATCTGTGTGACTAGTACTATTCTGGCATAGTTACAAAGGTACTGTAAGGAAGCTTCTGGGGAGCTCATGAACATGGGAAAATGGCTGGGATATATATATATATATATATATATATATATATATATATATATATATATCCACATACTGGGAATAGCCCAGTTGTATTAATTCTGGACAAACACACCACATAAATTGGGGCAGGATCTTCATTGCCTATCACTAAATGAATACAAATCAGGATTCAAAGAAACCTAGAGTTAAGACATGATCTTAACATCATTAAGAACTACTAGATACTGCTTTACATTCCATAGACATTTCGGTTTGTCTTCTTGTAAAACCTATAACTACCTCCCAAAGGTTGCCAACACTCACAGAGGGCTGCACAACTTAGCTTACCAAAGAGTTTTCTACAGATCATCAAGCATTAATGTTATCAATTGAGGTTCATACTTCACAGTTGACTCTAGAAGATGTCAGGAAAACTGCATGCAAACCATCATGGTGAGTTTCTACCACACCCGGTAGATGTATGTGGCAGCATGATCCACATAGCCTTTAATCTGCTGAAAATTATGAAGCAAGATTACATGGTTAATAGAGTCCTCACAAATGTTCTTGAATGCTATAATCCAGGTAATATTTCCAGTGCTGGAAATATTGTAAATTTGGTGAAGAGAAGCATGGTCTGGGAGTAAGGACCTGGCACAGTGGGCTGAGATTTGGAATACTAAACAAGGAAGTCCAGTGCAGGTACTCTATACTGAGGAATGAAAGAATATGGGAAGGGACTGGAGGGAAAGATTCACACTTGCCTAGCAAGGTCACACCTGTGAAATCTAGACATACTTAGATAGGCATCCAACCATTGTGAGTATACTTGTGGACTCACTATTGCTGAAAACTCAACAGGAATTTGGGTGCAGAGCTGAGTCATTGGAGCCCAGCATGGGATGATAAGCAAAAAACTCGAAACCATTATCTGGAGAACTTTTCCTGCAAACATGTGATGTGGTGGACAGTAGAGATGCAAAGAATCTATTAAGGACAAGATGCTGAGTTAAAATGGTACCCGGACTAGAGTATTGTGGTAAATGGAATTTCTTGGTTCTCTAGGATTTAAACAGAGATATTGCACATCTCTGTAACTAGAACTATGCTGGTACAATTACAAGGGCACTGTAATTGGAGATTCTGGAGAACTTAATAACAAGAGCCAACAGATTGCTGTATACCTCCAATTATTTAAAACAGCACAGTAGGGCTTCATTCTGGAAAAAAAAATACCAAAGTGAGCAAGGCAGGAGATTTTCTTACCATTTCTGAGACAGCACAGGTCTGGAAAGAGGAAGAAATATACATTCTAGAACTGAAAGAGAGAACACTAAGATTACTACATAGTTCTTTGTACTGTATATGGAACCCCACTTGCCTTATTGTACAATCCACACCACCAAAAATGGGAACCACCCACCGAAATCTCCACATTACCATACTTATCATTATACAATGGAGCTTTCACCAGGCCATTGTACAATCCATTTTTTGGAGGAACGTTTTTAGTTGAGATTCCTTCTCCTCATATATACACATTGTGTTAAGTTAACAACAACAGTGTTTGTGGCACATTTGGAAACCAGGCAGGAGAATGTGGCAGCATGGTCCACTTGGTACTTAATCTGATGCAAGAAAGATGAGATAAGAAGACAGAATTGATAGATTCCTAACAAACATTCTGAAGCATCAAAGCCAGGCAATCTTTGTAATAACTGGAAAGCCAGAAAATGGGTCTAGGGTAGCATGTCTCAGTGTATATATAGAGCATAATTAGTTTTGTATTTGTGAATGAACAAAAGAGAATAACAATGCAGGTATTGTGTAACATGCAGGAGGCCTGGAACTAGATTAGGTCATTATAGAGTAATGTTAAACTTTGCCCAGTAAGGATTCCCATATGCAATCTGCACATACGTAGCTAGTTCTCATCCTGAGTACATTAATGTTAGAGCCTTACTAGTGGGTGAATGTTGCTGGACCTTGGGGGCGGAGCTAGTTGCCTAGAGACAAGCATGATAGACTTAGCAGTACTCTGGAAGGGAAAGGTTGAAACTTCATATCATGTATACCTGGTACACTCCATGATGATCCGAAATAGGACTTGAAATGTAGAGATGGCAATGGAAACTAGGGCTATATAACCAAGTTATGTGGATAGATGCAGAAGCAACTTGACAAACCTAGGTCTTAGGTTTTTATGTGTAGTGTAGAGAGTAGAGATTCATGAATGGTACTCAAGCATAGATATTGAAAAAAATCCTCATACAGTTTTCTCATGTGGAGATAGAATGGGTATCTTGAGTCTCAGGAATTCAACACAGAATAGAGTCTGTGTGACTATTACTACCCTGGCACAGTTACAAAGGTACTGGAAGGGAAGCCTCTGGGGAGCTCATGAACAACAGAAAATGGCTGGCATATATGCATCCACATACTGGGAAAAGCCCAGTTGTATTAATTCTGGGTGAACTCACCACAATTATTGGAGCAGGATCTTCATTTTCCATCATTCAAAGAAAACAGATCAGGAATCAAAGAAGATTCCTTGAGGTAAGACATAAACCTTATACAGATAAGGAATGCCACATAGTGTTTTGCATTCCATAGATATTTCTGTTTTTCTTCTTGTAAAACCCAGAAATACTTCCCTCATGTTGCCAAAACCCCCAGAGGGCTCCATAGAACCAAAAGAATCTTTACTCATGGTAGCTTACAATAGACTTTTCTACAGACCATCAAGGATTATTGTTATCAATTGAAGTTTCTACTTCTCAGTTGACTCTAGATGATGTCAGGAAAGTCCCACACAAATCATCATGTTGAGGCTCTTTCATACCTGGCAGAAGTATGTGGCAGCATGATCCACAAGGCATTGAATCTGTTAAAAAATGAAGCAAGATTACATGGTTAATATAGTCCTGACAAATGGACTTGAATGCTCCAATGCAGGTAATCTGTATCAGTGCTGGAAATACAGTAAATGTGCCAAAGAGAAGTATGGTCTGGGAGTAAGGATCTGGCACAGTGTGCTGAGATTTGGAATACTAAACAAGAAAGCCTAGTGCAAGCACTCTATCCTGAGGAAGCAATGAGAATATGAGAAGGAACTGGAAGGAAAGGTTCACACTTGCCTATTAAGTTCACCCCTGTGAAATCTAGACATACTTAGGTAGGCATCCTACCATTGTGAGTTTACTTGTGGCCTCACTAATGCAACAATCTCAACAGGAAATTGGGTGCAGAGCTGAGTGCTTGGAGCCAAGCATGTTATGTGGAACAGGAAACGTGAAACCATTATATGGAAACCTTTTCCTGCAAACCTGGGATTTTGTGGACCTGTGAGATGCAAAGAAGTTGTTAAGGAAAAGATGCTGAACTAAAACTGTACCAAGTCTTAAGTATTAGAGTTTAGATGTAGATCAAGTATCTTATCTCTCCAGTAATTCAACAGAGATATTGCACATCTCTGTAACTAGAACTATGCTGGCACAGTGACAATGGCACCAGAAGGGGAGATTCTGAAGAGCTTACCATCAAGATGCAACTGCTAAGCTGTATGACTCCAATCATTTAGAATAGCACAGTTGGGCTTCATTCTAAAAAAAACTTACCATAGGAATCAAGGCAAGAGTTTCACTTACCACCTCTGAGAGAGCACAAGTCAGGATCTGAGGAGGAACACTATAGGCAGCAACTGAAAGTGATACCACTACATATAATGGTACAAAGAATATTACATGGAAATTATCAAGTACTTGCCTCTGTCTTTTCTAAGAAGATCAAGTGTTAGTGATGGTGAAGTTAAGAGAAGTGATTCTAAAAATTCTGATGTTTCCACAACTACCAAACTGAATGGAACATTATGAGCCAAGAACCAGTGTCAAGACATAACAGACCAGAGTATTTAAAGCCCCTAGGATTGGTAAAAAAAAAAGTACCTACAAACTAATTTAATTTTGAAAGCATTCATCAACTCATAACTATAAATTTTGAGTGCCATGAGAAGCAAAAGTGTAATAAAATAAAACAAAATAAAAAATAATTCAATATAATGAAAGAATATGTTTCATGCTAAAAGGAAGTTGTTTACTGGAGATTATGGGGTCACCTGTCCCTAAAACAGTAATGTCCCTTAAACACAGATGTAAATTAGATAGTTACAAACTGTACATGACAAGACACTAGAGGAAAATGTTTGATTACTGTGATGGGTATTCCTGATTGTCATCTTGAATATAAATAGAATGAACTACAATCCAGAAATGGAGATTTCATCTTTGGTCGAGGTCATAGGGCTAGAGGACACAGGCTTCTGACCAAGACCTTGACATAGAAAGACACATGTTTTAATCCAGTTCTTGAGGCATAGTGGCCATGTGAAGCTTAGAGCCGAAAGGCTGAGTACATGCTTTTAGTCCCAGGAAAGCAAGTCAAACAGACCTCTGAGTTCAAGCTCAGCCTGGGATAGAGCATGGTCCAAATCCAGCATTGGTGTTACACACCTTTTATTTAGACTAGTAATTCTGTTGGATGCTTACATAAGGAAAATGGAAGAAGGAAGACTCACTCTTCTCTTCCTGCTTGTACTTACTTACCAGCACATATATTGAAACCAAATTTTTCAAGATTTCACTTTGTACTGGAAATTTTTGTGTGTCAAGTTAACAAAACCTGGATTTTGTTAAACAGAAATAAATTTCCCTTGAGGAATGTCTCCATGAAATCCAGATATAAGGCATTTACTCAAGTAGTGATCAAGAGGCAGGGGGGAGAAGCACCCATTGTAGGTGGTGCCTCCACCTCCTCTGGTACTCCTGATTTCTGTAGGAAAGCAAGCTGAGCAAGCCAAGGAAATAAAACCAGGAAGTAACATCCCTCCATGCCCTCTGCATCAGGACTTGCTTCCTGACATGCTGGAGTTCAGTGCTGACTTCTTTGGTGAGGAAAAGCATTGTGGAAGTGAAAGCTAAATAAATCCTTTTCTCCCCAACTTGGTCATGAACTTTGTGCAGGAAAAGAAACCCTAGGACACAGATTAGACAGAAGACAAGCTAAAAGAAAAAGCTTCTTGGGACTGTGCAACTACTAAATCCATGGACTTCCCACAGATCTCATAACCCAAATGCTCATTGTTGGGTTATGTGGACTGCAGGCTAATTCTTTATAAAATCTTTTCCTAATATATAAAGACATTTCATTATTTCTGTGACTCTAGAGCACAATGAATATTACAGTTACAAACAAATCCACTGTTTTTCCTTCTGCATTTTATTTTCAACATGACAGGTATAGTGGTTTGTATAAAAAGGGGCCCTAGATACAGGTTTGTTTGAATGCTTGGCCATAGGAAGTGGCACTATTAAAAGAGGTGGCCTTCTTGGAATAGGCATGACTTTGTTGAAGGAATTGTGTCACTGTTGGGGAAGGTTTTAAATCTCCTACTGTCAAGCTAAGCCCAATGTGGCTCACACTCTTGTTGTGATGTTGGCTGATCAAGATATAGAACTTTCTGCCATTCTTCCTGCCATGATGATAGTGGACTAAGCCTTGGAAACTGTAAGCCAGTCCCATGTAAATATCTTTTTTCATGAGAGTTATTATGATCATGGGGTCCCTTAACAGCAATAAAAGTATGTCATTTGGTTATGAAGAAGGCTATAAGTTACTTCTTAATATTGGCAGGAATTTAAGAATTTATGATACCACATATATATTTAAATTTAGAGAGAAAAGTTAACAGGAGAGATGGGAATGAATATGATATTCTTTTGTGGTTTCTCATTTTGTACTTCACATTTTATTTCTTGAAAAATATCCTGCAAAAATCCACAAGTCATTTTATTTTGAAAAACTCATAAGAGAGGGCACATTTTCTCTTCAGTGACAGTGTAGGCAGGTATGGCCAGGAGGGCAGGGAACACAGGAGTGAGAGAGCAGCTGGGACAGGGTCCCTCTGGGCTCCACCTGAACCCAGGAGATCAGCTGCTCTTCAGCTGTCTGAGTTCTCATCCTGCCAGGGGAGAACTGTTCTGCTGGGAGTGGTTTTTTTCTGAGTTTGGAGGCAAGACTCCCATTTTGTCTCCAGTTACTGTGCAGATGGGTAAAGCCAGGAACACAGGAATTGCAGTGTGGCAGAGAGGCTGTGACAGGGTCCTTCCTGGACCCATCTGCACCCAGGAGTTGGGCTGAACCATAGAACTCAGTCCCAGGGGAGAGCTGGTCTCCCAGGGTTACTGAGAAAGGATTGCAAGCCCACTGGAAGGACAAGCTCCAGCCAGAGACAGCAGGATCAACTGCACCAGAGATAACCAGATGACAAAAGTCAAACACAAGAATATTACCAACAGAAACCAAGACAAAACGGTACCATCCAAACCCAGTTCTCTCACAACATCAAGTTTTAGATACCCCAACACAACAGAAAAGCAAGGGTTAGATTTAAAATCACAGTTCATGATGCTGATGGAGTATTTGAAGAAAGACATAAATAACGCTCTTAAATAAATACAGGAAAACACAGGTAAACATGTAGAAGCCCTTAAAGAAATAGAGGAAAGGACAACCAAAGAGGTGTAGGAATTGAAAAAATTATCTAGGTCCTAAACAATTGAGGTAGAACAATAAAGAAATTACAAAGGGAAACAACTATGGACATAGAAATCCTAGGAAAGAAGTCAGGAGTCATAGATGCAAGCATCAACAACAGCATACAATAGATAGAAGTGAGAATCTCAGGTGCAGAAGATACCATAGAGAATAATGAAAAAACAGTCAAAAATGCAAAATGCAAAAGTCTCTGAACCAGAACATCCATGATATGTAGGACAAAACGAAAAGACCAAAGCTAAGTATTATAGATATAGAAGAGAGTGAAGATTTCCAGCTTAAAGTACCAGAAAAGATCTTCAAAATTTGTTTTTTTTTCTCTTCAAGATTTTAAAACTTTATTAGGCATCATCATTAAAGGTAAAGGCATACTACAGTGTTTCAGAGCTGTGAAGAAGATATGCAAGATCTGGGGTTGGTGGAGGAAATTCATCATTTTAGACTCCAGCTTACATGGAATTGATTCTTTCTGACAAGAAATTTGTAGACAATTTCTAATTTTTCTTAAAAAATACAAGATTCTCTTACTGTCTCTTCTCACTATATATCACTCTAGATTTTTTAAATGAAGCTATAAAGGTTACAACATATGAGCATTCTTAAATATGCATGAAGTGAGAATAAATATGTAGAGTGAATCATCTCAAATTCAATGTCTACTCTCAATCAATTACTGCAAAAATTAAAACCTGCTGCTGAGAATACGTTTTTTTCCAACAATGAATAATTCAGTCACTCTGAGTGGAGCTAGTGACACAAACCGTGTTGACAGAATTCCTTTTGAAAAAAAAATACCAACAGCATTCAAAAAATACAGATGGTTCCAAGATTATCTCACCCTGCCAGGGTTTCTGAGATATTTTTAATCAGGATAAGATATAATCTTATCTGTAAAACAAAAATCTGGTTTCAGGCCCAAGTATAAGGCAAAACCCATAAAAATAATTAAACTCATCCTGACAAATTCACAGAAAAACACATGATCTGTTTTAGGTTCTCCTTATGTACAGGTTTGAATTTAATTTAGCTCATTAAATTTAAATGAGTTATTAAGATTAGTTCTTTTTATATTCAAAATATTCTTTATTTACATTTCTTTTTTATTAATTTCTATATTATTTGTATACATTCCAAATGCCTTCCTCTTTCCTCTTCCCCCTTCCCCATAATTCCCATAAACCCTCTTCTCTCTTCCTATTCCCCAATTACCCCCTATCATTTCTCTGTCCTGGTATTCCCCTACAATGCTGGATCAAGCCTTTATAGGGCCAGGACCCTCTGCTTTCTTCTTCTTGGGAAAGATTTGATATGTTAATTGCGTCTTGAGTATTCAGAGCTTCTGGGCTAATTAATAACTGCTTATCAGTGACTACATTCCATGTGTATTCTTTTGTGATTGGGTTACCTCACTTAGGGTGATATTTTACAGTTCCAACCATTTGCCTAAAAATTTCATGAATTCATTGTTTTTAATTGCTGAGTAGTATTCCCTTGTGTAAATATACCACATTTTCTGTATTGATTCCTCCATTGAGGAACATCTGTGTTCTTTGCAGCTTCTGGCTATTATAAATAAGGCTGCTATGAACATATTGGAACATGTATCTTTATTGAATGCCGGAGAATCCACTGAGTATATGCCCAGGAGTTGTATAACAGGGTCCTCCAGAATTGTCATACCCAGTTTTCTGAGGAACTGCCAGACTGATTTCCAGAGTGTTTGTACCAGCTTGCAATCCCACCAGCAGTGGAGGAGTGTTCCTCTTTCTCTACATCCTTGCAAACACCTGCTGTCTCCTGCGTTTTCAATCTTAGTCATTCTTACTGGTATGAGGTGAAATCTCAGGGTTGTCTTGATTTTCATTTCCCTATTGATTAATGATGAACATTTACTAAGGTACTTCTCAGCCGTTCAAAATTCTTCAGGTGAAAATTTTTTGTTAAGCTCTGTACCCCATTATTATATGGTTATTTGGCTCTCTGACGTCTACCTTCTTGAGTTCTTTGTATATATTGAATAGTAGCCCTCTGACAGATGTAGGTTTGGTAAAGATCTTTGCCCAATTTGTTGGTTATCTTTTTGTCCTTTTGACAGTGTCCTTTCACGGACTCACTCAGTCAGACGACTCAGTCGGAACACATACCCGTGGGGGAACCAGGGTCTTTGGTATGCAGGATGGCACAGAGCGTATGGTGTGAGGTGACAAACAGACACACCAGAAGCAAGGTGAGTCTGAATGCGCTTTACTGTTCTAAGGTAGGCAGTTTTATACATACAAGTTGGCATTACATAACTGAAGGAGATGTGTCCAGTGAAGTGATCACAAAGAATAATTAACATGAGCTTCTGGCACAGGGAAATACAAAATCAATCAGGCAAAAACATTGGAAATCAGGTACAGAGCATCACATCCCTTGATCAGAACATCTGTAATTAAGGATAAACTTTTGGAGGTTTAAAAGTTTAAAAGTTCATGGGAATATTTGGTGAAGGTCTCTAGGTCGTAAAAACAGTGAGTGACTATCCATCTGTGGTCCTTATCTATTATCTAGCTTCCTTCTTGTGAGACTCTTCAGGCACACTTTAAAGCTATAGCTGGTGCTTTCCATGCCAGAGTGTCAAAGCCAGCATTACTCACACAGTTGCAGCCATACAAATATATATATTGTTGGTAGGTTAATATACAAATGTATTTAAGTGATAATTGTATAACTGATCAAAAGCCAAGCAATGGATCTTGAGAAGATAAAACAAGGCCAGTGCTATAGTTCAAAGGGTGAACTCTTGATGAACTCTTTTGCCTGGATAGTCGCATCTCCAGCTATCAGGAACATCTCGTAAGTAAAGATACAAGTCAGAGAAGGGTCACACAGAAAAAGCTTGCCATGAGAAATTCAGCTCAGCACTATCTCCGGCCAAGGAGGCCCATAGCGATTTCCTCAAAATAGTCAGCTTTGTCAAAAACAAGGCTTTTACCTGTAAATACCACACAGTTTCCACCAGGATTGTGGTTGAGCTGTGGGAATCATACAGTGTCTATGAGATTCGTGTGGTAGTGTCCTTTGCCTTACAGAAACTTTAATTTTATGAGGTCTCATTTGTCAATTCTTGATCTCAAAGCATAAGCTATTGGTGTTCTGTTCAGGAACTTTCACCCTGTGCCCATGTCCTCCAGGGTCTTCCCCAGTTTCATTTCTATTAGTTTCAGTGTGTCTGGTTTTATGGGGAGGTCCTTGATGTACTTGGAGTTGAGCTGAGTACAAGGAGAGAAGAATGGACCAATTTGCATTGTGATGCATGCTGACCTCCAGTTGAACCATCACCGTTTGTTGAAAAGGCTATCTTTTGTCCACTGAATGGTTTTAGCTCCTTTGTTGAAGATCAAGTTACCATAGGTGTGTGGGTTCATTTCTGGGTTTTCAATACTATTCCATTGATCTACCTGCCTGTCACTGTACCAATACTATGCAGTTTTTAACACTATTCCTCTGTATTACTGCTTGAGGTCTGGGATACTGATTTCCCCAGAAGTTCTTCTACTGTTGAGAATACTTTTAGCTACCTTGGATTTTTTGATATTCCATATGAATTTGAGAATTGCTCTTTCTAACTCTATAAAGAATTGAGTTGGGATTTTGATGGGGATTGCATTGAATCTGTATATTGCATTTGGCAAATGGCCATTTTTACTATATTAATCCTGCCAATCCACAAGCATGTAAGATTTTTCCATTTTCTGAGATCTTCAATTTCCTTCATCAGAGACCTGAATTCTTGTCATACAGATCTTTAACCTGTTTGGTTAGAGTCACACCATAATACTTTATATTGTTTGTGGCTATTGTGAAAGGTGTCCTTTCTCTAATTTCTTTCAAATCCTGCATATACTTTGAGTATAGGAAGGTTACTGATTTCCTTGAATTGATGTTCTAACCAGCCACATTGCTGAAGTTGTTTATCAGCTGTAGGATTTCTCTGGTAGAGTTTTTTGGGTCACTTAAGTATATGAACATATCATCTGCAAATAGTGATAGTTTGACTTCTTCCTTTCCAAATTGTATCCCTTTGACCTTCTTATGTTGTCTAATTGCTCTAGCTCATACCTCAAGTACTATATAAGTACTATATTGAAAAGATATGGAGAGAGGGGTCAGCTTTGTCTAGTCCCTGATTTTAGTGGGATTGCTTCAAGCTTCTTTCCATTTAGTTTTATGTTGGCTACCGGTTTTCTGTATATTGCTTTTACTATGTTAAATCATGGACTTTGAATTCCTGTTCTTTCCAAGACTTTTAGCATGAAAGGATGCTGAATTTTTTTCAAAAGCATTTTCAGCTACTAGTGAAATGACAATGTGGTTTTCTTTCTTTGAGTTAGATGATGTAGTGGATAGCATTGTTGGATTTCTGTATATTGTACCATCCCTGCATCCCTGGCATGAATCCTACTTCATCATGGTTAATTATCATCTTGAATGTGTTCTTAGATTTGGATGGCAAGAAGTTTAGAGTATTTTTGCATCGATATGCATTAGGGAATTTGTCTGAAGTTCTGTTTCTTTTTTGTATCTTTGTGTTGTTTTGGTATCAGTGTAATTGTGGCTTCATAGAACGAGTTGGGTAGTATTCTTCTTGTTTCTACTTTTCGAATAGTTTGGAGAGTATTGGAGTTAGGTCTTTTTTGAATGTCTGATAGAATTCTGTACTAAAACCATCTGGTCCCATGCTTATTTTTGTTGGAATACTTTCAGTGACCACTTCTATTTCTTTAGGGGTTATGGGACTTTTTAGATGATCTATTTTATCCTGATTTTATTTTGGTATTTGCTATCTGTCTAGGAAATTGTCCAGTTCCTCCAGATTCTTCAGTTGTGTTGAGTATAGACTTTTGGAGTAGGATCTGAGGATTTTTTGAATTTCCTCAGTTTCTGTTCTTATATCTCCCATTTTATTTCTAATTTTGTTAAAAAGAATACTGTCTCTGTGCCATCTGATTAGTGTGGCTAAGTGTTTTATCTTATTAATTTTCTCAAAGAACCAGCTCCTGGTTTTGTTGATTCTTTGTATTTTTCTCTTTGTTTCTACTTGATTGATTTCAGCCCTGACTTTCATGATTTCCTGTCTTCTACTCCTCTTGGTGAATTAACTTCTTTTTGTTCTAGGGCTTTGAGTTGTGCCATTAAGCTGCTAGTGTATTCTCTCTCCAGTTTCTTTTTGGAGGCACTCAGGGCTATGAGTTTTCCTCTTAGCACTGCTTTCATTGTGTTTCATAAATGTTGGTATGTTGTGCCTTCATTTTCATTAAATTCTAGAAAGTCTTTGATTTCTTTCTTTGTTTCTTCCTTGACCAAGTTATCATTGAGTAGAGTATTGTTCAGCTTCCATGTTTATATGGGCTTTCTGTTGTTTATATTGCTATTGAAGACTACTATTACTCCATAGTGATCTGATAAGAGGCATTTTATTAGTTTGATCTTCTTATATCTGTTGAGTTCTGCCCTGTGACCAATTACATATTGCTTTAGGATTAAATGTTCTTTATATATATGTTAAATCCAATTGGTCCAAAGTTTCAGTTAGTTTCACTGTGTCCCTGTTTAGTTTCTGTTTTCCTGATCGGTTCTTGGTGGATTTTTCCTTTGGCCAGTACGAAGTGTCCTGTGTCCCTTTTGATGACTTTAGTTTGAAACTCAATTTTATCTGATATTTGAATGGCTACTCCAGCTTGTTTCCTGAGACCATTTTCTTTGTTGGAACAGTCAATGGTTTCTAAGGTATCTTCAGCATCTGAGATTCTTTTCTCTGTCTCTTTTATTCTGTTGTTGATATTGGCATCTATGACCCCAGATTTCTTCCCAAGGCTTTCTATCTCCAATATTGTCCCCCTTTGTGATTTCTTAAGTGTTTCTACTTCTGTTTTTAGAACCTGCATGGATTTGCTCAATTCCTTCACTTGTTTGTTTGTGTTTTCCTGTAATTCTTTAAGAGCTTTTTGTGTTTCCTCTTTCATGATTTCTGCCTGTTGACCCAAGTTCTCCTCCTGTATTTCTTTAGGTGGTTTTTGCATTTCCTCTTTATTGGCTTCTATCTGTTGACCCATTATTCTCCTGCATTTCTTTAAATGATTTTTGTGTTTCTCTTGTAAGGGCTTTTAACTTTTGATTCATGTTCTCCTGTATTTCTTTAAGAGATTTATTTATGTTCTTCTTCTGTTCCTCTAACAGCATCATGACCAGTGATTTTAAATCCAAATTTTGTTTTTCTGGTGTGTTGGGTTATACAGGACTTGCTGTTGTTGGAGAATTGGGTTCTGATGATGCCATATGGCCTTGATTTCTGTTAGTAAAGTTCCTGTTTGCCTTTTGCCATCTGGTTATCTCTGGCTTTAGTTGATCCTGTTGTCATTGTCTACTACTTTAACCTCTTGTAAGCCTGTAAGGCTATTTCTGTTCCTCTGGATGACTAGGTTTCCCCTGGCACATATTACTGATGGGCTGCTCTATTCTTGGGTGCCATTGAAGCCCTGGAGTTCCTTGCCCCCAGCCATGTTTTACTCTGGGTTGTCTCTGTGTACTTGGAGCTGCCTGTCCTGTCTGACTGGGAGCAAAGATATCAGCGGGGAGCCCCTCCAAGTGCTGATTACTCTGCAGGGGAAATGACCCACAGCAGGCTGGCACACAGAAGAACCTCAGAGCTGCCCAGGTCTTGGGCACAGGCAGAAGCTTGGCGGTCTGTATACCAAGAGATGTTAAACTCAGGGTATCTCAGTTCCTGGAGCTGCCTCTCTTGTCCAACTGGGAGTGAAGATGGCGGGGGCGGGTGTCAAAAATTGTTTAAAAAGTTTTCCTAACCTAAAGAAATTGAAGCCTATGAACATACAAGAAGCCTACAGAACTCCAAACAGATTGGAACTGAAAAGAAATTCTTAAAGTCACATAATTAAAACAACAAATGTACTAAACAAAGAATTATAGCAGATTACTCTCCAGAGGCTACTAAAGCCACAAGATTCTGGGCAGATGTCGGACATACCCAAAGGGAACACAAATGGCACCTCAGGCTACTATACCCAGCAAAACTCTCACCATAGATGGAAAAACCAAGGGATTCAATGACAAAAGCAAATTTACACAATATCTTTCCACAAATCCAGCTCTTCAAAAGATAATGAATGGAAAACACCAACAAAAGTAGGAAACTACACACTAGAAAATGTAAGAAATTAATCTTCTTGTAACAAACGAAAAAGAAGTGAGACACATAAACATAACTCTTTAGGTGTTTCACAGCCATCCAGTATTCCTCAGTTGAGAATTCTTTATCTCTGTACCCCATTTTAATAGGGATATTCGGTTCTTTAGAGTCTAATTTCTTGATTTCTTTGTACATTTTGGATATTAGCCCTCTATCAGATGTATGCTTGGTAAAGATCTTTTGCCAATCTGTTGTTTGCCATTTTGTCCTATTGACGGTGTCCTTTGCCTTACAGAAGATTTGCAGTATTATGAGATCCCTTTTGTCAATTCTTGATCTTAGAGCATAAGCTATTGGTGTTCTATTCAGGAAAATTTCCTCTATGTTCATGTGCTCCAGGTTCTACCCCAATTTCTCTTCGATTAGATTTAGTGTATCTGGTTTTATGTGGATGTCCTTGACCCACTTGGACTTAACATTTGTACAGAGAGAAAAGAATGGATCAATTTGCATCCTTCCATATGTTGACTGCCAGTTGACCTAGCACCAGTTGTTAAAAATGCTGACTTTTTCCCCACTGGATGGTTGTAGATCCTTTGTTAAACATCAAGTGACCAGAGAAAAGAGGGTTCATTTCTGGGTCTTCAGCTCTATTCAAATGATAGACCTGCATGTCTTTGTACCAATTTCATGCAGATTTTATCATTATAGTAGTATATGTTTAGGTCAGGGATGGTGATTCCACCAGAAGTTTTTTTATTATTTAGAATAATTTTTGCTATCCTGGGATTTATGTTATTCCAGACTATTTTGGAAGTTAGTCTAACTCTACAAAGAATTGAGATGGAATTTTGCTGTGGATTGTTTTGAATCTCCAGATTGCTTTAGGCAAGATTGCCATTTTCACTATATTAACCCTGCCAATCCATGAGCATTGGAGATCTTTCCATCTTCTGAGATCTTAAGTTTCTTCTTCAGTGACTTGAAGTTCTGGTCATACAGATTTTCACTTGCTTGCTGAGACTCACAAAAAGGTATTTTGTACTATTTGCAACTATTTTGAAGGCTTTTCTACTCAGATCTGGTGGGTTTTTTTTTATTTTCTCAGTACATGTTGTTACGTCTTCGTTTTCAATTTTGATTTTGATGATTTTAGTACTGTCTCTGTTTCTTCTGGTTAGTTTGTCTAAGGGTTTATCTATCTTGTTGGTTTTTGCATAGATCGAGCTCCTGCTTTGGTTAATTCCATACTCTTTCTACATGGTTGATTCCAGCCCTGAGTGTTTTTTTTTTTTTTTGGTCCGGCCATGTACTCCTCTTGGGTGTATTTCCTTCTTTTTGTTCTAGAGCTTTCAGGTGTGCTGCTAAGCTGCTAGTGTATGCTTTCTCAGGTTTCATTTTGGAGGCATTCAGAGGTATAAGTTTTCCTCTTAGCAGTGCCTTCATTGTGTCCCATAAATTTGGGTATGCTATGCCTTCATATTCACTACATTCTAAATAGTCTTTAATTTCTTTCTCTTTTCTTCCTTGACCAAGTTATCATTGAGTACAATGTTGTTCAGTTTCCATATGGTTTGGGGCTCTCTGCTATTTTTGTTGTTAGTGAAGACCAGCCTTAGTCCCTGATGATCTGATAAGGGACATGGAATTACTTCAAAGGTAATTACTTCATAGGTCTGTTTTGTGACCTAATGACATATAAAAGCAGACCTATGAAAATTACACAAGACTTCTCACCTGAGACCATGAAAACTAGAAGATCCTGGGCAGATGTCATACATACCCTAAGAGAACACACATACCAACCCAGACTGATATACCCAGCAAAATTCTCAATTACAGTAGATGGAGTATCCACGATATTCCATGACATAACCAAATTTAAAAAATATCTTTTGACAAATTGAGGCCTACAAGGGATTATAGAAAATGCCTACACAAGGAGGGAAACTAAACCCTAGAAAAAGCAAGAAAGCAATCTTCTTTCAGCAAACCCAAAAGAAGATAATCCCACAAACATAAAAGTACATCAAAAGTAACAGGAAGGAACAATCACTATTCCTTAATATATCTTAACTTCAGTGGACATAATTTGCCAATTAAAAGACATAGAATAACAGCCTGGATAAGTCAACAGGACTCAGCAGTTTGCTCCATACACAAAATGGACCTCAGTGTCAAATGCCAACAGTAACTCAGAGTAAAAGGTATGAAAATTTCCAAGCAAATAGTCACAGGAAACAAGCAGGAGTATCCATTCTAATATAGAATAAAATTGACTTTCAACTAAAAACTATCAAAAATGATAAAGAAGCAAAATTCATACTCAGAAAGAAAAAATCTTTTAGGAAGAACTCTCAATTATAAACCTCTATGCTCCAAATGCAAGGGTGCCCACTTTTATAAAGGAAACATTATAAAAGTTCAAAGCACACATTGTACTGCACAAAATAATTGTGAGGGACTTCATCATTCCATTCTTGTCAATGGACAGGTCAGTGAAACAAACACTAAACAGAGGCACAGTGAAACTACCAGAAGTCATAGAGCAAATGGATTTAACAGATATCTATAGATATCATCATAAATTCATAGAATATACCTTCTTCTCAGTACCTCATGGTACCTTCTCCAAACCTGAAAATATAATTGGAACTCATCACTATTGCTGGTGGGATTGCAAGCTGGTAAAAAACTCTGGATCACCATAGAGAACTAACAGATGAGCCCAGATATGTAGACATAGTCTGAGGATAACATCGCTCAGGTGGAAACCTGCCAGGCTTTTGCCTATAGCCAGGGCCTGGGAAGCTCAGCGGGCCAGCTCTATGCCAACCTAGTAGTGCACCAACTCTGTCAGTGCTCGTTTGCCCCGCAGACCACCCATCACTTTCAGTGGAGGTCTTCATCCTAACTCCAGTTCAAAACAGAGAACTAACAGACAAGCCCAGGTATGTGGACATATTCTGAGGCTAACATCGCTTGGGTGGAAACCTGCCAAGATTTTGCCTGTAGCCAGGGCCTGGGCAGCTCAGTGGCCATTTGTATGCCAACCTGATAGTGCACCAACTTGGTCAGGGGTAGTTTGCCCTGCGGACCTCCCAGCACTTGCAGTGGTGGTCTCCATCTTGCCTCCTGATAACCACAGAGAACTAAGAGACAAGCCCAGGTACGGAGACATAGTCCGAGGCTAACATTGCTCATGTGGAAACCTGCCAAGCTTTTTTCCGGTAGCCAGGGCCTGGGCATCTTGGCAGGCCTTCTATATGCCAACCCAGTCATGTACCAACTCTGTCGGGGTGGGGGTCATCTGCCCTGCAGAGTGATTAGCACTAGGATAAGGTCCCTGCAGCATCCACCATCTGTGAACCCTAAAGGAGCAGACAGGCAGTACCAGGTTCACAGAGACAACCTGAGTGCAGCATTGCTTGGGGTAGGAGACATGGGGCTCCATGGGCACCCAACAGGAAGTTAGCACATCAGAAATTTGAGGCAGGGGAAACCCAGACATCCAGAGGTGTGGAATTAGTCTTACAGGCTCACAGGAGGTTCAAACAACAGCCAGTGGCAACAAGGCCAACAAACGCCGGAGATAACCAGATGGAAAAAGGCAAAAGTAGGAACATAACTTACAGAAATCAAGGCAATAAGGCAGCATCCAAACCCAATTCTCCAACAACAGCAAGTCCTGGATACCCCAACCCACCAGAAAAACAAGATTTGGATTTAAAATCACTGGTCATGTTGCTGTTAGAGGAACACAAGTAGGACATAAATAAATCTCTTAAAGAAATACAGGAGAAAATTGATCACTTAAAAATTACAGAAGAACTTGGGTCAACAGGCAGAAGTCATGAAAGAGGAAACATAAAAATTGCTTAAAGAATTACATGAAAACACAAAAAAGCACGTGAAGGATCTGAGCAAAACCTTACAGGATCTAAAAACAGAAATAGTAAATACTAAGGAATGACAAAGGGAGACAACTTTGGAGATAGAAAACCTTGGGAAGAAATCAAGGGCCATAGATGCAAATAATAACAACAGAATACAAGAGATGAAGAAAGAATCTCAGATGCCAAAGGTACCATAGGAACAATGGATTCAAAAGTCAAAGAAAATGCAAAATGCAAAAAGCTTGTAACCCAAAACATTCAGGAAATCCAGGACACAATGAGAAGAGCAAACCTAAGGGTTATAGGTATAGAAGAGATGAACCCACAAATTTATGGTCACTTGATCTTTGATAAAGGAGCTATAACCATCTAGTGGAATAAAGATAGCCTTTTCAAGAAATGGTGCTGGTTCAACTGGAGGTCAACATGCAGAAGAATGCGAATTGACCCACTCTTATCTCCTTGTCCTAAGATCAACTCCAAGTAGATCAAGGACCTCCACATAAAACCAGACACACTGATACTAATAGAAAAGGAACTTTGGAAGACCCTGGAGGACATGGGCACAGGGGGAAAGTTCCTGAACAGAACACCAATAGCTTATGCTCTAAGATCAAGAATTGACAAATGGGACCTCATAAAATTACAAAGTTTCTGTAAGGCAAAGGACCCTGTCAGAAGGACAAAATGTCAACCAAAAAAGTGGGAAAATATCTTCACCAACTCCACATCTGACAGAGGGCTAATATCCAATATGTATAAAGAACTCAAGAAATTAGATCCCAAAGGACCAAATAACCCTATCAAAAAATGGGGTACAGAGCTAAACAAAGAATTTTCACCAGAAGAAATTCAGATGGCAGAGAAACACCTTAAGAGATGTTCAACATCATTAGTCATCAGGGAAATGCAAATCAAAACAACCCTGAGATTCCACCTCACACTAGTCAGAATGGCTAAGATTAAAAACTCAAGAGACAACAAGTGCTGGCAAGGATGTGGAGAAAGAGGAACACTCCTCCACTGTTAGTGGGATTGCAAAATGGTAAAACCGCTCTGGGAATCAGTTTGGCAGTTCCTCAGAAAATTGGGCATGACTCTCCCAGAGGACACTGGCATACCACTCCTGGGCATATACCCACAGGATTCCCCTGCATACATTAAAGACACATGCTCCACTATGTTCATAACAGCCTTGTTTATAATAGCCAGAAATTGGAAGGAGCCCAGATATCCCTCAAAGGAAGAATGGATACAGAAAATGTGGTATATTTATACAATGGAATACTACTCAGCAATTAAAGATAATGAATTTATGCAATTTGTAGGTAAATGGTTAGATCTGGAAAATATCATCCTAAGCAAGTTAACCCAATCACAAAAGAATACACATGAAATGCAATCACTGATAAGTGGATATTAATGAGCCCAGAAGCCCTAAATACTCAAGGCACAATTAGCAATTCAAATGATTCATAAGAAGAAGAAAGGAGAGAACCGTGGGCCTGAAATGATTTGATCCAATTTTGTAGATCCAGAACAGAGAAATGGTTGGGGGGATGATTGGGGAATAGTCAGGGGGGGAGAGGACTTATGGGACATATGGTGGGGGGCATCTGGGAAAGGGGAAAGCCTTTGGAATGTAAACAAAAAATATAGAAAATAAAAAAGATAAAACAAAACAAAACAAAACAAAACAAACAAAAAAGGAGAGTGAAGATTTACTTCCTAAAGGGCCAGCAATTATCTTCAACAAAATTCTGGAAGAAAACTTCCCTAACCTAAAGTGGGAGATGCTCATGAATATACAAGAAGCCTACAGAACTCCAAACAGACTGGACCAGAACAGAAATACCTCCCGTCACATAATAATCAAAACCCCAAATGTACTAAACCAAGAAAGAATATTAAAGGCAGTAAGAGAAAAAGGCCAAATAAGGAAGACCTATTAGAATTACACCAGACTTCTCACCTGAGACCATGAAAGCTAGAAGATACTGGGTAGATCTCATGCAGACTCTAAGAGAACACAAATGCCAGCCAAAACTACTATATCCAGCAAAACTCTCAATAACCATAGATGGAGTGTAGTGGCTATTCCTGTTTGTCAACTTGACTATATGTGGAATAAACTACAATCTAGAATTGGAAGGCTCACCTATGATCCTAATCTAGAGGCTCAGAGATATGTTTCTGACCTGGACTTAGCATGGAGATCTTGAAGCATGGATTCCAGTTCAAGGTCATCTGGGATTAAAGGTGTACACATTTAATCTGGGCTACACCTTCTACTGGAGACATATATAAGGACATTGAAAGAAGGAAGACTCATTCTTCCTTGCCGGCTTGCTTTGTGGGACTGAGCAACTGCAAGATCCTTGGACTTCTATCCACAGCTGCTGCTGACTACTGTTGGGGAGTTGGACTACAGACTGTAAGTCATCGACAAATTCCCTAACTACATAGAGACTGCCCATACGATCTGTGACTCTAGAGAACCCAGACTAATACATGGAGAAACCAAGATATTCTATGACAAAATAAAATTTGCACAATATCTTTCCACAAACCCAGCCCTACAAAGGATAATAGGGGGGAAACACCAATACAAGGAGGGAAACTACACCCTGGAAAAAGCAAGATAGTAACCATCTTTCATGAAACCCAATTGAAAAAAACCTATCAAATATAAAAAACAACATAAAAAATGACAAGAAGGAATAATCACTACTACTTAATATCTCTTAACATCAATGTACTCAATTCCCAAATAAAAAGGGATAGACTAACAGCCTGGACACATAAATACGACCCTACATTTTGCTGCATACAGGAAACACACCTCAGTGTAAAAGACAAATACTACCTTAGAGTAAAAGGCTGGAAGACAATTTTACCACCAAATGGTCTCAGGAAACAAGCCAGAATAGCAACTTTAATATCAGATATAATTGACTTTCAACCTAAAGTCATCAAAAGAGACACAGAAGGTCACTTCTTGCTGGTCAAAGAAAAAAATCCACCAAGAAGAACTCTGAATTCTGAACATCTATGCTCCAAATGCAAGGGCACTCTCATTCATAAAAGAAACTTTACTGAAGCTCAAAGCACACATTGCACATAACACAATAATTGTGTGTGACTTCAAAAAGAAACTGGAGAGAGCATGCACTAGCAGCTTAATGGCACACCGGAAAGCCCTGGAACAAAATGAAGCTAATTTACCCAGGAGGAGTAGGAGACAGGAAATCATCAAACTCAGGGCTGAAATCAATCAAGTTGAAACAAAGAGTTCCATACAAAGAATCAACAAAACCAGGAGTTGGTTCTTTGAGAAAATCAACAAGACAGATAAATCCTTAGACTAACCAAAGGGCACAGAGACAGTATCGAAATTAACAAAATTAAAAATGAAAAGGGGAATATAACAACAAAAAACAGAGAAAATTAAAAAAAATTATCAGATCCTACTTAAAAAGCCTTTATTTAACACAACTGGAGAATCTGGAGGAAATGGACAATTTCTTAGGCAGATATCAAATAGCAAAATTCAATCAGGATAAAATAGATCATCTAAACAATCCCATAACCCCTAAAGAAATAGAAGGGGTAATAGAAAGTCTTCCAACTAAAAAAAAAGTACGGGAGCAGATCATTTAAGTGCAGAATTCTATTAGACCTTCAAAGAAGACCTAATACTAATACTCTTCAAACTATTCCACAAACAGAAACAGAAGGGACACTACCCAATTCATTCTACAAAGCCACAATTATGCTGATACCAAAACCACACAAAGATCCAACAATTAAGAGTATGACAGGCTAATTTCCCTTATGAATATCGATGCAAAAATACTAAATAAAATTCTTGCCAACCGAATCCAACAACACATCAAAATGATCATCCAACATGATCAAGTAGGCTTCATTCCAGGAGTGCAGATATGGTTCAATATATGGAAATCCATCAATGTTATCCACTACATAAACAAACGCAAAGAAAAAAACCCACATGATCATTTCATTAGATGCTGAAAAAGCATTTGACAAAATTTAGCATCTTTTCATCCTAAAAGTTTTGGACAGAACAAGAATTCAAGGCCCATACCTAAACATAGTAAAAGCAATATACAGCAAACCAGTAGCCAACATAAAAATAAATGAAGTGAAACTTGAAGCACTCCCACTGAAATCGGGGACTAGACAAGGCTGACTTCTCTCTCCTTATCTTCTCACTATAGGACTTGAAGTTCTATCCAGAGCAATTAGACAACATAAGGAAGTCAAAGGGATACAAACTGGAAAGGAAGAAGTCAAATTATCACTATTTGCAGATGATATGATATTATACTTAAGTGACCCCAAAAAATTCCACCAGAGAACTCCTACAGCTGAAAAACAACTTCAGGAAATTGGCTGGTTATTAAATAAACTCAAGCAAATCAGTAACCTTCCTGTACTTAAAGGATAAGCAGGCTGAGAAAATAGTTAGGTAAATAATACCCTTTACAATAGCCACAAACAATATAAAGTGTCTTCGTGTGACTCTAACCAATCAAGTGAAAGATCTGTATGAAAGGAAGTTCAAGTCTTTGAAGAAAAAATTCTAAGAAGACTTGAGAAGATGGAAAAATATTTCATACTCTTGGATTGGCAGGATCAATATAGTAAAAACAGCCATCTGGCCAAAAGCAATCTACAGATTCAATGCAATCCCCATCAAAATCCCAAATCTGTTCTTTATAGACTTAGAAAGAGCAATTCTCAAATTCATCTGGAATAACAAAAAACCAAGAATAGCTAAAACTATTCTCAGCAATAAAAGGAATTCTGGCAGAATCAATATCCCTGACCTCAAGCAGTACTACAGAGCAATTGTGTTAAAATCTGAATGGTATTGGTAGAGTGACAGGTAAGTAGATCAATGGAATAGAATTGAAGATCCGGAAAAAAACCCACAGGATTATGGTCAGGTAATCTTTGGTAAAGTAGCTATAACCATCCAGTGGAAAAAAATATAGCCCCTTCAACAAATTGTGCTGGTTCAACTGGAGGTCAGCTTGCAGAAGAATGTGAATTTATCCACTCTTATCTCCTTGTACTAAGCTCAACTCCAAGTGGATCAAGGATCTCCACATAATACCAGACACACTGAAACTAATAGAAATGAAACTGGGGAAGACCTTTGAGAACTTGGGCACAGGGGGAAAGTTCACCAATAGCTTATGCTCTAAGATCAAGAATTGACAAATTGGACCTTATAAAATTACAAAGTTTCTATAAGATAAAGGACACTCAGAAGGACAAAACTGCAACCAACTATTTGGGAAAATATTTTCACCAAACCCACATCTGACAGAGGGCTAATATCCAATATATCCAAATAATTCAAGAAGTTAGACTCCAAAGAACCAAATAACGCTATTAAAAATGGGGTACAAGGCTAGACAAAGAATTTTCACCTGAAGAAGTTTAGATGGCTGAGAAGCACCTTGAGAGATGTTCAACATCAATAGTCATCAGGGAAATGCAAATTAAGACAACCCTGAGATTCCACCTCACATCAGTCAGAATGGCCAAGATTAAAAACTCAAGAGACAGCAGGTGTGGGCAAGGATGTGGATAAAGAGGAATACTCCTCCACTGTTTGTTGAATTGCAAGATGGTACAACCACTCTGGAAATCAGTCTGGCGCTTCCTCAGAAAATTGGGCATGTCACATTCAGATGACCTTGTCATACCACTCCTGAGCATATACCCAGAGGTTTCCCTTGCATGCAAAGACATATGCTCCCTATGTTCATGGGAGCCTTATTTATAATTGCCAGAAGTTGGAAAGAACCCGGATATCCTTCAAAGGAGGAATGGATACAGAAAATGTGGTATATTTACACAATGGAATACTACTAAGCAATTAAAAATAATGAATTCATGAAATTTGTAGGCAAATGGTTGGAACTGGAAAATATCACCCTACGTGTGATAACCCAATCTCAAAAGAATACACATGAAATGCAATCACTTATAAGTGGATATTAATTAGTCCAGAAGCTCTGAATAATCAAGGCACAATTAGCAAATCAAAAGATTCCCAAGAAGTAAGGAGAGGACCCTGGGCCTGTAAAGGCTGGACCCATTATTGTAGCAGAGTACCAGAACAGAGAAATTGTGTGGGGGGTACAATTGGGGAATGGGCAGAGGGAAGAGGACTTATGCAACATATCGTGAGGGGGAAACTGGGAAAGGGGAAAGCCTTTGGAATGTAAACGAAGAATATAGAAAATAAAAAATAATGTTTGTGGCTATTGTGAAGGATATCATCTCCCTAATTTCTTTCTCGGCCTGCCTATCCTTTACTTATAGGAAGGTCTGAGACTAACATTGCATGGGTCTAAACCTGTCAGGCTTTTGCCTGCAGCCAGGTTCTGGGCAGTTCGACAGGCCATCTGTGTGCCAACCTGGTCATGCACCAACTCAGTCAGGGGTCATTTGCCCTGTGCACTTGCAGGGATGCTCACCATCTTGCCTCTAGGATACCATAGAGATCTAACAGACAGCGTGTGTTATGCAGACATTGCCCGAGGCTACCATAGCTTGAGTCTAAGCCTGCCAGGCTTTTGCCTGCACCCAGGGTCTGTGCAGCTTGTTGGGCCTTCTGTACACCAACCTGGTCATGCACCAACCCAGTTGGGGAGGGGGTTCATCTACTCTGCAGAGTGATCAGCATTTGGATATGGTCCCTGCAACATCTGCCATCTGAGCTCCCAGAATGAGCAGACAGGCAGCACAAGGTTCAAAGAGACAACCTGAGTATAGCATTGCTTGGGGCAGGACACATTAGAGCTCCAAGGGCACCCAAGAGGAAAGTAGCACATCAGCAAACTGAGCCAGGGGAAACCCTGACATCCAGAGGTGTGGAATTAGCCTTATAGGCTCACAGGAGGTTCAAACACCAGCCAGTGACAAGACCAACTAACACCAGAGATAACCAGATGGCAAAAGGCAAATGTACGAAAATTACTAACAGAAATCAAGACAATATGGCAGCATCTGAACCCAATTCTCCAACAACAGGAAGTCCTGGATACCCCAACACACCAGAACAACAAGATTTGGATTTAAAACCACTGGCCATGGTGCTGTTAGAGGAACACAAGAGGGACATAAAAAACCTCTTAAAGAAATACAGGAGAAAATGTATCAAATGTTAGAAGTCTTTACAAGGGAAACACAAAAATCATTTAAAGAAATTCAGGAGAATATGGGTCAAAAGATAGAAGCCAACAGGGAGGAAATGCAAAAATCACTTAAAAATACAGGAGAACTTGGGTCAACAGGCAGAAGTCATGAAAGAGAAAACACAAAAATCTCTTAAAGAAATATGTGAAAACACAAAAAAGCAAGTGAAGGATCTGAGCAAAACCATAAAGGATCTAGAAACAGAAGTAGAAACAACTAAGCAATCACAAAGGGAGACAACTTTGGAGATAGAAAACCTTGGGAAGAAATCAGGGGACATAGATACAAATTTCAACAGCAAAATACAAGAGATAGAAGAAAGAATCTCAGATGCCTAAGACACCATAGAAACCAGTGATTCAACAGTCAAAGAAAATTCAAAATGCAAAAAGCTTGTAACCCAAAACATCCAGGAAATCCAGGACACAGTGAGAAGACCAAACCTAAGGATTATAGATATAGATGAAACTGAAGATTTATAACATAAAGGGCCAGCAGATATCTTCAACAAAATTCTGGAAGAAAACTTCCCTAACCTAAAGGGAGAGATGCCCATGAATATACAAGAAGCCTACAGAACTCCAAACAGACTGGACCAGAAAAGAAATACCTCCTTTCACATAATAATCAAAACCCAAAATGTACTAAACAAAGAAAGAATATTAAAGGCAGTAAGAGAAAAAGGCCAAGTAACATATAAAGGAAGACCTATCAGAATTACACCAGACTTCTCACCCAAGACCATGAAAGCTAGAAGATCCTGGGTATATCTCATGCAGACTTTAAGAGAACACAAATTCTAGCCAAAACTATACTATATCCAGCAAAACTCTCAATCACCAGAGAGGGAGAAACCAAGATATTCCATGACGAAGCCAAATTTACACACTATCTCTCCACAAACACAGCCCTTCAAAGTATAATAGGGGGAAAAGACCAATACAAGGAGGGAAACTACCACCTGGAAAAAGCAAGATAGCAACCTTATTTCATCAAATCCAAAAGAAGAAAACATATCAAATATAAAAAATAACATCAAAAATGACACAAGCAATAATCACTATTCCTTAATATCTCTTAACATCAATAGACTCAATTCCCCAATAAAAGGACATACACTAACAGACTCGATGTGTAAACAGGATCCTATATTTTGCTGCATACAGGAAACACATCTCAGTGTCAATGACAAACACTACCTTAGAGTAAAAGGCTGGAAGAGAATTTTACAAGAATATGGTCACAGAAAGCAAGTCAGAGTAGCCAGTCTAATATCAGATAAAATTGAATTTCATCGTAAAGTCATCAAAAGAGACATGGAAGGACACTTCTTTCTGGACAAAGGAAAAATCCACTAAGAAGAACTCTGAATTCTGAACATCTATGCTCCAAATGCAAGGGCAACCTCATTCATAAAGGAAACTTTATTAAAGCTCAAAGCACACATTGCACCTAACACAATAATTGTGGATGACCTCAGCACTCCACTATCTTCAATGGACCAATCAGGAAAACAAAAACTAAACAGGGACACAGAGAAACTAATTGAAGCTTTGGACCATTCGGAATATATATATATATATATATATATATATATATATATATATATATACACACACACATATATATATACACATACATATATATACAATATATATATAGTTATATATAATTTAATATAATTTAATATATTATATATAATTATATATTATATATTGCTATATATAATTAATATATAATAATTATATATTAATATATATAAATATAAAGAACCAAATAACCCTATTAAAAATGGGGTACAGAGCTAAACAAAGAATTTTCATCAGAAGAAATTCAGATGGCTGAGAAGCACCTTAAGAGATGGTCAACATCATTACTCATCAGGGAAATGCAAATTAAAACAACCCTGAGATTCCACCTCATACCAGTCACAATGGCTAAGATTAAAAACTCAAGAGACAACAGGTGCTGGAGAGGATGTGGAGAAAGAGGAACACTCCTGCACTGTTGGTGGGATTTCAAGATGGTACAACTGCTCTGGAAATCAGTCTGGTGGTTCCTCAGAAAATTGGGCATGACGCTTCCAGAGGACCCTATCATACCACTCCTGGGCATATACCCAGAGGATTCCCCTGCATGCAATAAAGACACATGCTCCACTATTTTCATAGCAGCCTTATTTATAATAGCCAGAAGCTGGAAGGAGCCCAGATGTCCCTCAAAGGAGGAATGGATACAGAAAATTTGCTATATTTATACAATGGAATACTATTCAACAATTAAAAATAATGAACTCATGCTATTTGTAGGCAAATGGTTGGATCTGGAAAATATCATCCTAAGTGAGTTAACCCAATCACAAAAGAATACTCATAAAATGCAATCACAGATAAGTGGTTACCAATGAGTTTAGAAGCTCTGAATACTCAAGGAACAATTAGCAAATCAAAAGATTCCCAAGAAGGAATGAGAGGACACTGGTCCAGAAAAGACTGGTTCCAGTCTTGCAGGAGAGTACCAGAACAGAAAAAGGGTTGGGGGCTGATTGGGGAAAGTGTGGGGTGTGGGGGAAGGACTTATGGGACACACGATGAGGGATGTACTGGGAAAGGGGAAAGCCTTTGGAATGTAAACAAAGAATATAGGAAATAAAATTAAAAAAAATATTCAAATCCTGTGTTCCTCAGCTATAGGACAATTCACTACATTTACATGAAATCTTCCTTCATAGCGACTGTGAATATCAAGGCTCAGAAAACAAAACAAAAATGTCAAGACTCTAATGCAATGGTTCTCGGCTTCCTAACCCTGAGACCCTTTAATATAGATCTTCAACCCATAAACCTCAACCATAAAATTATTTTTGTTGCTACTTCATAAGTATAATTTTGCTACTGTTATGAATTGTAATGTAAATGTGTTTTCAAATGGACTTATACAACCCAGTGAAATGGTTATTTAAGCCCCAAGGGGGTCATAACTCACAGGTTGAGAACCTTTGCTTTATCGTATGAGAAATAAATGTAAATAATCTCTTATCCAGAAGTCTCATAACATACCAATGGGTATAAAATATGTAAGCTAACTTGTCAGTTTCGATAAAGTAAAATCTCATTACTTTCAAAAAAGAAAAGATAACCTCTTCAAAAAATGGTGCTGGAGTTCAGCATGCAGAAGAATGTAAATTGATCCACTCTTGTCTCCTTGTACTAAGCTCAACTCCAAGTGAATCAAAGATCTCCACATAAAACCAGACACACTGAAACTAATAGAATAGAAACTGTAGAAGACCCTTCAGGACATTGGCTCAGGGGGAAAGTTCCTGAGCAGAACACCAATAGCTTATGCTCTTAGATCAAGAATAGACAAATGGGACCTCATAAAATTACAAAGGTTCTGTAAAGCAAAAGACACTGTAGAAAGGACAAATTGGCAACCAACAAATTGGCAAAAGATCTTCACCAATCCTACCTACATCTGACAGAGGGCTAATATCCAATATATACAAAGAACTGAAGATGTTAGACCCCAGGGGAAAAAACACATCAAAAATGGGGTACAGAACTAAACAAAGAATTTTCACCTGAAGAACTTCAGATGGCTGAGAAGCATCATAAAAATGTTCAACATCATTATTCATTTGAGAAATACAAATCAAAACAACCATGAGATATCACCTAATACCAGTCAGAATGGCTAAGATTAAAAAGTCAGGATACAACAGGTTTTGGTGAGGATGTAGTGAAAGAGGAACACTCCTCCACTGCTGGTGGAATTGCAAGCTGGTACAACCACTCTGGAAATCAGTCTGGCAGATCCTCAGAAAACTGGACATGATACTTCTGGAGTACCTTGCCATACCACTCCTGGGCATATACCCAGAAGATTCCCCAGCATGCAACAAAGACACATGCTCCACTATGTTCATAGCAGCCTTATTTATAATAACCAGAAGCTGGAAAGAACCCAGATGTCCCTCAACAGAGGAATGGATACAAAAACAATGTAGTATATATACACAATGGAGTACTATTCAGCCATTAGAAGTAATGAATTCATGAAATTCTTAGAGAAATGGATGGAGCTGGAGAGCATCATACTAAGTGAGGTAACCCAGTCTCAAAAGAACACCCATTGTAGTCACTCACTGATATATGGATATTAGCCTAGAATCTTGGAACACCAAAGACACAATCCACATAACAAATGATGTCCGAGAAGAAGGAAATAGTGGGCTCTAGTTTTGGAAAGGCTCAGTGCATCAGTGTAGTGCAATACCAGAACAGGGAAGTGGGAAGGGGAGGATGGGGGAAAAGGGGGAGGGAAAAGGGCATATTGGACCTTTTGGGGGGGACCAGAAAAAGGGAAATGAAATGTAAATAAAGAATATATCCGATATTGCCACCAGGACACCACTAGAGAGGCCCAGGTAGACAGTTTTAATTCGAGGCTACCATCGCTCCAGTGGATCCGCCAGGACCTCGCTACCAGCCAGGGCCAGGCAGCTGCTAGGCGGGACTTATCCATGCCCTCCAGCCTTGTACCAAGGCAGCCGGGAGCAGTCTGCCCAGTGGTCCCTTACAGCGCAGTCTGTCTCCATATTGTCACCAGGACAACACTAGAGAGGCCCAGGTAGACAGATTCAATTCGGGGCTACAATTGCTCAGGTGGATCCGAAAAGCTCTCACCACCAGCAAGGGCCAGGTGGCGGCTCTGCAGGACTTCTCCACACCCTCCAGCCTTGAACCAAGGCAGCTGGGAGCAGCCTGTCCCAAGGTTCCTTACAGCAGTGGTCGTGGTCGGTCACCAAATTGCCACCAGGACATGGCAAGAGAGTCCCAAGTAGACAGTTTTAATCTGGGGCTACCATCGCTCTGGTGGATCCACCAAGCTCTCACTACCAGGCAGGGCCAGGGCAGCGGCTAGGCGGGACTTATCCACGCCCTCCAGCCTTGCACCAAGGCAACTGAGAGCAGCTTTCACCTCAGTCCCTTACAGCGTGGTGGGTCTCCATATTGTCACCAGGACACCGCTAGAGAGGCCCAGGTAGTCAGATTCAATCCGGGGCTACCATTGCTCGGGTGGATCTGCCAGGCTCTCGCCACCAGCCAGGGCCAGGGCAGCGGCTCTGTGGGACTTCTTCATGCCCTCCGGCCTTGCACCAAGGCAGATGGGAGCAGCCTGCCTAGTGGTCCCTTACAGAGGTGGTTGCGGTTGGTGTCCATATTGCCACCAGGACACCACTAGAGCGGCCCTGGTAGACAGACTCAATCAGGGGCTACCATTGCTCAGGAGGATCCACCAGGCTCTCCCCACTAACCAGGTCAAGGGCGGCAGCTCGCAGGACATCTCCATGCCCTCCAGCCTTGCACCCAGTCGGTTGGGAACCACCTTCCCTGAGGTCCCCACAGCGCTCACAGAGGCAGTCTCTATCTTGAAGCCTGGTCATCACTAGAGAAACAACAGGTGGGCCCAGCCTCACAGGATGTCCAAACACCAGCCAGTGAAAACAAGGCCAACTAACTCCAGAGATAACCAGATGGCAAAAGGAAAACGTAGGAATGTTACTAACAGAAATAAAGGAAGCATGACAGCATCTGAACCCAGTTTGCTGACAACAAGAAACCCTGGACACACCAACACACCAGAAAAAGAAGATTTGGATCTAAAATCACTGGTCAGGATGCTGGTAGTGGAACACATAGATAAATCTCTTAAAGAAATACAGGAGAAAATGGATCAAAAGTTAGAAGCTTTTACAAGGCAAACAAAAATCTATTAAATTCAGAAGAATATGGATAAAAAACAGAAGGTAATAAGGAAGAAATACTTAAAGAAATACAGAAGAACATGGGTCAACAAGTAGAAGCTATGAAAGAGGAAACACAAAAATCTCTTAAAGAATTACATGAAAACACAATCAAGCAAGTGAAATATCTGAGCATATCCATCCAGGTTCTAAAACCAGAAGCAGAAACAACTAAGAAATCGAAAGGTGAGACAACATTGGAGATAGAAAACCTTGGGAAGAAATCAGGGGCCATAGATGCAAATATCAACAATAGAATACAAGAAATAAACGAAAGAATCTCAGATGCCAAAGATACCATAGGAACCATTGATTCAAAAGTCAAAGAAAATACTAAATGCAAAAAGTTGGTAACCAAAAATATCTAGGAAATCCAGGACACAATGAGAAGACCAAATCGAAGGATGATAGGTATAGATGAGAATGAAGATTTACAAGTTAAAGGGCCAGCAAATATCTTCTACAAAATTATGGAAGAAAACTTACCCAACCTAAAGAGAGAGATGCCTATGAATATACAAGAAGCCTACAGAACTCCAAACAGACTGGACCAGAATAGAAATACATACTATCACATAATAATCAAAACCCCAAATGTACTAAACAAAGAAAGAATATTAAAGGCAGTAAAAGAAAAAGGACAAGTGACATATAAAGGAAGACCTATTAGGATTACACCAGACTTCTCACCTGAGACCATGAAAGCTAGAAGATCCTGGGCAGATATAATGCAAACTCTAAGAGAACACAAACTTCAGCCAAAACTACTTTACCCAGCAAAACTCTCAATCGCCATAGATGGAGACACCAAGGTATTCCATGACAAAACCAAATTTGCACAATATCTTTCCACAAACCCAGCCTTACAAAGGATAATAGGAGGAAAACCCCAACAAAATGAAGGAAACTACACCCCGGAAGAAGCAAGATAGAAAACTCCTTTCATCAAATCCAAAAGAAGATAACCTCTCAAATACCAAAAAAAAAAAAAAAAATAAAAAAAATAAATAAAATAAAATAAAATAAATGTCAGGAGGTAATAATTACTATTCCTTAATATCTCTAAACATCAATGGACTCAATTCCCCAATAAAAAGACATAGACTAACAGACTGGATACAGAAACAGGACCCTACATTTTGCTGTATACAGGAAACACATCTCAGTGATAATGACAAACACTGAGTAGAAGACAATTAGAGTAAAAGGCTGGAAGACAATTTTATAAGCAAATGGTCTCAGGAAACAAGCCAGAGTAGCCATTCTAATATCAGATAAAATTGACTTTCAACCTAAAGTCATCAAAAGAGACTCTGAAGGGCACTTCTTGCTGGTCAAAGGGAAAATCCACCAGAAAGAACTCTCAATACTGAACATCTATACTCCAAATGCAAGGGCACCCTCATTCGTAAAAGAAACCTTACTAAAGCTTAAAGCACACATTGCACCTAACACAATAATTGTGGGTGACTTCAACACACCACTCTCTTCAATGGACCGATCAGGAAAGCAGAAAATAAACAGGGCCACAGTGAAATTAATTGAAACTTTGGACCAATTGGATTTAACATATATATATATATATATATATATATATATATATATATATATATTATTTATAATATTATATATAATATAATATTTCATCCTAAAGCAAAAGAATATATGTTTTTCTCAGCACCGCATGGTACCTTCTCAATAATTGATCATATAATTGGTCACAAGACAGATGTCAACAAATACAAGAAGATCAAACTAATCTCATGCCTCGTATCAGATCACCATGGAGTAAGAGTGGTCTTCAATAACAACAAAAACAACAGAAAGCCCACATACACAAGAAAACTGAACAATGCTCTACTCAATGACACCTTAGTCAAGGAAGAAATAAAAAAAGAAATCAAAGACTTTTTAGAATTCAATGAAAATGAAGGTACAACCTACACAAATCTATGGGACACAATGAAAGCAGTGCTACAAGGAAAACTCATAGCTTTAAGTGCATCCAAAAAGAAACTGGAGAAAGCATACACTAGCAGCTTAACTGCCCACCTTAAAACCCTGGAACATAAAGAAGCTAATTCACCCAGAAAAAGTAGAAGACAGGAAATCGTCAAACTCAGGGCTGAAATCAATCAAGTAGAAACAAAGAGAACCATACAAAGAGTCAACAAAACCAGGAGCTGGTTCTTTGAGAAAATCAACAAGATAGATAAACCCTTACTCAGACTAACCAAAGGACACAGAGACTGTATCCAAATCAACAAAATTAGAAATGAAAAGGGGGACATAACAACAGAAACTGAGGAAATTCAAAACATCATCAGATCCTACTAAAAAAGTCTATACTCAACACAACTGGAGAATATGGAGGAAATGGGCAATTTCCTAGACAGATACCAAAATACCAAAATTAAATCAGGATCGATTCGATCAGCTAAACAGTCCCATAACCCCTCGAGAAATAGAAGGGGTTATAGAAAGCCTCCCAACCAAAAAATGTATGGGACCAGATGGTTTTAGTACAGAATTTTACAAGAGATTCAAAGAAGACTTAACACCAATACTCTTCAAACTATTCCACAAAATAGAAACAGAAGGGACACTGCTCAACTCGTTCTTCGAAGCCACAATTATGCTGATACCAAAACCACACAAAGATCCAACAAAGAAAGAGACCTACAGGACAATTTCCCTTATGAATATCAATGCAAAAATACTAAATAAAATTCTTGCCAACTGAATCCAAGAGCACATAAAAAGATCATTCACCATGATCAAGTAGGATTCATCCCAGGGATGCAGGGATGGTTCAATATATGGAAGTCCATCAATATTATCCACTACATAAACAAACTAAAAGAAAAAAAACCACATGGTCTTCAGCATCCCTTCAGGCTAAAAGTCTTTGAAAGAGCAGGAATTCAAGGCCCATACCTAAACATAGTAAAAGCAATTTATAGCAAACCTTTATCCAATATCAAACTAAATGGAGAGAAACTTGAAGCAATCCCACTAAAATCAGGGACTAGACAAGGCTGCCCTCTCTCTTCATATCTTTTCAATATGGTACTTGAAGTTCTAGCGAGAGCAATTAGACAACATAAGGAAGTCAAAGGGATACAAATTGGAAAGGAAGATGTCAAACTATCATTATTTGCAGACGATATGATAGTTTACTTAAGCAACCCAAAAAATGTCTCAATTCCTGATTTCTCCAAAGCCTGCACCCAAATTTTCTTCAAATGGACTAGCTCTCATGATCAAGCACAGGGAGAGTAGAAAAACACAGAGACTAGACAATTTATACAAAGGACAGGCCATGCTTACACTGGATAAACACAGAGATTGGGCAATAAATGCTACAGCTAGCTTTTTACAGAGTAACTATTTTTGCCTTGGCGACCAAAATGGGAATTCTTTGCCCTATTACAGTAGGAAGCAAGTATGTATAGGAAGGCCATGTTGCCAAACCCTTAAGCTGGGTGGGTGATTTTGATTGATTAATGTGTTATGGTTCTTATCATCTAGAGTGTTGGGTTGTTTTGCCTAATTATTGCACATTGCTGAAAATTTAGGTGTTTTTGTTTGATTATTGTATATTGAAGAAATTTAAATTTGCTTTGCTTGAAATGTTATATATTCAGGGAAATTTAAGGTTTTTGTTTTAGTATTGGATAGCGATTGAAATTTAAGGTTTTCTGTTACTGTATATTCATAGAAATTTTATGTTTTTGTTTCATTAATCTATGTTGAAAGAAATTTAAAGACATTTCGTTTGAATTATGGTATATTAATAGAAATGTAAACTCATCTTTTTTTAAATTATTCTAAACTAATGGAAATTTAAGCTTTTGTTTCCTTATTGTATATTGAAAGAATTTTAACGACATTTTGTGTGAATTATAGTATATTAATAGAAATGTATAGCCATTTTGTATGAATTATTGTAAATTAATAGAAATTTAAGGTTTTAGTTTCATTAATGCATATTGACAAAAATTTGGAGTCATTTGTTTAAATTATTATATATTAAATTATATTTAGTGCTTTTGTTTAATTGTAGATTTATATAAAATTAAATGCATTTTGAATTATTGTATACGAATGGGTACATAAAGTTTTTGCTTACTTATTTTATATTGAAAGAAATTTAAAGTTGTTTTGCTTGAATTACCGTATATTAGAAATTTAAATTCATTTTGTTTGACTATTTGTACATTAATATCAATTAAAGGTGTTTGTTTATTTACTGGATATTGATAGAACTAAAAAGTCATTTGAATAATTGCATATTAATAGAAATTTATATTTTGCACATTAATATAAAATTTAATGTCATTTTATTTGAATTTTTTTTATTGATCGAAATTTAAATTCATTTGTTGAAATGATTTTATGTTAGTAGACTTTTAAGATTGTTTTAAGTACTGTATATTGATACAAATTTTCTTTTTTTTAATTTCTTTATAAAAATTCAAAGTCATTATATTTGAAATTTCGAATATTAATAGATGTTTAGTGTTTTTTAAATTATCATATATTAATAGAAATTTGTTCTGCCTTGTTGCATATTAACAGATATTTATGCTTTTGTTTAATATTGTTTATGAACAGAGATTTAAAATAATTTTTTGTATTATTCTACATTAAAAGAAATTTAATGTCATTTTATTTGAATAAATGTTTATTAAAAAACTTCTATTGTTGTTTAGATTTGTATATTAATCGAAATTTGATGTCATATTTTTGTATTATTGTATATTATTAGAAATTTGATGTTATTTTATTTGAATTAAATGTATATTAATAAAAATTTTATGATTTTTTAAAATTTTTATATACAGATAAAAATTTAAGGTCATTTTGTATGGATTGTTGTATATTAAGATATTAGATTTCATTTTATTCGAATTAAGTATATAGTAATAAACATTGTAGTTTTTTTAATTATTACATATTGATAGAAATTTAAAATCATTTTGTTTGAATAATTATATCAATAGGAATTTCGTGTTCTTTTAATTATTTTCTATTGATGAAATTTTAAGTTGTCCGATTTATGCCTATTAATCAAAAAGTATGGGTTTTGTTAAATACTGAAGAGTATTAGAAAGTTAAGGTAATTTAATTGAAATTTTGAATATTAGTACAAATGTTCAGGAGTATAAATTATTGTATATTAATGGAATTCAATTTCATTTTCTTTGTTATATGATGATAGAAACAAAAATTCATTTGGCTTGAGTTACTGTACACTAAAAGAAATTTTACTTTTTCGTTTAATTATTGTATATTAATAAAAATTGAAAGGTTCTGTTCAATCATTCTATGCTCTTAGAAATTTAAATTTATTTTGTTAGATTATTTAGGACTGTATTATGTATAGGCCATTTAACTAAAATGTGACAGTTCTTATATTTATTTCTATAGTGTATATATTTTTCATGTTAGAGAAAAAGAAATTTCTGAAACAAAGGAACATATGAAGTGGAAACTTGTGGGGCATTTGGAAAGTCACTTAGGTAAAATGGTGTTTGGCTGGGGTACTCATGTGAAAAGATGTTCTGCAAAAGAAAACATGTGAAAGGATCCATGAAGTTAAGAGGGACCCATTGGACAGGCAACAATACACAATGGTTTTGGTATGTCTTGCCATTTCTAATTGGACATCATTTGTCATAAGGTCATAGAGGGACACACAAGAACAATTTTGGGCCATATTTTGGGGACTTCTTAATGCTTCCTCATACTCCAGCCTATTGGCAGCATGATGTCAGACTCACAGAGACACTAGCTAAGACAGGCTCATATGGTGTTTTGGTGAGGAAAGACCCATGAGAGGACATGTGATACTTGCAGGGAGTATAAACAGTACTTAACTGATACTAATGAGTCACTTTACAACACTCTGTCTGTCTCATTTCTTCTTCACTGCACATCAGTTCATTGAGAAAGGCAGGGCGCACAACTTCTGTCATCCCTTTTGGTCTGGTTCATTCCCTGTGATTCAAACCTATTCACAGGAGTGGGCTAGAAGAAAGGTTAAAGAAATTGAAAATACTTAATAAAAGAAGGATTTGAAAAGTCTAAGACAAGGGTACCATACCAGAATAATGTGTGAAATATTGGGTGTATTTTACCACCCAAGCGAGAGTGAGAAGGAAGGAAAAGGATTGCATGTAAATCTCATCATGCAATACTGATGAGTACTCTAGCCATCAGAAACAGGACTGTGATGGTAGAGATGACAAAGGAAGCTGGAGGCTTCAAAAACAATTGAGGACACTGGATGCAGGTGCTGCAAAAAAAATACCCAGGCCATGTAATGTGTATATGGTTAGTAAACAAGAGATTCAGGGAAACCATTGGGAAAAAGATGTTGTGAGGAATCTGCATCTACAATTAGGCATCAATGTGTTGGGTGGAATGGGTATCTTGGGCCTTGAAAGATTCAACAGAGATAGGTTGGGATCTGTGTGACAGGACTAACGCTGGTGGAGTGATGATGGCACTGTAACAAGAGCTTCGGGAGGACTCACCAACAAGAGACAATGACTGGTCTGATTGGCTCCCCAAATAGGAACAGCATGTTTGGGCTTAATCTTGGAAGCTCATAATATTTAGCAGGTAACATTTTCACTGTCCCTCAATAAAAGGAATACATGTGAGGAATCAAGGAAACAACCTAGAGGAAAGAACTTAAAAATTATCACTGAGGAATACTACACAATGCTTTGCAGTACACTGGTATTTCTACTTGCCTCCTGGTACAATGCAAATGACCCAAAAGTTGGCAATACCCAGAGAGGGATCCACACTATTAGAGTCAGTACTCAAGGGAGCTCTCAACAGGATATTCTACAAACCAGTTCATGGAGTGTTTTTCTCAAATGAGGTTCCTTCTTCTCATACTACATTACAACTTGTCAAGATAATTCAACCTAAACCATTACTGTCAGGTTGCAGCACAGCTGGCAGAACTATGTGGCAGCCTGGGTCACATGGCACTGAATCTGCTGAAAAAAATGATGTGAGATTACAAGATTAATAGAATGCTGGGAAATGATGTTGAAGGCTCAGAGCCAGGCAAATTTTGTCAATGCTGGAATGAGAGTAAATTGGCCTAGAGATGCTTCATCTGGGTGTAAGGTGTAAGGACAGAGCACAGAGGGCTAGAATTTCTAATACTAGACAGGGAAGACCAGAGAAGATAGTATGTAGCCTGAGTGTAGCCTGAGAATAGTGGTAGGGACTGGGGAAGAAGGTTCACACTTGCCCATCAAAAACACCCTTGTGAAATCATGACATAGTTAGGTAGGAAACCTATGAATTTGTGGATACTTGTGGACTCATTACTAAAGCCAACTCACCATGAAATTGGGTGCAGAGCTTAGCGCTAGGAGCCGGGAATGGGATAAGCAGGAAACTCGAAAACATTATCCCTAGACATTTTCTGGCAAACTGGGGATGTTTTGGACAGGACAGATGCAATGGAGCTATTATGCAAAGGTACTGAGTGAACAATGAACACACAGATTAAGTATTTGAGTTTGATGTTGGATCAAGTGTCTTGGTTATCCAGTAATTCAACAGAAAATTGCATATTTCTGTAACTAAAACTATGCTGTGAATGACACTGGAAGCAGAGATTCTTGAGAGCTTACCAGCAGAGGGGCTGTATGCCTCCAATTATTTAGAACAGCATATTTAGGGTTCATTCTGGAAACATTTACCATAGTAAGCATGACGTGAGATTCACTTACTACCTCTGAGTAGGCACAGTTCAGGAAACAGAGAAATCTTCAGGCATAAACGGAAAGAGATACCACTAAGGAATACTACATAGTCCTTTGTACTCTATAGGTAATTCCACTTGCCTTCTTTTACCATCCAAACCATGTCCCAAAGTTGGGAACAACCCACAGATGTCTCCACTCTACCATACTTATGGTTGCACAATGGAGCTCCCCACAAGCCATTATACAGTCCATTTCATGGAGGAACGTTTTCATGTGAGATTCCTTCTCCTCATATGTGTTTACATTGTGTGAATTTAACAGAAGCAGTGTAGGTGATATATCTACACCAGCAAAAAGAATGTGGCACCATGTACCATGTGATACATAATCTGATTAAAAAGCATGGTACAATTACAGGATTGATAGATTCCTAACAAACATTCTGAGAGCAACAAAGCTAGGCAATCTTTGTAAGAACTGGATGTACAGAAAATAGGTCTAGGGTACCATGTCGGGGTGTGTGCATACAGGAAACCTGGTTTCGTACTTGAGAGTGCCAAACATGGAATCCCAGTGCAGGTGGATTTTGACCATAAGGAGGCCTGCGAAGTGATTGTTTCATTATAGGGCAATGTTCAGGCTTACCAACAATGAACATCCATGTGCATTTTGCACATATTTAGCTAGTGGTCTTCCTGAGGACACAAAGCTCGGGGCCTTTTAGTGGGGGAGTTTTGCTGGACTTTTGGTGTAGAGCGACGTACCTAGGAACAACTATGGTATGCTTAGCAGGGCACTAGAAGGGAAAGGTCTATACATCACAACATGCATACTTGGTCCACTACATGTTGATCAGAAATAGGACTTGGAATGTAGAGATGGCAAAGGAAACTGGGGCTAAATAATGAAATTAGGAAGTTAAATGCAGAAGCAGCATGATAGACAAAGGCCACAGTTTTTCTGCATGGTATGAAGAGGAAAGATTCATGGAAACTATTCAGGCAGAGATATTGAGACAAAACGGCATTCATGTGTGGGTATAGAATGGGCATCTTGAGTCTCAAGAATTCAGCAGAGATCGAATAGGGTCTATGTTACTAGATGTCTACTGGCACAGTTACAAGGTACTGAAGAGGAAGATTCTGGAATGCTCACAAACAAGGGAAAATGCCTGAGATGTAAAATGTCTCCACATATTGGTAATAGAACAGTAGAAGTTAATTCTGGACAAACACACCATAGAAGTTCGGGCATGATCTTCATTCTCCATCACTCAAAGAAACAGAAGAGTAATCAAAGAACAAATCTGAAGGAGAGACATGAACTTGATACTAATAAGGAATACTACATAGTGCTTTGTACTACATAGACACATTTTGTTTGTCATCTTGTAAAACCACAAACTACCTTGCAAATATTGGCAACACCCACAGAGGACTCCTTAGTCCCCTGAGATTCTTTACTCACAGTAGCTTTCAATAGACTTTTCTACAGATCATTTCAAGGAATAATGTTGTCAATTGAGATTCCTACATCTCACATGACTCTAGAACATGTCAGTAAAACGCACCTCAAACCGTCATGATGAGGCTCTATAATTATGTGATAGTACAGTCCACATGACTGAGAATCTTCTGAAAAATATGATACAAGATAACAAGGTTAATAGAGTCCTGAAAAATGGTCTTGTATGTTCAAAGCCAGGCAATCTGTGTCAGTACTGGAAATACAGTATATTTGGCTGAGAGTATCATGTTCTGGGAGAAAGGACAGGGCAAAGTGGCCTGCTATTTGGAATACTAAACAAGGAAGCTCAGTGTAGGTACTCTATCCTAAGGAAGAATTGAGAATAGGAAATGGACTGGAGGGGAATATTCATAATTGCCCACAAGGGACACTGATCCTAAATCTAGACATACTTGTGTAGGCATCACACCATTGTGAGTATACTTCTGGACTCACTATTGCAGCAACTCACCATGAAATTGGGCTCAGAGCTGAGTGCTTGGGGCTAAGCATGGGATGGTGTGCAGGAACATGGAAAACTTCTTCTGTAGACCATCTTCTCCCAAGCATTTCTATAAGACACAGAACTGGCAGTACACAGATGGCAAAGTAGGCTGGAGGATAGGGAAACAGTTGATAAAGTTAGATGAGAAATCTTCATGCCCGGGGTTGTGTGGATGTGTGGACAGGAGAGTTCCAGGGAAGCTATTCAAGCAAAAGTGTTAGTAGGAAACTGCATAGAGAGTTAGGCCTTAGAGTGTGGGGGTATATAGGATATCTTAGTTCTCTGAGGAAGCAACTGAAATACTGCAGGGTCAGTTTGACCAGAACTATCCTCGCACACTGAGGATGCATCAAAATGGGGAACTTCTGGAGAGCTCACCAACAATGGACAGGGGCTGAGGTGTATGTTTCCAAATATTGTGAAGCACAGTGGGGCATCATTCTATGGAACGTTAACATCGTAATCTGGGAAGCATCTTCAATGTCCATTACTGTAAGAACACTGATCAGGAACCCATTAAGAAACCTAAAGGCTTGGACAGAAGCAGACAAACCTAAGAAGCACTACTCAACGATTTGTGCACAATAATTACTTTTTCTTCCTTTCTTCTACAGCACAGAACCACCTCCCAAATCGTGGTTACACTCATAGTGTGCTCCGCACTCCCATGAAAATCATTACTCCACTTGGGTCTCAAAACACGTTTTACAAACCTTTTCTTGGAAGAATGTTCTCAGCCGATTATACATTGTGAATAGTTAATACAAAACAAACTGTCGTGGGGTGAGGCTCTATCACATCTTGTAGACGAATGTGGTAATATGTTCTGCAAGATGTGAAATCTGAAGAAAAATGGTGCAAGAATACAAGGTTAATAGAATCCAGATAAACATTCTGAGAGTCCCAAAGCAAGGCCATCTGTGTCAGAAATGGAAGTCCAATAAATGAGTCTAAAGAAGAGTGATTTGGAGGTGTGAATACCACAGTGTTGGGCTTGTCTTTGGAAGTACTAAAGAGGGAAAATTGGAGCAGGTTCTGTGTGACCTGAAGGTGGCCTGTGAATAGGAGATGGCACTGGAGGATAGGTTCAGTCTTGCCCATAATGTGTACCCATGCATAATCTTCACAAACTTTGCTAGACTCTACCATTGGTGCTTTTACTTGAGGACCTATAACTGGGGCATTTCAGCTGATAGAGTCTCGCACTGAGTTTTGTTAAGAAAGGCTCACATGGCATTTTGCTGAAGAAGATCCAAGGGAGGACATGTGTTTTTTGAAGGTTGTATGAATACAGCTTACCTTACAGCTACAGGGGTCTGTATAACTATCATGCAAAACACCATTGGTCTTGGCAGCATTAAAATAGTAAACATTTTTACTCCATACCATTTACACATACTCAGAGTTTCAATGGACACCTGCTTTTGAGTTCTGAAAAGGCCCATTGTCTAATAACACATTTATTGGAAATAATGGAAATCCAAGCGAAACCACACAAAATATAGTTAATAATGCTTTCACATATGTACACAATAATTTGAAGCAATTCTTTACATATTATAAAATATAGCATGTTACTGGTATAACACACAATCCCATAGAACAAGCAATTATAGAAAGATCCTATAATACCTTTAAGAAATGCTTAATTAAAAAAGTGAGAATAAAAATACCCTGAAGTGCATACCCAATTATGCTTTGTTAGCAGTCCACATTTTTAATTTTGAAAAAAATAACAGCAGCAGCTAAGACACAAATTGTTATTAAAAAATGAAATACTAAACCACACTCAATATTTGTTGAGTAAGTATTTGTTGACATTAGAATGTAAACCAGCAATAGTTTAAGTTGTGGATGGGATGTGGTTATGTTTATGTATCTACAGTGAAGGAAAAGCATGGTTTCCAACAAAACATATAAAGATGAGATCTGACCTGTGAAAACCTCTTATCAGCTGAGATTGGAATGTCTTCACATAGAAAATAGCCCAGGTGATTCAAAGACTGTCTCAATTCCTGATTTCTACAAAGCCTGCACCCAAATCATCTTCAAATGGACTAGCTGTCATGATCAAGCACAGGGAGAGTAGAAAAACACAGAGACTAGACAATTGTTACAAAGGACAGGCCATGCTTACACTGGATAAACACAGAAATTGGGCAATAATTGCTATAGCTAGCTTTCTACAGAGTAACTCTTTTTGCCTTGGCGACCAAAATGGAAATTCTTTGCCCTATTACAGTAAGAAGCAAGTATTTATAGGAAGGCCATATTGCCAAATCCTTAAGCTAGGGTAGGTGATTTTGATCGCTTAATGTGGATATATAGTAATAAACATTGTAGCTTTTTTAATTATAGCATATTGAAAGAAAATAAAAATCATTTTGTTTGAATAATTACATCAATAGGAATTTCGTGTTCTTTTAATTATTGTCTATTGGTGAAATCTTATTTGTCTGATTTATTGCCTATTAATCGTAAAGTATGGGTTTTGTTAAACACTGAAGAGTTATAGAAAATGAAGGTTATTTAATTGAAATTTTTAGTATTAGTAGAAATGTTCAGAAGTATAAATTATTGTATATTAATGGAATTCAATTTTGTTTACTTTGTTTTATGATGATAGAAACAAAAATTCATTTAGTTTGAGTTACTGTACACTAAAAGAAAATTTACTTTTTTGTTTAATTATTGTATATTAATAAAAATGGAAAGGTTCTGTTTAATCATTCTATGCTCTTAGAAATTTAAATTAATTTTGTTAGATTATTTAGGACTGTATTATGTATAAGCAATTTAACTAAAATGTGATGGTTCTTATATTTATTTCTCTAGTGTATACATTGTTCATGTTAGAGAAATGGAAAATTCTTAAACAAAGGAGCATATGAGGTGGAAACTTGTGGGGCATTTGGAAAGTCACTTAGGTAAAGTGATGTTTGGCTAGGGTACTCATGTGAGAAGATGTTCTGCTAAAGAAAACATGTGAAATGATCCATGAAGTTAAGAGGGACCCAACAGACAGGCAACAATGCTGGATGGATTTGGTATGTCTGGCCATTCCTTATTGGACATCATTTTTCATAAGGCCATAGAGGGAAACACAAGAAAAATTATGGGCCAGATTCTGGGGACTGCTTGATGCTTCCTCATACTCAGGCCTATTGGCAGAATGATGTCAGACTCACACAGACACTAGCTAAGACAGGCTCATATGGTGTTTTGGTGAGGAAAGACCCATGAGAGGACATGTGATACTTGCAGGGAGTATAAATACTACTTAAATGATACTTATGAGTCACTTTACAACACTCCCTCGGTCTCATTTCTTCTTCACTGCACATCAGTTCATTGAGAGAGGCAGGGCGCACAACTTCTGTCATCCCTGTTGGTGTGGTTCATTCCCTGTGACTCAAATCTATTCACAGGAGTGGGCTAGAAGAAAGGTTAAAGAAATTGAAAACACTTACTAAAAGAAGGATTCAAAAAGTCTAAGACAAGCATACCATACCAGAATATTGTGTGAAATGTTGGGTGCATGTTCCCACCCAAGCAAGAGTGAGAAGGTCATTGGAAGGAAAAGGATTGATTGTAAATCGCATCATGCATTACTTTAGCATCAGAATGAGTACTTTAGCCATCAGAAGCAGGACTGTGATGGTAGAGATGAGAAAGGAAGCTGGTGGCTACAAAAACTATTGAGAACACTGGATACCTATGCTGCAAAAAAAGACGCAGGCCATGTAATGTGTATATGGTTAGTAAACAACAGGTTCAGGGAAACCATTGGGAAAAAGATGTTTGAGGAATCTGCATCTACAATTAGGCATCAATGTGTTGGGTGGAATGTGTATCTTGGGCCTCGAAAGATTCAAAAGAGTTAGGATGGGATCTGTGTGACAGGAATAAACCTGGTGGAGTGATGATGGCACTGGAATGAGAGCTTCAGGAGGACATACATACAAGAGACTATGACTGGTCTTATTAGTTCCCCATACAGGAACAGCACGGTTGGGCTTAATCTTGGAAACTCATCATAGGTAACATTTTCCCTGTCCATCACTAAAGGGAATACATGTGAGGAATCAAGGAAACAACCTAAAGGAAAGAACTTAAAAATTATCACTGAGGAATACTACACAATGCATTGCAGTACACTGGTATCTCTACTTCCCTCCTGGTACAAACCAAATAACCCAAAACTTGGCAATACCCAGAGAGGGATCCTCAATATTAGAGTCAGTACTCAAGGGAGCTCTCAACAGGATATTCTACATACCAGTTCATGGAGTATTGTTCTCAATAGAGGTTCCTTCTTCTTATACTACTTTAGAACTTGTCAAGATAATTCAACTGAAACCATCACTGTCAGGTTGCAGCACAGCTGGCAGAACTATGTGGCAGCCTGGGTCACATGGCACTGAATCTGCTGAAAAAATTATGTGAGATTACAAGGTTAATAGAATGCTGGGAAATAATGTTGAAGGGTCAAAGCCAGGCAAATTTTGTCAATGCTGGAAAGAGAATAAATTAGCATAGAGATGCATCATCTTGGTATAAGGACAGAGCACAGAGGGCTAGGATTTATAATACTAGACAGGGAAGATCAGAGAAGATAGTATGTAGCCTGAGGGTAACCTGAGAATAGGGGTAGGGACTGGGAAAGAAGGCTCACACTTGCCCATCAAGGACACCCTTGTAAAATCATGACATTGTTAGGTAGGCATCCTATGATTTTGTGGATACTTATGGACTCATTACTAAAGCCAAGTCACCATGAAATTGGGTGCAGAGCTGAGCGCTTGGAGCCAAGCATGGGATGATAAGCAGGAAACTCAAAAACATTATCCATAGAACTTTTCTGGCAAACTTGGGATGTTTTGGAAAGGACAAATGCAAAGGAGCTATTAAGGCAAAGGTACTGAGTGAAAAATGAAGCCACAGACTTAAATATTTGAGTTTGGTGTTGGATCAAGTGTCTTCGTTATCCACTAATTCAACAGAAAATTGCATATTACTTTAACTAAAACTATGCTGTCATACTTACAATGGCACTGGAAGAAGAGACTCTTGAGAGCTTACCAACAGAGTGGCTGTATGCCTCCAATTTTTTAGAACAGCACAGTTAGGCTTCATTCTGGAAAAATTTACCATAGTAAGCATGACATGAGATTTACTTACCACCTCTGAGCGGGCACAGGTCAGGAAACAGAGAAATCTTCAGGCAAAAATGGAAAGAAATACAACTAAGGAATACTACATAGTCCTTTGAACTCTATAGGTAATTCCACTTGCCTTACTGTACCATGCAAAACATGTCCCAAAGATGGGAACCACCCACAGATGTCTCCACTCTACCATACTTATCATTGCACAATGGAGCTCCCAACAGGCCATTATACAGTCCATTTCATGGAGGAATATTTTCAGGTGAGATTCCTTCTCCTCATATGTGTTGACATTGTGTGAAGTTAACAGAAGCAGTGTAGGTGATATATTGACAGCAGCCAAAAGAATGTGGCACCATGTTCCATGTGATACTTCATCTAATAAAAAAGCATGGTATAAGATTACAGGATTGATAGATTCCTAACAAACATTCTGAGAGCATCAAAGCTAGGCAATCTTTGTAAGAACTGGATGGACAGAAAATAGGTATAGAGTAACATGTCTGGGTGTGAGCATGCAGCAAAACTAGTTTCGTATTTGAGAGTGCCAAATATGGAATCCCAGTGCAGGTGGATTTTGACCAGGAGGAGGCCTGCGAAGCGATTGTTTCATTATAGGGCAATGTTCAGGCTTACCCACCATGAACATCCATGTGCATTTTGCACATATTTAGCTAGTGGTCTTCCTGAGTACACAAAGCTCAGGGCCTTTTAGTGGGTGAGTTTCGCTGTACTTTTGGTGTAGAGCTAGGTGCCTAGCAACAAGTATGGTATGCTTAGCAGGGCACTAGAAGGGAAAGGTCTATACATCACAACATGCATACCTAGTCCACTACATGTTGATCAGAAATAGGACTTGGAATGTAGAGATGGAAAGGAAACTGGGGCTAAATAACTAAATTAGGAAGTTAGATGCAGAAGGCGCATGATAGACAAAGACCTCACGTTTTCTGCATGTTATGAAGAGGAGAGATTCATGGAAACTATTCAGGCAGAGATATTGAGACAAAGTGGCATTCAAGTGTGTGTATAAAATGGGCATCTTGAGTCTCAGGAATTCAGCAGAGATAGAATAGGGTCCATGTTACTAGTTGTCTCCTGGCAAAGTTACATAGTACTGAAAAGGCAGGTTCTGGAGAGCTCACAAACAAGGAAAAATGCGAGATATATTTCTCCACATATTGGTAACAGCACAATTGGAATTAATTCTAGACAAGCACACTGTAGCAAATGGGGCAGGATCTTCATTCCCCATTAGTCAAAGAAACAGAAGAGTAATCAAGGAAAAAAATCTAGAGGAAAGACATGAACTTGATACTAATAAGGAATACTACATAGTGCTTTGCACTACATAGACACACTTCTGTTTGTCAATTTGTAAAACCCCAAACTACCTTGCAAATATTGGCCACACCCACAGAGGACTCCTTAGGCTTCTGAGAATCTTTACTCACAATAGCTTTCAATAGACTTTTCTACAGATCATTTCAAGGAATAATGTTTTCACATGAGATTCCTACATCTAACATAACTCTAGAACATGTCAGTAAAACACACCTCAAGCCGTCATTATGTCTCTATAATTATGTGGCAGTACATTCCACATGACTGGGAATCTTCTGAAAAACAATGATACAAGATAACAAGTTTAATAGAGTCCTGAAAAATGGTCTTGAATGCTCAAAGCAGGTAATCTGTGTCTGTACTGGGAATACAGCATATTTGGCCAAGAGAATCATGTTCTGGGAGATAGGACAGGGCAAAGTGGCCTGGGATTTGGAATACTAAACAAGAAAGCTCAGTGTAGGTAGACTATCCTGAGGAAGGACTGAGAATAGGAGAACAGACTGGAGGGGAATATTCATAATTGCCCACAAGGGACACCGATAGTAAATCTAGACATACTTGTGTGGACATCACACCATTGTGCATATACTTCTGGACTCACTATTGCAGCCAACTCACCATGAAATTGGGCGCAGAGCTGAGTGCTTGGGGCTAAGCATGGGATGGTGTGCAGGAACATGGAAAACTACTTCTGTAGACCATCTTCTCCCAAACATTTCCATAAAACACAGAACTGGCAGTACACAGATGGCAAAGTAGGCTGGAGGATAGGGAAACAGTTGAGAAAGTTAGATGAGAAATATTCATGCCCTGGGTTGTGTGGATGTGTGGACAGGAGAGTTCCAGGGAAGCTATTCAAGCAAAAATGTTAGTAGGAATCTGCATAGAGAGTTAGGCCTTAGAGTGTGGGGGTATATCGGATATCTTAGTTCTCTGAGGAAGTAACTAAAATAGTGCAGAGTCAGTTTGACCAGAAGTATTCACGCACACTGAGAATGCATCAAAATGGGGAACTTCTGGAGAGCTCACCAACAATGGACAGTGGCTGAGGTGTATGTCTCCAAATATAGTGAAGCACAGTGGGGCATTATTCTCTGGAATCTTAACATCATAATCTGGGAAGCATCTTCAATGTCCATTACTGTAAGAACACTGATCAGGAATCCAGTAAGAAACCTAAAGGCATGGACAGAAGCAGACAAACCTAAGAAGCACTACTCAACGATTTGTGCACAATAATTACTTTTTCTTCCTTTCTTCTACAGCACAGAACCACCTACCAAATCGTGGTTACACTCATAGTGTGCTCTGCACTCCCATGATAATCATAATTCCACTTGGGTCTCAAAACACGTTTTATAAACCTTTTCTTGGAAGAAGGTTCTCAGCTGATTCTACATTGTGTCAAGTTAATACAAAACAAACTGTCTTGGGATGAGGCTCTATCACACTAGGTAGAAAAATGTGGTAATATGTTTTGCATGACATGAAATCTGAAGAAAAATGGTGCAATATTACAAGGTTAATAGAATCCAAATAAACATTCTGAGAATCGCAAAGCAATGCAATCTGTGTCAGAACTGGAAGTCCAATAAATGAGTCTAGAGAAGGGTGATGTGAAGGTGTGAAAACCAGAGTATTGTGCTTGTCTTTGGGAATACTAAAGAGGGAAAATCGGAGCAGTTTCTGTGTGACCTGAAGGTGGACTGCGAATAGGAGATGGCACTGGAGGATAGGTTAAGTCTTGCCCATAATGTGTACCCATGAATATCTTCACACACTTTGCTAGACTCTTCCATTGGTGCTTTTACTTGAGGACCTGTACCTGGGGCATTTCAGCTGATAGAGTCTCACACTGAGTTTTATTAAGAAAGGCTCACCTGGCATTTTGCTGAAGAAAGATCCATGGGAGGACATGTGTTTTTTGAAGGTTGTATGAATACAGCTTACCTTACAGCGACAGAGGTCTGTATAACTATCATGACAAAACACCATTAGTCTTGGCATAATTAAGAAAGCAAGCACTTTTACTCCATACCATTTAAACATACTCAGTGTTTCAATGGGCACCTGCTTTTGAGTTCTGAAAAGGCCCATAACACATTTATTGGAAATAATGGAAATCCAAGGAAAACCACAAAAATTACAGTTAATAATGCTTTCACATATGTACACAATAATTTGATGCAATTCTTTACATATTATAAAATAGAGCATGTTACTGGTATAACACACAATCCCACAGAACAAGCAATTATAGCAAGATCCTATAATACCTTAAAGGAAATGCTTATTTAAAAAGTGAGGATAAAAATACTCTGTAGTGCATACCCAATAATGCATTGTTAACAGTCACCTTTTTTAATTTTGATGAAAAAGAACAGCAGCAGCTAAGGCACAAAGTGTTATTAAAAACTGAAATACTAAACCACACTCAATATAGAATAAGTATTTGTTGACAGTAGAATGTAAACCAGCAATAGTTTTAAGTTGGGGATGGGATGTGTTTATGTTTATGTATGTACAGTGAAGGAAAAGCATTGTTTCCAACAAAACACATAAACATGAGATCTGACCAGTGAAAACCTCTTATCAGCTGAGACAGGAATATCTTCACAAAGAAAATAGTTCAGGTGATTCAAAGACAGCCTCAATTCCTGATTTCTACAAAGCCTGCACCCAAATTATCTTCAAATGGACTAGCCCTTATGATCAATCACAGGGAGAGTAGAAAAACACAGAGACTAGACAATTATTACAAAGGACAGGCCATGCTTACACTGGATAAACACAGAGATTGAGCAATAAATGTTACAGCTAGCTTTTTACAGAATAATTATTTTAGCCTTGGCGAGAAAAATGGGAATTCTTTGCCCTATTACAGTAGGAAGCAATTATGTATAGGAAGGCCATGTTGCCAAACCCTTAAGCTGTGGTGGGTGATTTTGATGGCTTAATGTGTTATGGTTCTTATCATCTAGAGTGTTAGAATATTTGTATACTAATATCAATTAAAGGTTTATTTATTGAATAATGATAGAATTTAAAAGTCATTTGAATAATTGCATATTAATAGAAATTTATATTTTGAACAATAATATAATATTTGATGTCATTTTTTGAATTTTTGTTTATTGTTTGAAATTTAAATTCATTTTGTTGAAATGATTTTATGTCAGTAGAATTTTAAGATTTTTTTAAAATACTGTATATTGGTATAAATTTTGTTTTTTTTAATTTCCTTATTTATAAAAATTCAGTCATTTTGATTGAAATGTCGAATATTAATAGATGTTTAGTGTTTTTTAAATTAACATATATTACTAGAAATTTGTTCTGCTTTGTTGCATATTCACAGATATTTATGCTGTTGTTTAATATTGTTTATGAATAGAGATTTAAAATCATTTTGTTTGGATTAATCTACATTAAAAGAAATTTAATGTCATTTTATTTGAATAAACGTTTATGAAAAAAACTTATATTTTTGTTTAAGATTTGTATATTGATTGAAATTTAATGTCATGTTTTTTGGATTATTGTATATTATTAGAAATTTGATGTCATTTTATTTGAATTAAATGTATATTAATAAAAATTTTATGACTTTTTTAATTGGTTATATACAGATAAAAATTGAAGGTCATTTTGAGTGGATTGTTGTATTTTAATAGAAATTAGATTTCATTTTATTTGAATTAAGTATATAGAAATAAACATTAAAGTTTTTTAAATTATTAAATATTGATAGAAATTTAAAATCATTTTGTTTGAATAATTATATCAATAGGAATTTCGTGTTCTTTTAATTATTGTGTATTGATGAAATTTTAAGTTGTCTGATTTATTGCCTATTAATCGAAAAGTATGGGGTTTGTTAAATACTGAAGAGTAATAGAAAAATAAGGTAATCTAAATGAAACTTTGAATATTAGTATAAATGTTCAGGAGTATAAATTATTGTATATTAATAGAATTCAATTTTGTTTTCTTTGTTATATGATGATAGAAACAAAAATTCATTTGGTTTGAGTTACTGTACACTAAAAGAAATTTTACTTTTTTGTTTAATTATTGTATATTAATAAATATTGAAAGGTTCTGTTTAATCATTCTATGTTCTTAGAAATTTAAATTTATTTTGTTATATTATTTAGGACTGTATGATGTATAAGCCATTTAACTAAAATGTGATGTTTCTTGTATTTATTTCTTTAGTGTATACATTGTTCATGTTAGAGAAAAGGAAAATTCTTAAACAAAGGAGCATATGAAGTGGAAACTTGTGGGGCATTTGGAAAGTCACTTAGGTAAAATGATGTTTGGCTGGGGTACTCATGTGAAAAGATGTTATGCTAAAGAAAACATGTGAAACAATCCAAGGAGTTAAGAGGGACCCATTGGACAGGCAACAATACACAATGGTTTTGGTATGTCTTGCCATTCCTAATTGGACATCATTTATCATAAGGTCATAGAGGGACACACAAGAACAATTTCAGGCCATATTCTGAGGACTTCTTGATGCTTCCTCATTCTCTGGCCTATTGGCAGAAGGAAGTCAGACTCACACAGACACTAGCTAAGACAGGCTCATATGGTGTTTTGGTGAGGAAAGACCCATGAGAGGACATGTGATACTTGCAGGGAGTATAAATACTACTTAACTGATACTTATGAGTCACTTTACAACACTCCGTCTGTCTCAATTCTTCTTCACTGCACATCAGTTCATTGAGAGAGGTAGGGCACACAACTTCTGTCATCCCTGTTGGTCTGGATCATTCCCTGTGACTCAAACCTATTCACAGGAGTGGGCTAGAAGAAAGGTTAAAGAAATTGAAAATACTTACTAAAAGAAGGATTTGAAAAGTCTAAGACAAGGGTACCATACCAGAATATTGTGTGAAATGTTGGGTGCAGGTTACCACCCAAGCAAGAGTGGGAAGGTCTGTGGAAGGAATAGGATTGATTGTAAATCTCATCATGCATTACTGATGAGTACTCTAGCCATCAGAAGATGGACTGGGATGGTAGAGATGACAAAGGAAGCTGGAGGCTTCAAAAATAATTGAGGACACTGGATGCCGATGCTGCAAAAAGAGACCCAGGCCATGTAATGTGTATATGGTTAGTAAACAAGAGGTTCAGGGAAACCATTGGGAAAAAGATATTGTGAGGAATCTGCATCTACAATTAGGCATCAATGTGTTGGGTGGAATGGGTATCTTGGACCTCCAAAAATACAACAGAGATAGGTTGGGATCTGTGTGACAGGACTAACCCTGGTGGAGTGATGATGGCACTGGAATGAGAGCTTCGGGAGGACTCACCAACAAGAGACAGTAACTGGGCTGATTGGCTCCCCATATAAGAACAGCACGGTTGGGCTTGATCTTGGAAACTCATCATATTAAGCAGGTAACATTTTCATTGTCCATCACTAAAGGGAATACATGTGAGGAATCAAGGAAACAACCTAGAGGAAAGAACTTAAAAATTGTCACTGAGGAATACTACACAATGCATTGCAGTACACTGGTATCTCTACTTGCCTCCTGGTAACCCAAATAACCCAAAACTTGGCAATACCCAGAGAGGGATCCACACTATTAGAGATAGTACTCAAGGGAGCTCTCAACAGGATATTCTACATACCATTTCATGAAGTATTTTTCTCAATTGAGGTTCCTTCTTCTCATACTACTTTAGAACTTGTCAAGATAATTCAACTGAAACCATCACTGTCAGGTTGCAGCACAGCTGGCAGATCTATGTGTCAGCCTGGGTCACATGGCACTGAATCTGCTGAAAAAATGATGTGAGATTACAAGGTTAATAGAATGCTGGGAAATGATGTTGAAGGCTCAAAGCCAGGCAAATTTTGTCAATGCTGGTAAGAGAGTAAATTGGCCTAGAGATACATCATCTGGTGTAAGGACAGAGGACAGAGGGCTAGGATTTATAATACTAGACAGGGAAGACCAGAGAAGATAGCATGTAGCCTGAGGGTAGCCTGAGAATAGGGGTAGGGACTGGGAAAGAAGGTTCACACTTGCCCATCAAGGACACCCTTGTGAAATCATGACATAGTTAGGTAGGCATTCTACGATTTTGTGGACACTTGTGGACTCATTACTAAAGCCAACTCACCATGAAATTGGGTGCACAGCTGAGTGCTTGTAGCCAAGCATGGGATCATAAGCAGGAAACTCGGAAACATTATCCATAGACCTTTTCCAGCAAACTTGGGATGTTTTGGACAGGACAGATGCAAAGGAGCTATTAAGGCAAAGGTACTGAGTGAAAAATGAACACACAGACTTAAGTATTTGAATTTGGTTTTGGATCTAGTGTCTTGGTTATCCACTAATTCAACAGAAAATTGCATATTTCTGTAACTAAAACTATGCTGGCATCTTTATAATGGCACTGGAAGCAGAGACTCTTGGGAGCTTTCCAACAGAGGGGCTCTATGCCTCCAATTACTTAGAACAGCAGGGGTGGGCTTCATTCTGGAAAAACTTACCATAGTAAGCAAGACATGAGATTTACTTACCACCTCTGAGCGGGCATAGTTCAGGAAACAGAGAAATCTTCAGGCAAAAACAGAAAGAGATACCACTAAGGAATACTACATTGTCCTTTGTACTCTATAGGTAATTCCACTTGCCTTACTGTACCATGCAAACCATGTCCCAAAGTTGGAAATCACCCACAGATGTCTCCACTCTACCATACTTATCATTGCACAATGGAGCTCCCAACAGGCCATTATACAGTCCATTTCATGGAGGAATGTTTTCAGGTGAGATTCCTTCTCCTCATATGTGTTTACATTGTGTGACCTTGACAGAAGCAGTGTAGGTGATATATTGACACCAGCCAGAAGAATGTGGCACCATGTTCCATGTGATACTTAATCTGATTAAAAAGCATGGTACGAGATTACAGGATTGATATATTCCTAACAAACATTCTGAGAGCATCAAATCTAGGCAATCTTTGTAAGAATTGGAAGGAATGAATATAGGTCTAGGGTAACATGTCTGGGTGTGTGCATACAGCAAAACTAGTTTCATATTTGAGAGTGCCAAACATGGAATCCCAGTGCAGGTGCATTTTGACCAGGAGGAGGCCTGCGAAGTGATTGTTTCATTATAGGGGAATGTTCAGGCTTTCCCACTATGAACATCCATGTGCATTTTGCACATATTTAGATGGTTGTCTTCCTGAGGACATAAATCTCTGGGGATTTTAATGTGGGAGATTCGCTGGACTTTTGGTGTAGAGCTAGGTGCCTAGCAACAAGTATGGTATGCTTACTAGGGCATTAGAAGTGAAAGGTCTGTACATCACAACATGCATACCTGGTCCACTACATGTTGATCAGAAATAGGACTTGGAATGTACAGATGGCAAAGGAAACTGGGGCTAAATAACGAAATTAGGAAATTAGATGCAGAAGCAGCATGATAGACAAAGTCCTCAAGTTTTCTCCATGGTATGAAGAGGAGAGATTCATGGAAACTATTCAGGCAGAGATATTGAAACAAACCGGCATTCATGTGTGGGGAAAGAATGGGCATCTTGAGTCTCAGGAATTAAGCAGAGATAGAATAGGGTCCATGTTACTAGTTGTCTACTGGCAAAGTTACAATGTACTGAAAATTAAGCTTCTGGAGAGCTCACAAACAAGAGAAAATGCCTGAGAAGTATGTCTCTACATATTGGTAATAGCACAGTTGGACTTCATTCTGGACAAACACACCATAGCAATTGGGGGACGATTTTCATTCTCCATCACTCAAAGAAACAGAAAAGTAATCAAAGAACAAATCTAGAGGAGAGACATGAACTTGATACTAATAAGGAATACTACATAGTGCTTTGCACTACATAGACACACTTTTGTTTGTCTTCTTGTAAAACCCCAAACTACCTTGCAAATATTGGCAACACCCACAGAGGACTCCTTAGTCCTCTGAGAATCTTTACTCACAGTAGCTTTCAATAGATTTTCTACAGATCATTTCAAGGAATAATGCTGTCAGTTGAGATTCCTACATCTCACATGACTCTAGAACATGTCAGTAAAATGTACCTAAATCCGGAATGATGAGGCTGTATAATTAAGGGGCAGTACAGACCACATGACTGGGAATCTTCTGAAAAAATATGATACAAGATAACAAGGTTAATAGAGTACTGAAAAATAGTCTTCAATGCTCAAAACCAGGCAATCTGTGTCAGTACTGGGATTACAGTTTTTTTTGGCTGACAGAATCACATTCTGGAAGAAGTGACAGGGCAAATTGGCCTGGGATTTGGAAAATGAAACAAGGAAGCTGAGTGTAGGTACACTATCCTGAGGAAGGACTGAGAATAGGAGAACGGACTGGAGGGGATTATTCATAATTGCCCACAAGGACACTGATACTAAATCTAGACATCCTTGTGTAGGCATCACAGCATTGTGAGAATACTTCTGGACTCACTATTGCAGCAAACTCACCATGAAATTGGGTGCAGAGCTGAGTGCTTGGGGCTAAGCATGGGATGGTGTGCAGGAACATGGAAAACTACTTCTGTAGACCATCTTCTCCCAAGCATTTCCATAAGACACAGAACTGGCAGTACACAGATGGCAAAGTAGGCTGGAGGATAGGGAAACAGTTGAGAAAGTTAGATGGGAAATCTTCATGCCCCGGGTTGTGTGGATGTGTGGATGGGGGAGTTCCAGGGAAGCTATTCAAGGAAAAGTGTTAGTAGAAAACTGCATAGAGAGATAGGCCTTAGAGTATGGAGGTACATCTTATATCTTAGTTCTCTGAGGAAGCAACTGAAATAGTGCAGGGTCAGTTTGACCAGAACTATCCTGGCACACTGAGGATGCATCAAATTGGGGAACTTCTGGAGAGCTCACCAACAGTGGACAGGGGCTGAGGTGTATGTCTCCAAATATAGTGAAGCACAGTGGGGCATTATTCTGTGGAAACTTAACATCGTAATCTGGAAATCATCTTCATTGTCCATTACTGTAAGAACACTGATCAGGAATCCAGTAAGAAACCTAAAGGCATGGTCAGAAGCAGTCAAACCGAAGAAGCACTACTCAATGATTTGCCCTCAATAAGTAAGTCGTCTTCCCATCTTCTACAGCACAGAACCACCTCCCAAATCTTGGTTACAGTCATAGTGTGCTCTGCACTCCCATGGTAATCATTACTCCAGTTGGGTCTCAAAACACGTTTTACAAACCTTTTCATGGAAGAATGTTCTCAGCTGATTCTACATTGTGTCAAGTTAATACAAAACAAAATGTTGTGGGGTGAGGCTCTATCACATCTTGTAGACGAATGTGGTAATATGTTCTGCATGATATGAAATCTGAAAAAAATGGTACAATATTACAAGTTTAATAGTATCCAGAATAACATTCTGAGAGTCAAAAAGCAACGCAATCTGTGTCAGAACTAGAAGTCCAATAAATGAATCTAGAGAAGGGTGATGTGAATGTGTGAACACCACAGTGTTGGGCTTGTCTTTGGGAATACTAAAGAGGGAAAATCTGAGCAGGTTTTGTGTGACTGGAAGGTGGCCTGTGAATAGGAGTTGGCACTGTAGAATAGGTTCAGTCTTGCCCATAATGTGTACCCATGCATAATCTTCACAAACTTTGCTAGACTCTACTATTGGTGCTTTTACTTAAGGACCTATAACTGGGGCATATCAGCTGATAGAGTCTCACACTGAGATTTGTTAAGAAAGGCTCACATGGCATTTGCTGAAGAAAGATCCATGGGAGGACATGTGTTTTTTGAAGGTTGTATGAATACAGCTTACCTGACAGCTACAGGGGTCTGTATAACTATCATGACAAAACACCATTGGTCTTGGCAGCATTAGGAAAGCAACCAAATTACTAAATACCATTAACACATACTCAGAGTTTCAATGGATACCTGCTTTTGAGTTCTGAAAAGGTGCATTGTGTAGTAACACATGTATTGGAAATAATGGAAATCCAAGCAAAACCACACAAAATACAGTTAGAAATGCTGTCATATATGTACACAATGATTTGAAGCAATACTTTACATATTATAAAATATAGCATGTTACTCGTATAACACACAATCCCACAGAACAAGCAATTATAGAAAGATCCTCTAATACCTTAAAGGAAATGCTTATTTTAAAAAGTGAGAATAAAAATACTCTGTAGTGCATACCCAATAATGCTTTGTTAACAGTCACCTTATTTAATTTTGATGAAAAATAACAGCAGGAGCTAAGACACAAAGTGTTATTAAAAAATGAAATACTAAACCACACTCACTATAGAATAAGTATTTGTTGACATTAGAATGTAAACCAGCAATAGTTTTAAGTTGGGGATGGGATGTTGTTATGTTTATATATCTACAGTGAAGGAAAAGCATGGTTTCCAACAAAACACATAAAGATGAGATCTGACCAATGAAAACCTCTTATCAGCTGAGACAGGAATGTCTTCACAAATACAATAGCCCAGGTGATTCAAAGACTGTCTCAATTCCTGATTTCTCCAAAGCCTGCACCCAAATCATCTTCAAATGGACTAGCACTCATGATCAGGCACAGGGAGAGTAGAGAAACACAGAGACTAGACAATTTATACAAAGGACAGGCCATGCTTACACTGGATAAACACAGAGATTGGGCAATAAATGTCACAGCTAGCTTTTTACAGAGTAACTCTTTTTGCCTTGTCGACCAAAATGGGAATTCTTTGCCCTATTACAGTAGGAAGCAAGTATGTATAGGAAGGCCATGTTGCCAAACCCTTAAGCTAGGTTGGCTGATTTTGATCACTTATGGTTCTTATCATCTAGAGTGTTAGGTTGTTTTGCCTAATTATTGCACATTGCTGAAAATTTAGGGTGTTTTTGTTTGATTATTGTATATTGAAAGAAATTTAAATTTGTTTTGTTTGAAATGTTATATATTCAGGGAAATTTAAGGTTTTCATTTAATTATTGGATAGCGATTGAAATGTAAGTTTTTCTGTTACTGTATATCAATAGAAATTTTAGATTTTTGTTTCATTAGTCTATGTTGACAGAAATTTAAAGTCATTTCGTTTGAATTATGGTATATTAATAGAAATGTAAACTCATCTTTTTTAAATTATTGTAAACTAATGGAAATTTAAGTTTTGTTTACTTGTATATTGAAAGAACTTTAAAGTCAGTTTGTGTGAATTATAGTATATTAATAGAAATGTATAGCCATTTTGTATGAATTATTGTAAATTAATAGAAATTTAAGGTTTTTGTTTCATTAATGCATATTGATAAAAATTTGAAGTCATTTGTTTAAATTATTATATATTAGATTATATTTAGCACTTTTGTTTAATTGTAAATTTATATAAATTAAATTCATTTTGAATTAGTGTATATTAATGGTATATAAAGTTTTTGTTTACTTATTTTATATTGAAAGAAATTTAAAGTTGTTTTGCTTGAATTACTGTATATTATAAAATTAAAGTCATTTTGTTTGAATATTTGTACATTAATATCAATTAAAGGTGTTTGTTTATTTATAGGATATTGATAGAATTTAAAAGTCATTTGAATAATTGCATATGAATAGAAATTTATATTTTGCACATTAATATAAATTTGATCTCATTTTTTTTGAATTTTTCTTTATGGATTGAAATTTAAATTCATTTTGTTAAAATGATTTTGTTAGTAGAATTTTAAGATTTTTTTTAAGTACTGTATATTGGTATAAATTTTTTTTAATTTCTTTATTTATGAAAATTCAGGTCATTATGTTTGAAATGTCGAATATTAATAGATGTATAGTGTTTTTTAAATTATCACATATTAATAGAAATTTGTTCTTCTTTGTTGCATATTAACAGATATTTATGCTTTTGTTTAAAATTGTTTATGAATAGAGATTTAAAATCATTTTGTTTGGATTAATCTACATTAAAAGAAATTTAATGTCATTTTATTTGAATAAACGTTTATAAAAAACTCATATTTTTGTTTTAGATTTGTATATTGATTGAAATTTAATGTTATGTTTTTTGGATTATTGTATATTATTAGAAATTTGATGTCATTTTATTTGAATAAAATATATATCAATAAAAATTTTATGATTTTTTAATTTGATATATACAGATAAAAATTGAAGGTCATTTTGAGTGGATTGTTGTATATTCATAGAAATTAGATTTCATTTTATTCGAATTAAATATATAGTAGTAAACATGTTAGTGTTTTTATTTATTACATATTGATAGAAATTTAAAATCATTTTGTTTGAATAATTATATCAATAGGAATTTCGTGTTCTTTTAATTATTGTCTATTGATGAAATTTTAAGTTGTATGATATATTGCCTATCAATCGAAAAGTATGGGTTTGGTTAAGTACTGAAGAGTAATAGAAAAATAAGGTAATTTAATTGAAATTTTGAATATTAGTATAAATGTTCAGCAGTATAAATTATTGTATATTAATGGAATTCAATTTTGTTTTCTTTGTTATATGATGATAGAAACAAAAATTCATTTGGCTTGACTTACTGTACACTAAAAGAAATTTTACTTTTTTGTTTAATTATTGTATATTAATAAAAATGGAAAGGTTCTGTTTAATCATTCTATGCTCTTAGAAATTTAAATTAATTTTGTTATATTATTTAGGACTGTATTATATATAAGCCATTTAACTAAAATGTGATGGTTCTTTTATTTATTTCTCTAGTGTATACATTGTTCATGTTAGAGAAAAGGAAAATTCTTAAACAAAGGAGCATATGAAGTGGAAACTTGTGGGGCATTTGCAAAATCACGTAGTGAAAATGATGTTTGGCTGGGGTACTCATGTGAAAAGATGTTCTGCTAAAGAAAACATGTGAAAGGATTCATGAAGTTAAGAGGGATCCAACAGACAGTCAACAATACACAATGGTTTTTGAATGTCTTCCCATTCCTCATTGGACATCATTTGTCATAAGGTCATAGAGGGACACACAAGAACAATTTCGGGCCATATTCTGGGGACTTCTTGATGCTTCCTCATACTCTGGCCTATTGGCAGCATGATGTCAGACTCAGACAGACACTAGCTAAGACAGGCTCATATGGTGTTTTGGTGAGGAAAGACCCATGAGAGGACATGTGATACTTGCAGGGAGTATAAATACTACTTAATTGATACTTATGAGTCACTTTACAACACTCCCTCGGTCTCATTTCTTCTTCACTGCACATCAGTTCATTGAGAGAGGCAGGGCACACAACTTCTGTCATCCCTTTTGGTCTGGTGCATTCCCGTGACTCAAAACTATTCACAGGAGTGGGCTAGAAGAAAGGTTAAAGAAATTGAAAATACTTACTAAAAAAAGGATTTGAAAAGTGTAAGACTAGGGTACCATATCAGAATAATGTGTGAAATGTTGGGTGTATGTTACCACCCAAGCAAGAGTGAGAATGTCAGTGGAAGGAGAAGGATTGCATGTAAATCTCATCATGCAATACTGATGAGTACTCTAGCCATCAGAAACAGGACTGTGATGGTAGAGATGACAAAGGAAGCTGGAGGCTTCAAAAACAATTGAGTACACTGGATGCTGATGCTGTAAAAGGAGACCCAGGCCATGTAATGTGTATATGGTTAGTAAACAAGAGGTTCAGGGAAACCATTGGGAAAAAGATATTGTGAGGAATCTGCATCTACAATTAGGCATCAATGTGTTGGGTGGAATGGGTATCTTGGGCCTCGATATATTCAACAGAGATAGTTTGGGATCAGTGTTAAAGGACTAACCCTTGTGGAGTGATGATGGCACTGGAATGAGAGCTTCAGGAGGACTCACCAACAAGAGACAATGACTGGTCTGATTGTCTCCCCTATAGGAACAGCACGTTTGGGCTTAGTCTTGGAAACTCATCATATTAAGCAGGTAACATTTTCACTGTCCATCACTAAAGGGAATACATGTGAGGAATCAAGGAAACAACCTAGAGGAAAGAACTTAAAAATTATCACTGAGGAATACTACACAATGCATAGCAGTACACTGGTATCTCTACTTGCCTCCTGGTACAACCCAAATAACCCAAAATTTGGCAATACCCAGAGAGGGATCCACACTATTAGAGTCAGTACTCAAGGGAGCTCTCAACAGGATATTCTACATACCAGTTCATGGAGTATTGTACTCAATTGAGGTTCCTTCTTCTCATACTACTTTAGAACTTGTCAAGATAATTCAACTGAAACCATCACTGTCAGGTTGCAGCACAGCTGGCAGAACTATGTGGCAGCCTGGGTCACATGGCACTTAATCTGCTGAAAAAATTATGTGAGATTACAAGGTTAATAGAATGCTGGGAAATAATGTTGAAGGGTCAAAGCCAGGCAAATTTTGTCAATGCTGGAAAGAGAATAAATTAGCATAGAGATGCATCATCTTGGTATAAGGACAGAGCACAGAGGGCTAGGATTTATAATACTAGACAGGGAAGACCATAGAAGATAGTATGTAGCCTGAGGGTAACCTGAGAATAGGGGTAGGGACTGGGAAAGAAGGCTCACACTTGCCCATCAAGGACACCCTTGTAAAATCATGACATTGTTAGGTAGGCATCCTATGATTTTGTGGATACTTATGGACTCATTACTAAAGCCAAGTCACCATGAAATTGGGTGCAGAGCTGAGTGCTTGGAGCCAAGCATGGGATGATAATCAGGAAACTCACAAACATTATCCATAGATCTTTTCCAGCAAACTTGGGATGTTTTGGACAGGACAAATGCAAAGGAGCTATTAAGACAAAGGTACTGAGTGAAAAATGAACCCACAGACTTAAGTATTTGAGTTTGGTGTTGGATGAAGTGTCTTGGTTATCCAGTAATTCAACAGAAAATTGCATATTTCTGTAACTAAAACTATGCCAGCATAGTTACAATGGCACTGGAAGCAGAGACTCTTGAGAGATTACCAACAGAGGGGCTGTATGTCTCCAATTATTTAGAAAAACACAGTTAAGCTTGATTCTGGAAAAATTTACCATAGTAAGCATGACATGAGATTCGCTTACCACCTCTGAGCGGGCATAGGTCAGGAAACAGAGAAATCTTCAGGCAAAAACAGAAAGAGATACCACTAAGGAATACTACATAGTCCTTTGTACTCTATAGGTAATTCCACTTGCCTTACTGTACCATGCAAACCATGTCCCAAAAATGGAAACCACCCACAGATGTCTCCACTCTACCATACTTATCATTGCACAATGGAGCTTCCAACAGGCCATTATACAGTCCATTTCATGGAGGACTGTTTTCAGGTGAGATTCCTTCTCCTCATATGTGTTTACATTGTGTGACCTTAACAGAAGTAGTGTAGGTGATATATTGACACCAGCCAGAAGAATGTGGCACCATGTTCCATGTGATACTTAATCTGATTTAAAAGCATGGTACAAGATTATAGGATTCAAAGATTCCTAACAAACATTCTGAGAGCATCAAAGCTAGGCAATCTTTGTAAGAACTGGAAGGATAGAAAATAGGTCTAGGGTAACCTCTCTGGGTGTGTGCATACAGCAAAACTAGTTTCGTATTTGAGAGTGCCAAACATGGAAACCCAGTGCGGGTGCATTTTGACCAGGAGAAGGCCTGCGAAGCGATTGTTTCATTATAGTGCAAAGTTCAGGCTTACTAACAATGAACATCCATGTGCATTTTGCACATATTTAGCTAGTGGTCTTCTTGAGGACTCAAATCTCAGGGCCTTTTAGTGGGGGAGTTTCGCTGTACTTTTGGTGTAGAGCTAGGTGCCTAGCAACAAGTATGGTATGTTTAACAGGGCACTTGATGGAAAAGGTCTAAATATCAGAAAATGCATACATGGTCCACTACATGTTGATCAGAAATAGGACTTGGAATGTAGAGATGGCAAAGGAAACTGGGGCTAAATAACAAAATTAGGAAGTTAGATGCAGAAGCAGCATGATAGACAAAGGCCTCTGGTTTTCTGCATGGTATGAAGAGGAGAGATTCATGGAAACTATTCAGGCAGAGATATTGAGACAAACCGGCATTCATGTGCGGGTATAGAATGGGCATCTTGAGTCTCAGGAATTCAGCAAAGATAGAATAGGGTCCATGTTACTAGATGTCTACTGGCAAAGTTACAATGTACTGAAAACGAAGCATTTGGAGAGCTCACAGACCAGGGAAAATGCCTGAGATGTATGTCTCCACATATTGGTAATAACACAGTTGGACTTAATTCGGGACAAACACACCATAGCAAATGGGGTAGGATTTTCATTCCCCATGAGTCAAAGAAACAGAGGAGTAATCAAAGAACAAATCTAGAGAAGAGAAATGAACTTGATACTAATAAGGGATACTACATAGTGCTTTGCACTAGATAGATACACTTTTGTTTGTCATCCTGTAAAACCCCAAACTACCTTGCAAATATTGGCAACACCCACAGAGGACTCCTTATTACTCTGAGAATCTTTACTCGCAGTAGCTTTCAATAGACTTTTCTACAGATCATTTCAAGGAATAATGTTGTCAACTGAGATTTCTACATCTCACATGAATCTAGGACATGTCAGTAAAACGCACCTCAAACAGTCATGGTGAGGCTCTATAATTATGTGATAGTACAGTCCACATGACTGGGAATCTTCTGAAAAGAAATGATACAAGAAAACAAGGTTAATAGAGTCCTGAAAAATAGACTTCAATGCTCAAAGCCAGGCAATCTGTGTCTGTACTGGAAATACAGTATATTGGGCTGAGAGTATCATGTTCTGGGAGAAAGGACAGGGCAAAGTAGCCTGCTATTTGGAATACTAAACAAGGAAGCTCAGTGTAGGTACTCTATCCTTTGGAAGGACTGAGAATAGGAAAACAGACTGGAGGGGAATATTCATAATTGCCCACAAGGAACACCGATACTAAATCTAGACATACTTGTGTAGGCATCACACCATTGTGAGTATACTTCTGGACTCACTATTGCAGCAAACTCACCATGAAATTGGGCTCAGAGCTGAGTGCTTGGGGCTAAGCATGGGATGGTGTGCAGGAACATGGAAAACTACTTCTGTGGACCATCTTCTCCCAAGCATTTCCATAAGACAGAGAACTGGCAGTACACAGATGGCAAAGAAGGCTGGAGGATAGGGGAAAAGTTGAGAAAGTTAGATGAGAAATCTTCATGCTCCGGGTTGTGTGGATGTGTGGACATTAGAGTTCCAGGGAAGCTTTTCAAGCAAAAGTGTTGGTAGAAATCTGCAGAGAGTTAGGCCTTAGAGTGTGGGGGTATATCGGATATCTTAGTTCTCTGAGGAACCAACTGAAATAGTGCAGGGTCAGTTGATCAGATCTATCCTCACACACTGAAGATGCATCAAAATGGGGAACTTCTGGAGAGCTCACCAACAATGGACAGGGGCTAAGGTGTATGTCTCCAAATAGAGTGAAGCACATTGGGGCATCATTCTCTGGAATCTTAACATTGTAATCCATTACTGTAAGAACACTGATCAGGAATCCAGTAAGAAACCTAAAGGCATGGACAGAAGCAGACAAACCTAAACAGCACTACTCAATGATTTGTGCTCAATAATTACCTTGTCTTCCCTTCTTCTACAGCACAGAACCACCTCCCAAATCGTGGTTATCCTCATAGTGTGCTCTGCACTCCCATGATAATCATTACTACAGTTGGGTCTCAAAACACGTTTTCAAACCTTTTCTTGGAAGAATGTTCTCAGCTGATTCTACATTGTGTCAAGTTAATACAAAACAAACTGTCGTGGGGTGAGGCTCTATCACATCTGGTAGACGAATGTGGTAATATGTTCTGCATGGTGTGAAATCTGAAGAAAAATGGTGCAAGATTACAAGGTTAATAGAATCCAGATAAACATTCTGAGAGTCCCAAAGCAAGGCAATCTGTCTCAAAACTGGAAGTCCAATAAATGAGTCTAGAGAAGGGTGATGTGGAGGTGTGAATACCACAGTGTTGTTCTTGCCTTTGGAAATACTAAAGAGGGAAAATTGGAGCAGGATCTGTGTGACCTGAAGGTGGCCTGGGAATGGGAGTTGGCACTGTAGGATAGGTTCAGTCTTGTCCATAATGTGTACCTATGCATAATCTTCACAAACTTTGCTAGACTCTACCACTGGTGCTTTTACTTGATGACATATAACGGGCATTTCAGTGATAGAGTCTCGCACTGAGTTTTGTTAAGAAAGGCTCACATGGCATTTTGCTGAAGAAAGATCCATGGGAAGATATGTGGTTTTTGAAGGTTATATGAATATAGCTTACCTGACAGCTAAAGGGGTCTGTGTAACTATCATGCAAATCACCATTGGTCTTGGCAGCATTAGGATAGCAAGCATTTTTACTCCATACCATTTACACATACTCAGAGTTTCAATAGGCACCTGCTTTTGAGTTCTGAAAAGGCCCATTGTGTAATAACACATTTATTGGAAATAATGGAAATCCAAGCTAAACCACACAAAATACAGTTAATAATGCTGTCACATATGTACACAATAATTTGAAGCAATTCTTTACATCTTATAAAATATTGCATGTTCCGGGTATAACACACAATCCCACAGAACATGCAATTATAGAAAGATCCTATAATACCTTAAAGGAAATGCTTATTTAAAACAGTGAGAATAGGTGGGAATTCCCCGTGTCCTCTGGCCTTGCAAGGAGGCTGCGGTCTGCAACCAGCTCGCTGGCCCCTGAACCAGCAATAGCGGCAGGCCTCCATATTGCAACCAGGACACAGCTGGAGAGGCCCAGGTAGACATCCCTTCCAGGGCTACCCTCACGGAGGGATCTGCTATGCTCTCGGAGCCAAGCAGGCCAAGTTCCACCTAGGCTCTGTGGGAATTCCCCGCGCCCTCTGGCTGTGCACCGAGGCTGCAGTCTACAACCAGCTCGCCAGCCCCTGGACCATTGATAGTGGCGGCCCTCCATATTGCAACCAGGACACAGCTGGAAAGGCCCAGGTAGACACCCCTTCCCGGGCTACCCTCACGGGGGTATCTGCTAGGCTCTCGGAGCCAAGCAGGCTGAGTTCTGCCTAGGCTCTGTGGGACTTCCCTGCGCCCTCTGGCCATGCACCGAGGCAGTGGGCAGCAACCAGCTCGCCAGCTCCAGGACCAGCAATAGCAGCAGGCCTCCATATGGCAACCAGGACACAGCTGGAGAAGCCCAGGTGGACAGACTCCATCAGAGGCTACAATCGCATGGGTGGCAGCCAGCTTATGATCCCTTAAAGCAGCAGTCACACATATTCACCAGTAGAGAAACAACAGGTGAGCCCAGCCTCACAGGAGATTCAAACACCAGCCACTGACAACAAGGCCAACTAACACCAGAAATAACCAGATGGCAAAAGGAAAACGAAGCAATGTTACTAACAAAAATCAAGGCAACATGACAGCATCTGAACCCAGTTCGCCAACAACAGGAAGCCCTGGATACCCCAAAACACCAGAAAACAAGACTTGGATATAAAATCACTGGTCAGGATGCTGGTAGCTGAACACATAGAAAAATCTCGTAAAGAAATAGAGGAGAAAATGGATCAAAAGTTAGAAGCCTTTACAAGGCAAATACAAAAATAGCTTCAAGAAATGCAGGAGAAGATGGATCAAAAAGAAGAAGACAATAAGGAAGAAAGACAAAAATCACTTAAAGAACTACAGAAGAACGTGGGCCAACAAGTAGAAGCTATGAAAGAGGAAGCATAAAAATCTATTAAAGAAATACATGAAAACACAATCAAGCAAGCGAAAGATCTGAGCACATCCATCCAGATACTAAAAACAGAAGTAGAAACAACTAAGAAATCACAGAGGGAGACAACATTGGAGATAGAAAACCTTGGGAAGAAATCAGGGGCCATAGATGCAAGTATCAACAATAGAATACAAGAGATAGAAGGCAGTATCTCAGAAGCCGAAGATACCATAGGAACCATTGATTCAACAGTCAAAGAAAATACTAAATGCAAAAAGATGGTAACCCAAAACATCCAGGAAATCCAAGACACTATGAGAAGACCAAACCTAAGGATTATAGGTATAGATGAGAGTGAAGATTTACAAGTTAAAGGGCCAGCTAATATCTTCTATAAAATTATGGAAGAAAACTTCCCCAACCTAAGGAGAGAGATGCCCATGAATATACAAGAAGCCTATAGAACCCCAAACAGACTGGACCAGAACAGAAATTCATCCCGTCACATAATAATAAAAACTCCAAATGTAATAAACAAAGAAAGAATACTAAAGGCAGCAAGAGAAAAAGGCCAAGTAACATATAAAGGAAGACCTATCAGAATAACACCAGACTTCTCACCTGAGACCATGAAAGCTAGAAGATCCTGGGCAGACATCATGCAAACTCTAAGAGAACACAAACTTCAGCCAAAACTACTGTACCCAGCAAAACTCTCAATCGCCAATGATGGAGACATCAAGGTATTCCAAGACAAAACCAAATTTGCAAGATATCTTTCAACAAATCCAGCACTACAAATATAATAGGGGGAAAACACCAAGACAAGGACAGAAACTACACCCGGGAAGAAGCAAGATAGAAACCTCCTCTCATCAAACCCAAAAGAAGATAACCTCTCAAATATAAATAAATAAATAAATAAATAAATAAATAAAATAAATAAATAAAAATAATTTCAAAAATGTCTGGAGGATATAATTACCATTCCTTAATATCTCTTAATATCAATGGACTCAATTCCCCAATAAAAAGACATAGATTAACAGACTGGATACGGAAACAGGACCCTACATTTTGCTGCATACAGGAAACACATCTCAGTGTTAAAGACAAATACTGCCTTAGAGTAAAAGGATGGAAAACAATTTTACAAGCAAATGGTCTCAGGAAACAAGCGGGGGTAGCCATTCTAGTATCAGATAAAATAGACTTCCAACCTAAACTCATCAAAAGAGACTCAGAAGGTCACTTCTTGCTGGCCAAAGGGAAAATCCACCAAGAAGAACTCTCAATACTGAACATTTATGCTCCAAATACAAGGGCACCCTCCTTCGTAAAAGAAACCTTACTAAAGCTAAAAGCACACATTACATCTAACACAATAATTGTGGGGGACCTCAACACTCCACTCTTCTCAATGGACCAATCAGGAAAGCAGAAACTAAACAGGGACACAGTGAAACTAATTGAAACTTTGGACCAATTGGATTTAACAGATATATATAGAACATTTCATCCTAAAGCTAAAGAATATACCTTTTTCTCAGCACCGCATGGTACCTTCTCCAAAATTGATCATATAATTGGTCACAAGACAGATGTCAACAAATACAAGAAGATCGAGCTAATCCCATGTCACCTATCAGATGACCATGGAGTAAGTGTGGTCTTCAATAGCAACAAAAACAACAGAAAGCCCACATACACATGGAAACTGAACAATACTCTACTCAATGACACCGTGGTCAAGGAAGAAATAAAAAAAGAAATCAAAGACTTTTTAGAATTCAATGAAAATGAAGGTACAAGCTACCCAAATCTATGGGACACAATGAAAGCAGTGCTAAGAGGAAATCTCATAGCCCTAAGTGCATCCAAAAAGAAACTGGAGAGAGCATACACTAGTAACTTAATGGCACACCTAAAAGCCCTGGAAGAAAAAGAAGTTAATTCACCCAGGAGGAGTAGAAGACAAGAAATCACCAAACTCGGGGCTGAAATCAATCAAGTAGAAACAAAGAGAACCATACAAAGAATCAACAAGACTAGGAGCTGGTTCTTTGAGAAAATCAACAAGATAGATAAACCCTTAGCCAGACTAACCAAAGGACACAGAAACAGTATACAAATTAACAAAATTAGAAATGAAAAGGGAGACATAACAGAAACTGAGGAAATTCAAAAGATCATCAGATCCTACTACAAAGGTCTATACTCAAAACAACTGGAGAATCTGGAGGAAATGGACAATTTCCTAGACAGATATCAAATACCAAAATTAAATCAGCATCAAGTAGATCAGCTAAATAGTCCCATAACCCCTAAAGAAATAGAAGGGGTTATTGAAAGCCTCCCAACCAAAACAAGTACGGGACCAGATGGTTTTAGTGCAGAATTCTACCAGACCTTCAAAGAAGACTTAAAACCAATACTTTTCAAACTATTCCACAAAATAGAGACAGAAGGGACACTGCCCAACTCATTCTTCGAAGCCACAATTACGTTAATACCTAAACCACAAAAAGATCCAAGAAAGAAAGAGATCTACAGGCCAATTTCTCTTATGAATATAGATGCAAAAATACTAAATAAAATTCTTGCTAACCGAATCCAAGAGCACATCAAAACGATCATCCACCATGATCAAGTAGGCTTCATCCCAGGGATGCAGGGATGGTTCAATATACGGAAATCCATCAATGTAATCCACTACATAAACAAACTGAAAGAAAAAAACCACATGGTCATCTCATTAGATGCTGAAAAAGCATTCGACAAAATTCAGCATCCTTTCATGCTAAAAGTCTTGGAAAGAGCAGGAATTCAAGGCCCATACCTAAACATAGTAAAAGCAATCTACAGCAAACCAGTAGCCAACATCAAAATAAATGGAGAGAAACTTTAAGCATTCCCACTAAAATCAGGGACTAGACAAGGCTGCCCTCTCTCTCCATATCTTTTCAATATAGTACTTGAAGTTCTAGCGAGAGCAATTAGACAACATAAGGAAGTCAAAGGGATACAAACTGGAAAGGAAGAAGTCAAACTATCATTATTTGCAGACGATATGATAGTTTACCTAAGCGACCCAAAATCTCCACCAGAGAACTTATACAGCAGATAAACAACTTCAGCAAAGTGGCAGGTTATAAAATTAACTCAAGCAAGTCAGTGGCCTTCATGTACTCAAAGGACAAGCAGGCTGAGAAAGAAATTAGGGAAATAACACCCTTTACAATAGCCACAAACAACATAAAGTATCTTGGCGTAACTCTACCCAAACAAGCGAAAGATCTGTACAACAGGAAGTTCAAGTCCTTGAAGAAAGAAATCGAAGAAGACCTCGGAAGATGGAAAAATATTTCTTGCTCCTGGATTGGCAGGATCAATATAGTAAAAATGGCCATCTTGCCAAAAGCAATATACAGATTCAATGTGATCCCCATCAAAATCCCAACTCAATTCTTCATAGATATAGAAAGAGCAATTCTCAAATTCATCTGGAGCAACAAAAAACCCAGGATAGCTAAAACTAGTCTCAACAATAAAAGGACTTCTGGGGAAATCAATATCCCTGACCTCAAGCAGTACTACAGAGCAATTGTGTTAAAAACTGCATGGTATTGGTATAGCAACAGGCAAGCAGATCAATTGTACAGGATTGAAGACCCAGAAATTAACCCACAGACTTATGGTCACTTGATCTTTGATAAAGGAGCCACAACCATCCGGTAGAATTAAGACAGCCTTTTCAACAAATGGTGCTGGTTCAACTGGAGGTCAACATGCAGAAGAATGCGAATTGACCCACTCTTATCTCTTTGCACTAAGATCAACTCCAAGTGGATCAAGGACCTCCACATAAAACCAGACACACTGAAACTATTAGAAAAGAAACTCAGGAAGACCCTGGAAAACTTGGGCACAGGGGAAAAGTTCCTGAACAGAACACCAATAGCTTATGCACTAAGATCAAAAATCGACAAATGGGACCTCATAACATTACAAAGATTCTGCAAAGCAAAGGACACTGTCAGAAGGACAAAAGGGCAACCAACAAAGTGGGAAAAGATCTTCACCAACCGCACATCCGACAGAGGGCTAATATCCAATATATACAAAGAACTCAAGAAGTTAGACCGCAAAGAACCAAATAACCCTATCAAAAAATGGGGCACAGAGCAAAACAAAGAATTTTCACCAGAAGAAATTCAGATGGCCGAGAAACACCTTAAAAGATGTTCAACATCATTAGTCATCAGGGAAATGCAAATCAAAACAACCCTGAGATTCCACCTCACACCAGTCAGAATGGCTAAGATTAAAAACTCAAGAGACAACAGGTGCTGGCGAGGATGTGGAGAAAGAGGAACACTCCTCCACTGTTAGTGGGATTGCAAAATGGTAAAACCGCTCTGGAAATCAGTTTGGCGGTTCCTCAGAAAATTTGGCATGTCACTTCCAGAGGACCCTGGAATACCACTCCTGGGCATATACCCAGAGGATTCCCCTGCATACAATAAAGACACATGCTCCACTATGTTTATAGCAGCCTTGTTTATAATAGCCAGAAATTGGAAGGAGCCCAAATATCCCTCAAAGGAGGAATGGATACAGAAAATGTGGTATATTTATACAATGGAATACTACTCAGCAATTAAAAATAATGAATTCATGCAATTTGTAGGTAAATGGTTAGACCTGGAAAATATCATCCTGAGTGAATTAACCCAATCACAAAAGAATGCACATGAAATGGAATCACTGATAAGTGGATATTAATGAGCCCAGAAGCCCTAAATACTCAAGACACAAATACCAAGTCAAATGATTCCCAAGAAGAAGAAAGGAGAGGACACTGGGCCTGTAAAGATTGCATCCAGTTTAGTAAAGAAACCGAGGGGGGAGGGGGAATGATTGGGGAATAGTTGGGGGTGAGAGGAACTATGGGAAGTATGGTGGGTGGGAACTGGGAAAGGGGAAAGCCTTTGGAATGTAAACATAGAATATAGAAAATAAAAATTAAAAAAAAATAAAAAAGTGAGAATAAAAATACTCTGTAGTGCATACCCAATAATGCTTTGTTAACAGTCAGCTTTTTTAATTTTGAAGAAAAATAACAGCAGCAGCTAAGTCACAAAGTGTTATTTAAAAATGAAATACTAAACCACACTCAATATAGAATAAGTATTTGTTGACATTAGAATGTAAAACAGCAATAGTTTTAAGTTGGGGATGGGATGTGGTTATGTTTATGTATTTACAGTGAAGGAAAAGCATGGTTTCCAACGAAATATAGAAAGATGAGATCTGAGCAGTGAAAACCTCTTATCAGCTGAGACAGGAATGTCTTCACAAAGAAAATAGCCCAGGTGATTCAAAGACTGTCTCAATTCCTGATTTCTCCAAAGCCTGCACCCAAATCATCTTCAAATGGACTAGCCCTCATGATCAAGCACAGGGAGAGTAGAAAAACACAGAGACTAGACAATTTATACAAAGTACAGGCCATGCTTACATTGGATAAACACAGAGATTGGGCAATAAATGCTATAGCTAGCTTTTTACAGAGTAACTCTTTTTGCCTTGTAATTTTTAAATTATTGCATATGGATAGAAATTTAAAATCATTTTGTTTGAATAATTTCAATAGGAATTTCGTGTTCTTTTAATTATTGTCTATTGATGAAATTTTAAGTTGTCTGATGTATTGCCTATTAAACAAAAAGTATGGGTTTTGCACATTAATATAAAATTTGATGTCTTTTTTTGAATTTTTGTATATTGGTTGAAATTTAAATTCATTTTGTTGAAATTATTTTATTTTAGTAGAATTTTAAGATTTTTTTAAGTACTGTATATTGGTGCAAATTTTGTTTTTTTAATTTCTGTATTTATAAAAATTCAAAATCATGATGTTTGAAATGTTGAATATTAATAGATGTTTAGTGTTTTTTAAATTATCATATAATAATAGAAATTTGTTCTGCTTTGTTGCATATTAACAGATATTTATGCTTTTGTTTAAAATTGTTTATGAATAGAGATTTAAAATCATTTTGTTTGGATTATTCTACATTAAAATAAATTTAATGTCATTTTATTTGAATAAACGTTTATGAAAAAAACTTATATTTTTGTTTAAGATTTGTATATTGATTGAAATTTAATGTCATGTTTTTTGGATTATTGTATATTATTAGAAATTTGATGTCATTTTATTTGAATTAAATGTATATTAATAAAAATTTTATGACATTTTTAATTGGTTATATACAGATAAAAATTGAAGGTCATTTTGAGTGGATTGTTTTATATAATTCTTAAACAAAGGAGCATATGAGTTGGAAACTTGTGGGCCATTTGGAAAGTCACTTAGGTAAAATGATGTTTGGCTGGGGTACTCATGTGAAAAGATGTTCTGCTAAAGAAAACATGTGAAATGATCCATGAAGTTAAGAGGGACCCAACAGACAGGCAACAAAGCTGGATGGTTTTGGTATAGCTTGCCATTCTTTAATGGACATCATTTGTCTCAAGGTCACAGAGGGACACACAAGAACAATTTAGGTCCATATTCTGGGGACTTCTTGATGCTTCCTCATACTCCGGCCTATTGGCAGCATGAAGTCAGACTCACACAGACACTAGCTAAGACAGGCTCATATGGTGTTTGGGTGAGGAAAGACCCATAAGAGGACAGGTGATACTTGCAGGGAGTATAAATACTACTTAACTGATACTTATGTGTCACTTTACAACACACCGTCTGTCTCATATCTTCTTCACTGCACATCAGTTCATTGAGAGAGGCAGGGCACACAAGTTCTGTCATCCCTGATGGTCTGGTTCATTCCCTGTGAATCAAATCTATTCACAGGAGTGGGCTAGAAGAAAGGTTAAAGAAATTGAAAACAGTTACTAAAAGAAGGATTTGAAAAGTCTAAGACAAGGGTACCATTCCAGGATAATGTATGAAATGTTGGGTGCATGTTCCCACCCAAGCAAGAGTGGGAAGGTCTGTGGAAGTAATAGGATTGATTGTAAATCTCATCATGCATTACTGATGAGTACTCTAGCCATCAGAAGCAGGACTGGGATGGTAGAGATGACAAAGGAAGCTGGAGGCTTCAAAAACAATCTAGGACACTGGATGCCGAAGCTGCAAAAAGAGACCCAGGCCATGTAATGTGTATATGGTTAGTAAAGAAGAGTTTCAGGGAAACCATTGGGAAAACGATATTGTGAGGAATCTGCATCTACAATTAGGCATCAGTGTGTTGGGTGGAATGGGTATCTTGGGCCTCCAAAGAATCAACAGAGATAGGTTGGGATCTGTGTGACAGGACTAACCCTGGTGGAGTGATGATGGCACTGGAACGAGAGCTTCGGGAGGACTCACCAACAAGAGACAATGACTGGTCTGATTGGCTCCCCATATAGGAACAACAAGGTTGGGCTTAATCTTTGAAACTCATCATATTAATCAGGTAACATTTTCATTGTCCATCACTAAAGGGAATACATGTGAGGAATCAAGGAAACAACCTAGAGGAAAGAACTTAAAAATTATCACTGAGGAATACTACACAATGCATTGCAGTACACTGGTATCTCTACTTGCCTCCTGGTACAACCCAAATAACCCAAAACTTGGCAGTACCCAGAGAGGGATCCACACTATTAGAGTCAGTACTCAAGGGAGCTCACAACAGGATATTCTACATACCAGTTCATGGAGTATTGTTCTCAATTGAGGTTCCTTCTTCTCATACTACTTTAGAACTTGTCAAGATAATTCAACCGAAACCATCACTGTCAGGTTGCAGCACAGCTGGCAGAGGTATATGGCAGCCTGGGTCACATGGCACTGAATACACTGAAAAAATGATGTGAGATTACAAGGTTAATAGAATGCTGCGAAATGATGTTGAAGGCTCAATGCAAGGCAAATTTTGTCAATGCTGAAAAGAGAAGAAATTGGCCTAGAGATGCATCATCTGGGTGTAAGGACAGAGCACAGAGGCCTAGGATTTATAATGCTAGACAGGGAAGACCAGAGAAGATAGTATGTAGCCTGAGGGTAGCCTGAGAATAGGGGTAGGGTCTAGGAAAGATGGTTCACATTTGCCCATCAAGGACACACTTGTGAAATCATGATATAGTTAGGTAGGCATCCTATGATTTTGTGGATACTTGTGGATGCATTACTAAAGCCAACTCACCATGAAATTGGGTGCAGAGCTGAGCGCTTGGAGCCAAGCATGGGATGATAAGCAGGATACTCGGAAACATTATCCATAGACCTTTTTCAGCAAACTTGGGATGTTTTGGACAGGACAGATGCAAAGGATCTATTAAGGCAAAGGTACTGAGTGAAAAATGAACCCACAGACTTAAGTACTTGAGTTTGGTGTTGGATCAAGTATCTTGGTTATCCAGTAATTCAAAGAAAATTGCATATTTCTGTAACTAAAACTATGCTGGCATAGTTACAATGGCACTGGAAGTAGAGACTCTTGAGAGCTTACCAACAGAGGAGCTGAATGCCTCCATTTTTTTAGAACAGCACAGTTAGGCTTCATTCTGGAAAAATTTACCATAGTAAGCATGACATGAGATTCACTTACAAGCTCTGAGCGGGCACAGTTCAGGAAACAGAGAAATCATGAGGCAAAAACAGAAAGAGATACCACTAAAGAATACTACATAGTCCTTTGTACTCTATAGGCAATTCAACTTGCCTTTCTGTACCATGCAAACCATGTCCCAAAGATGGGAACCAACCACAGTTGTCTTTACTCTACCATACTTATCATTGCACAATGAAGCTCCCAAGAGGCCATTACACAGTCCATTTCATGGAGGAATTTTTTCAGGTGAGATTCCTTCTCCTCATATGTGTTTACATTATGTGACCTTAACAGAAGCAGTGTAGGTGATATATTGACACCAGACAGAAGAATATGGCACCATGTTCCATGTGATACTTAATCTGATTAAAAAGCATGGTACAAGATTACAGGATTGATAGATTCCTAACAAACATTCTGAGAGCATCAAAGCTAGGCAATCTTTGTAAGAACTGGAAGGACAGAAAATAGGTCTAGGGTAACATGTTGGGTGGGTGCATACAGCAAACGTAGTTTCGTATTTGAGAGTGCCAAACATGGAATCCCAGTGCAGGTGCATTTTGACAAGGAGGAGGCCTGCGAAGCGATTGTTTCATTATAGTGCAATGTTCAGGATTACCCACAATGAACAACCATGTGCATTTTGCACATATTTAGCTAGTGGTCTACCTGAGGACACAAATCTCAGGGCCTTTTAGTGGGGGAGTTTCACTGTACTTTTGGTGTAGAGCTAGGTGTCTAGCAATAATATGGTATGTTTAGCAGGGCACTAGAAGAGAAAGGCCTCTATATCACAACATGCATACCTGGTCCACTACATGTTGATCAGAAATTGGACTTGGAATGTAGAGATGGCAAAGGAAACTGGGGCGAAATAACGAAATTAGTAAGTTAGATGCAGAAACAGCATGAAAGACAAAGACCTCACATTTTCTGCCAGATATGAAGAGGAGAGATTCATGGAAACAATTCAGGCAGAGATATTGAGAAAAAACGGCATTCATGTGTGGGTATAGAATGGGCATCTTGAGTCTCAAGAATTCAGCAGAAATAGAAAAGGGTACATGTTACTAGTAGTCTACTGGCAAAGTTACAAGGTACTGAAGAGTAAGCTTCTGGAGAGCTCACAAACAAGGGAAAATGCCTGAAATGTATGTCTCCACATATTGGTAATAGCACAGTTGGACTTAATTAGGGATAAACACACCAATTACAAATGTGGCACGATCTTCATTCCTCATCACTCAAAGAAACAGAAGAGTAATCAAAGAAGAAATCTAGAGAAGAGACATGAATTTGATACTAATAAGGAATACTACATAGTGCTTTGCACTATATAGATACACTTTTGTTTGTCATCTTGAAAACCCCAAACTACCTTGCAAATATTGGCAACACCCACAGAGGACTCCTTAGTCCGCTGAGATTCTTTACTCACAGTAGATTTCAATAGACTTTTCTACAGATCATTTCAAGGAATAATGTTGTCAACTGAGATTCCTACATCTCACATGACTGTAGAACATGTCAGTAAAACGCACCTCAAACTGTCATGGTGAGGCTCTATAATTATGTGATAGTACAGTCCACAAGACTGGGAATCTTCTGAAAAGAAATGATACAAGATAACAAGGTTAATAGAGTCCTGAAAAATGGTCTTGAATGCTCAAAGCCAGGCAATCTGAGTCAGTACTGGAAATACAGTATATTTGGCTGAGAGTAACATGTTCTGGGAGAAAGGACAGGGCAAAGTAGCCTGCTATTTAGAATACTCAACAAAGAAGCTCAGTGTAGGTACTCTATCTTGAGGAAGGACTGAGAATAGGAAACGGACTGGAGGGGAATATTCATAATTGCCCACAAGGGACACTGATCGTAAATCTAGAGATCCTTGTGTAGGCATCACACCATTGTGAGGATAATTCTAGACTCACTATTGCAGCAAACTCACCATGAAATTGGGCTCAGAGGTGAGTGCTTGTGGCTAAACATGGGATGGTGTGCAGGATTATGGAAAACTTCTCTAGACCATCTTCTCCAAGCATTTCTATAAGACACAGAACTGTCAGTACACAGATGGCAAAGTAGGCTGGAGGATAGGGAAACAGTTGAGAAAGTTACATGAGAAATCTTCATGCCCCGGGTTGTATGGATGTGTGGACAGTAGAGTTCCAGGGAAGCTATTCAAGCAAAAGTGTTAGTAGAAATCTGCATAGAGAGATAGGCCTTAGAGTGTGGGGTTATGTTGGATATCTTATTTCTCTGAGAAAACAACTCAAATAGTGCAGGGTCAGTTTGACCAGAAGTATCCTTGCACACTGTGGATGCATCAAAATGGGGTACTTCTGGAGAGCTCACCAACAATGGACAGGGGCTGAGGTGTATGTCTCTAAATATAGTGAAGCACGGTGGGGCATCATTCTCTGGAATCTTAACATCATAATCTGGGAAGCATCTTCAATGTCCATTAATCTAAGAACACCTATCAGGAATCCAGTAAGAAACCTAAAGGCATGGACAGAAGCAGACAAACCGAAGAAGCACTACTCAATGATTTGTGCTCAATAAGTACTTTATCTTCCCTTCTTCTACAGCACAGAACCACCACCCAAATCGTGGTTACACTCATAGTGTGCTCCGCACTCCCATGATAATCATTACTCCAGTTGGGTCTCAAAACACGTTTTACAAACCTTTTCTTAGAAGAATGTTCTCAGCTGATTCTACATCGTGTCAAGTTAATACAAAACAAACTGTCGTAGGGTGAGGCTCTATCACATCTGGTAGACGAATGTGGTAATATGTTCTGCATGATGTGAAATCTGAAGAAAAATGGTGCAAGATTACAAGGTTAATAGAACCCAGATAAACATTCTGAGAGTCCCAAAGCAAGGCCATCTGTGTCAGAACTGGAAGTCCAATAAATGAGTCTAGAGAAGGGTGTTGTGGAGATGTGAATACCACAGTGTTGGGCTTGTCTTTGGAAATTCTAAAGAGGGAAAATTGGAGCACGTTCTGTGTTTCCTGAAGGTGGCCTGTGAATACGAGTTGGCACTGAAGGATAGGTTCAGTCTTGCCCATAATGTGTACCTATGCATAATCTTCACAAACTTTGCTAGACTCTACCATTGGTGCTTTTACTTGAGGACCTATAACTGGAGCATTTCATCTGATAGAGTCTCGCACTGAGTTTTGTTAAGAAAGGCTCACATGGCATTTTGCTGAAGAAAGATCCATGGGAGGACATGTGTTTTTTGAATGTTGTATGAATACAGTTTACCTGACAGCTACAGGGGTCTGTGTAACTATCATACAAAACACCATTGGTCTTGGGAGCATTAGGAAAGCAAGCATTTTTACTCCATACCATTTACACATACTCAGAGTTTCAATGGGCTCCTGCTTTTGAGTTCAGAAAAGGCCCATTTTGTAAAAACACATATATTGGAAATAATGGATATCCAAGTGAAACCACACAAAATAGAGTTAATAATGCTGTCACATATGTACGCAATAATTTGAAGCAATTCTTTACATATTATAAAATATAGCATGTTACTGGTATAACACACAATCCCACAGAACATGCAATTATAGAAAGATCCTATAATACCTTAAAGGAAAGCTTATTTAAAAAAGTGAGAATAAAAATACTCTGTAGTGCATACCCAATAATGCTTTGTTAACAGTCAACTTTTTTAATTTTGAAGAAAAATAATAGCAGCAGCTAAGACAAAAGTGTAAAAACTGAAATACTAAACCACACTCAATATAGAATAAATATTTGTTGTCATTAGAATGTAAACCAGCAATAGATTTAAGTTGGGGATGGGATGTGGTTATGTTTATGTATCTACAGTGAAGGAAAATCATGGTTTCCAACAAAACATATAGATGAGATCTGACCAGTGAAAACCTCTTATCAGCTGAGACAGGAATGTCTTCACCAAGAAAATAGCCCAGGCGATTCAAAGACTGTCTCAATCCATGATTTCTCCAAAGCCTGAACCCAAATCATCTTTAAATGGACTAGCCCTGATGATCAAGTACAGGGAGAATAGAAAAGCACAGAGACTAGACAATTTATACAAAGGACAGGCCATGATTACACTGGATAAACACAGAGATTGGGCAATAAATGCTACAGCTAGCTTTTTACAGAGTAACTATTTTTGCCTTGGCAACCAAAATGGGAATTCTTTGTCTTATTACAGTAGGAAGCAAGTATGTATAGGAAGGCCATGTTGCAAAACCCTTAAGCTGGGTTGGGTGATTTTGATTGCTTAATGTGGATATATAGTAATAAACATTGTAGTTTTTTTAATTATTGCAATTTGTTAGAAATTTAAAATCATTTTGTTTGAATAATTACATCAATAGGAATTTCGTGTTCTTTTAACTATTGTCTATTGTTGAAATTTTAAGTTGTCTGATTTATTGCCTATTAATAGAAAAGAATGGGTTTTATTAAACACTGAAGAGTTATACAAAATGATCGTCATTTTATTGAAATTTTGAGTATTAGTAGAAATGTTCAGAAGTATAAATTATTGAATATTAATGGAAGTCAATTTTGTTTTCTTTGTTTTATGATGATAGAAACAAAAATTCATTTGGTTTGAGTTACTGTACACTAAAAGAAATTTTACTTTTTTGATTAATAATTGTATATTAATAAAAATTGAAAGGTTCTGTTCAATCACTCTATGCTCTTAGAAATTTAAATTTATTTTGTTAGATTATTTAGGACTGTATTATGTATAAGCAATTTAACTAAAATGTGATGGTTCTTATATTTATTTCACTAGTGTATACATTGTTCATGTTAGAGAAAAGGAAAATTCTTAAACAAAGGAGCATATGAGTTGGAAACTTGTGGGCCATTTGGAAAGTCACTTAGGTAAAATGATGTTTGGCTGGGTACTCATGTGAAAAGATGTTCTGCTAAAGAAAACATGTGAAATGATCCATGAAGTTAAGAGGGACCCAACAGACAGGCAACAAAGCTGGATGGTTTTGGTATGTCTTGCCATTCTTTAATGGACTTCATTTGTCTCAAGGTCATAGCGGGACACACAAGAACAATTTAGGTCCATATTCTGGGGACTTCTTGATGCTTCCTCATACTCCGGCCTATTGGCAGCATGAAGTCAGACTCACACAGACACTAGCTAAGACAAGCTCATATGGTGTTTGGGTGAGGAAAGACCCATGAGAGGACAGGTGATACTTGCAGGGAGTATAAATACTACTTAACTGATACTTATGTGTCACTTTACAACACACCGTCTGTCTCATTTCTTCTTCACTGCACATCAGTTCATTGAGAGAGGCAGGGCACACAACTTCTGTCATCCCTGTTGGTCTGGTTCATTCCCTGTGACTTAAATCTATTCACAGGAGTTGGCTAGAAGAAAGGTTAAAGAAATTGAAAACAGTTACTAAAAGAAGGATTTGAAAAGTCTAAGACAAGGGTACCATTCCAGGATAATGTATGAAATGTTGGGTGCATGTTCCCACCCAAGCAAGAGTGAGAGAAGGTCATTGGAAGGAAAAGGATTGATTGTAAATCTCATCATGCATTACTGATGAGTACTCTAGCCATCAGAAGCAGGACTGGGATGGTAGAGATGACAAAGGAAACTGGAGGCTTCAAAAACAATCTAGGACACTGGATGCCGAAGCTGCAAAAAAAAGACCCAGTCCATGTAATGTGTATATGGTTAGTAAAGAAGAGGTTCAGGGAATCCATTTGGAAAACGATATTGTGAGGAATCTGCATCTACAATTAGGCATCAGTGTGTTGGATGGAATGGGTATCTTGGACCTCCAAAGATTCAACAGAGATAGGTTGGGATCTGTGTGACAGGACTAACCCTGGTGGAGTGATGATGGCACTGGAACGAGAGCTTCGGTAGGACTCACCAACAAGAGACAATGACTGGTCTGTTTGGCTCCCCATATAGGAACAGCAAGGTTGGGCTTAATCTTTGAAACTCATCATATTAATCAGGTAACATTTTCATTGTCCATCACTAAAGGGAATACATGTGAGGAATCAAGGAAACAACCTAGAGGAAAGAACTTAAAAATTATCACTGAGGAATACTACACAATACATTGCAGTACACTGGTATCTCTACTTGCCTCCTGGTACATACCAGTTCATGGTGTATTGTTCTCAATTGATGTTCCTTCTTCTCATACTACTTTAGAACTTGTCATGTGAAAAGATGTTCTGCTAAAGAAAATATATGAAAGGATCCATGAAGTTAAGAGTGACCCAACAGACAGGCAACAATGATGGTTGGTTTGAAGTCAGACTCACACAGAGACTAGATAAGACAGGCTCATATGGTGTTTTGGTGAGGAAAGACCCATGAGAGGACATGTGATACTTGAGGGAGTATAATTACTACTCTTATCAGCTGAGACAGGAATGTCTTCACAATGAAAATAGCCCAGGTTATTCAAAGACTGTCTCTTTTCCCGATTTCTCCAAAGCCTGCACCCAAATTAACTTCAAATGGACTAGCCCTCATGATTAAACACAGGGATAGTAGAAAAACACAGAGATTAGACAATTTTTGTGGATACTTGTGGACGCATTACTAAAGCCAACTCACCATGAAATTGGGTGCAGAGCTGAGCGCTTGGAGCCAAGCATGGGATGATAAGCAGGACACTCAGAACATTGTTTATAGACCTTTTCTGGCATACATGGGTTGTTTTGGACAGGACAGATGAAAAGGAGCTATTTAGGCAAAGATACTAAGTGAAAAATGAACCCACAGACTTAACTATTTGAGTTTGGTGTTGGATCAAGTGTCTTGGTTATCTAGTCATTCAACAGAAAATTGTATATTTCTGTAACTAAATCTATGCTGGCATAGTTACAATGGCACTGGAAGCAGAGACACTTGAGAGCTTACCAACAGAGGGGCTGTATGCCTCCAATTATTTAGAACTCACAGTTAGGTTTATTTCTGGAAAAATTTACCATAGTAAGCATGACATGAGATTCACTTACCACCTCTGAGCAGGCATAGGTCAGGAAACAGAGAAATCTTCCGGCAGAAACGGAAGGAGATACCACAAAGGAATACTACATAGTCCTTGTACTCTATACTCCTTGCCTTACTGTACCATGCAAAACATGTCCCAAAGATGGGAACCACACAGAGATGTCTCCACTCTACCATACTTATCATTGCACAAAGGAGCTGCCAACCGGCCGTTATACAGTCCATTTCATGGAGAAATATTTTCAGGTGAGATTCCTTCTCATATGTGTTTACATTGTGTGAACTTAAAAGAAGCAGTGTAGGTGATATATTGACACCAGCCAGAAGAATGTGGTACCATGTTTCATGTGATACTTAATCTGATTAAAAAGCATGGTACAAGATTACAGGATTGATAGATTCCTAACAAACATTCTGAGAGTATCAAAGCTAGGCAATCTTATTAAGAACTGGAAGGACAGAAAACAGGTCTAGGGTAAAATGTCTGGGAGTGTGCATACAGCAAAAGTAGTTTTGTATTTGAGAGTGCCAAACATGGAATCCCAGTGCGGGTGCATTTTGACAAGGAGCAGACCTGTGAAGCGATTGCTTCAATATAGGGCAATGTTCAGGCCTCCCCACAATGAATATCCATGTGCATTTTGCACATATTTAGTAGTGGTCTTCCTGAGGACACTAAGCTCAGGTCCTTATAGTGGGGGAGTTTCGCTGGACTTTTGGTGTAGAGCTCGGTGCCTAGCAACAAGTATGGAATGCTTAGCAGGGCACTAGAAGGGAAAGGTCTATACAACACAACATGCATACATGGTCCACTACATGTTGATCAGAATTAGGACTTGGAATGTAGAGATGGCAAAGGAAACTGGGGCTAAATAACGAAATTAGGAAGTTAGATGCAGAAGCAGCATGATAGACAAAGTCCTCAGGTTTTCTGCATGGTATGAACAGGAGAGATGCATGGAAGCTATTCAGGCAGAGATATTGAGAGAAAATGGCATTCATGTGTGGGTATAGAATGGGCATCTTGAGTCTCAGGAATTCAGCAGAGATCGAATAGGGTCCATGTTACTACCTGTCTCCTGGCACAGTTAAAATGTACTGTATAGGAAGCTACTGGAGAGCTCACAGACAAGGAAAAATACCTGAGATGTATGTCTCCACATATTGGTAATAGCACAGTTGGACTTAATTAGGGACAAACACACCATAGCAGTTGGGGCACGATCTTCATTCTCCATCACTCAAAGAAACCAAAGAGTAATCAAAGCACAAATCTAGAGGAGAGACATGAACTTGATACTAATAAGGAGTACTACATAGTGCTTTGCACTACATAGACACACTTCTGTGTGTCATCTAGTAAAACCCCAAACTACCTTGCAAATATTGTCAACACCCACAGAGGACTCCTTAGGCTTCTGAGAATCTTTACTCACAGTAGCTTTCAATAGACATTTCTACAGAACATTTCAAGGAATAATGTTGTCTATTGAGATTCCTACATCTCACATGACTCTAGAACATGTCAGTAAAACGCACCTCAAACCCTCATGATGAGGCTCTATAATTATGTGGCAGTACAATCCACATGACTGGGAATATTACGAAAAAAATGACACAAGATAAGAAGGTTAATAGAGTCCTAAAAAATGGTCTTGAATGCTCAAAGCCAGGCAATCTGTGTCAGTACTGGGAATACAGTATACTTGGTCGAGAGAATCACGTTCTGGGAGAAAGGACAGGGCAAAGTGGCCTGGGATTTTGAATACTAAACAAGGAAGCTCAGTGTAGGTACTCTATCCTGAGGAAGGACTGAGAATAGGAGAACGGACTGGAGGGGAATATTCATAATTGCCCACAAGGGACAATGATACTAAATCTAGACATATTTGTGTAGGCATCACACCATTTTCAGTATACTTCTGGACTCACTCTTTCAGCAAACTCACCATGAAATTGGGCGCAGAGCTGAGTGCTTGGGGCTAAGCATGGGATGGTGTGCAGGAACATGGAAAACTACTTCTGTAGACCATCTTCTACCAAGAATTTCCATGAGACACAGAACTGGCAGTACACAGATGGCAAAGTAGTCTGGTGGATAGGGAAACAATTGAGAAAGTTAGATGAGAAATCTTCATGCTCCGGTTTGAGTGGATGTATGGATAGGAGAGTTCCAGGGAAGCTATTCAAGCAAAATGTTAGTAGAAATCTGCATAGAATGTTAGGCCTTATAGTGTGGGGGTATATCGGATATCTTAGTTCTCTGAGAAAGCAACTGAAATAGTGCAAGGTCAGTTTGACCAGGACTATCCTGGTACAATGAGGATGCATAAAAATGGGGTACTTCTGGAGAGCTCACCAACAATGGACAGGGTCTGAGGTGTATGTCTCCAAATATAGTGAAGCACAGTGGGGCATCATTCTCTGCAATCTTAACATGGTAATCTGGGAAGTATTTTCAATGTCCAGTACTGTAAGAACACTGATCAGGAATCCAGTAAGAAACCTAAAGGCATGGACAGAAGCAGACAAACCGAAGAAGCACTACTCAATGATTTGCACTCAATAAGTACCTTGTCTTCCCTTCTTCTACAGCACAGAACCACCTCCCAAATCTTGGGTACACTCATAGTGTGCTCCACACTCCAATGATAATCATTACTCCAGTTGGGTCTCAAAACGCGTTTTACAAACCTTTTCATGGAAGAATGTTCTCAGCTGATTCTACAATGTGTCAAGTTAATACAAAACAAACTGTCGGGGTTGAGGCTCTATGACATCTGGTACAAGAATGTGGTAATATATTCTGCATGATATGAAATCTGAAGAAAAATGATGCAAGATTACAAGGTTAATAGAATCCAGATAAACATTCTGAGAGTCCCAAAGCAAGCAATCAGTGTCCGAACTGGAAGTCCAATAAATGAGTCTAGAGAAGTGTGATGTGGAGGTGTGGATACCACAGTGTTGGGCTTGTCTTTGGATATACTAAAGAGGTAAAATCGGAGCAGGTTCTGTGTGACCTGAAGGTAACCTGTGAATAGAAGATGGCACTGTAGGATAGGTTCAGTCTTGCCCATAATGTGTACCCATGCATAATCTTCACAAACTTAGCTAGACTCTACCATTGGTGCTTTTACTTGAGGACCTATAACTGGGGCATATCAGCTGATAGAGTCTCGCACTGAGTTTTGTTAAGAAAGGCTCACATGGCATTTTGCTGAAGAAAGATCCATGGGAGGACATGTGTTTTTTGAAGGTTGTATGAATACAGCTTACCTGACAGCAACAGGGATCTCTATAACTATCATGACAAAACACCATTGGTCTTGGTAGAATTAGCAAAGCAATCATTTTTACTCCATACCATGTACACATACTCAGAGTTTCATTGGGCACCTGCTTTTTGAGTTCTGAAAAGGCCCATTGTGTAATAACACATGTGTTGGAAATAATGGAAATCCAAGCAAAACCACAAAAAATACAGTTAATAATGCTTTCACATATGTACACAATAATTTAAAGTAATTCTTTACATATTATAAAATATAGCATGTTCCTGATATAACACACAATCCCACAAAACAAGCAGTTATATGAAGATCCTATAATACCTTAAAGGAAATGCTTATTTAAAAAAGTGAGGATAAAAATACTCTCTAGTGCATACCCAATAATGCTTTGTTAACAGACAACTTTTTTTAGTTGTGATAAAAAATAACAGCAGCAGCTAAGACACAAAGTGTTATTAAAAAATTGAATACTAAACCACACTCAATATAGAATAAGAATTTTTTGACATTAGAATGTAAACCAGCAATAGTTTTAAGTTGGGGCTGGGATGTTGTTATGTTTATGTATCTACTGTGAAGGAAAAGCAAGGTTTCCAACAAAACATATAAAGATGAGATCTGACCAGTGAAAACCTCTTATCAGTTGAGACAAGAATGTCTTCACAAAGAAAATAGCCCAGGTGATTCAAAGACTGTCTCATTTCCTGATTTCTCCAAAGCCTGCACCAAATTATCTTCAAATGGACTAGCCCTTATGTTCAAACACAGGCAGAGTAGAAAAACACAGAAACTATACAATTTATACAAGGACAGGCCATGCTTACACTGGATAAACACAGAGATTGAGCAATAAATGCTACAGCTAACTTTTTACAGAGTAACTCTTTTTGCCTTGGCGACCAAAATGGCAATTCTTTGTCCTATTACAGTAGGAAGCAAGTATGTATAGGAAGGCCATGTTGCCAAACCCTTAAGCTGGGGTGGCTGATTTTGAGTGCTTAATGTGTTATCGTTCTTATCATCTGGAGTGTTAGGTTGTTTTGCCTAATTACTGCACATTGCTGAAAATTTAGGGTGTTTTTGTTTGATTATTTTATATTGAAAGTAAATTAAAGTTGTTTTGTTTGAAATGTTATATATTTAGGGAAATTTAAGTTTTTCATTTGAGTATTGGATAGCGATTGAAATTTAAGGTTTTCTGTTACTGTATATTAATAGAAATTTTAGATTTTTGTTTCATTAATCTATATTGAGAGAAATTTAAAGTCATTTCGTTTGAATTATGGTGTATTAATACAAATGTGAACTCATCTTTTTTAAATTATTGTAAACTAATGGAAATTTAAGTTTTTGCTTACTTATTGATTATTGAAAGAATTTTAATGTCATTTTGTGTGAATTATAGTATATTAAAAGAAATGTATAGCCATTTTGTATGAATCATTGTAAATTAATAGAAATTTAAGGTTTTTTTTGACTAATGCATATTGATAAAAATTTGGAGTCATTCATTTTAATTATTATATATTAAATTATATTTAGTGCTTTTAATTGTAGATTTATATAAAATTAAATTCATTTTGAATTAGTGTATATTAATGGGAATATAAAGTTTTTCTTTACTTATTTCATATTGAACTAAATTTAAAATTGTTTTGCTTGAATTACTGTATATTAGAAATTTAAAGTCATTTTGAGTATTTTTACATTAATATCAATTAAAGGTATTTATTTATTGGATATTGATAGAATTTAAAAGTCATTTGAATAATTAAATATTAATAGAAGTTTATATTTTGCACATTAATATAAAATTTGATGTCATTTTATTTGAATTTTTGTTTATGGATTGAAATTTAAATTCATTTTGTTGAAATGATTTTATGGTAGTAGCATTTTAAGATTTTTTTCAAGTACTGTATGTTGGTACAAATTTTGTTTTTTTAATTTATTTATAAAAATTCAAAGTCATTATGTTTGAAATGTCAAATATTAATAAAGGTTTAGTGTTTTTTAATTATCATATATGAATAGAAATTTGTTCCGTTTTGTTGCATATTAACAGATATTTATGCTTTTGTTTAATATTGTTTATGAAGAGATATAAAATCATTTTGTTTGGATTATTCTACATTAAAAGAAATTCAATGTCATTTTATTAGAATAAATGTTTATTAAAAAACATATTTTTGTTTAAAATTTGTGTATTGATTGAAATTTAATGTCATGTTTTATGGATTATTGTATATTATTAGAAATTTGATGTCATTTTATTTGAATTAAATGTATATTAATAAAAATTTTATGATTTTTTAAAATTGTTATATACAGACAAAAATTTAAGGTCATTTTGTGTGGATTGTTGTATATTAATAGAAATTAGATTTCATTTTATTTGAATTAAGTATATAGTAATAAACATTGTAGTTTTTTAATTATTTCATACTGATAGATATTTAAAATCATTTTGTTTGAATAATTATATCAATAGGAATTTGGTGTTCTTTTAATTATTGTGTATTGATGAAATTTTAAGTTGTCTGATTTATTGCCTATTAATCGAAAAGTATGGGTTTTGTTAAATACTGAAGAGTAGTAGAAAATTAAGGTAATTTTATTGAAATATAGAATATTAGTAGACATGTTTAGGGGTATAAATTATTGTATATTAATGGAATTCAATTTTGTTTTCTTTGATATATGATGATAGAATCAAAACATCATTTGGTTTGCGTTACTGTACACTAAAATACATTTTACTTTTTTGTTTAAATATTGTATATTAATAAAAATTGAAAGGTTTTGTTTAATAATTCTATGCTCTTAGAAATTTAAATTCTTTGTTAGATTATTCTGGACTGTATTATGTACAAGCCATTTAACTAAAATATGATGGTTCTTATATTTATTTCTCTAGTATATACATTGTTCATGTTAGAGAAAAGGAAAATGTTAAACAAAGGCGCATATGAAGTGGAAACTTGTGGGGCATTTGGAAAGTCACTTAGGTAAAATGATGTTTGGCTGGGGTACTCATGTGAAAAGATGTTCTGCTAAAGAAAACATGTGAAACGATCCAAGAAGTTAAGAGAGACCCAACAGACAGGCAAGAATGCTGGATGGTTTTGGTATGTCTTACCATTCCTTTATGGACATCATTTGTCATAAGGTCATATAGGGACACACAAGAACAATTTGGAGCCATATTCTAGGGACTCACTGATGCTTCCTCATACTCCGGCCTATTAGCAGAATGATGTCAGATTCACACAGACCCTAGCTAAGACAGGATCATATGGTGTTTTGCTGAGGAAAGACCCATGAGAGGACATGTGATACTTGCAGGGAGTATAAATACTACTTAACTGATACTTATGAGTCACTTTACAACACTGCCTCGGTCTCATTTCTTCTTCAATGCACATCAGTTCATTGAGAGAGGCAGGGCACACAACTTCTGTCATCCCTGTTGGTCTGGTTCATTCCCTGTGACTCAAACCCATTCACAGGAGTGGGCTAGAAGAAAGGATAAAGACATTGAAAACACTTACTAAAAGAATGATTTGAAAAGTCTAAGATAAGGGTACCATACCAGAATATTGTGTGAAATGTTGGGTGCATGTTACCACCAAAGCAAGAGTGAGAAGGTCAGTGGAAGGAAAAGGATTGATTGTAAATCTCATCATGCATTACTGATGAGTACTCTAGCCATCATAAGCAGGACAGTGATGGTAGAGTTGACAAACGAAGCTGGAGGCTACAAAAACAATTGAGGACACTGGATGCCGAAGCTGGAAAAAAAGACCCAGGCCGTGTAATGTGTATATGGTTAGTAAACAAGTGGTTCAGGGAAAACATCGGAAAAAGATGTTGTGAGGAAACCTCATCTACAATTAGGCATCAGTGTGTTGGGTGGAATGGGTATCTTGGGCCTCGAAAGATTCAACAGAGATAGGTTGGGATCTGTGTGTCAGGACTATCCCTGGTGGAGTGATGATGGCACTGGAACAAGAGCTTCGGGAAGACTCAGAAACTAGTGACAATGACTGGTTTGATTGGTTCCCCATATAGAAACAGCACGGTTGGGCTTAATCTTGGAAACTCGTCATATTTAGCAGGTAACACTTTCACTGTCTATCACTAAAGAGAATACATGTGAGGAATCATTGAAACAACCTAGAGGAAAGAACTTAAAAAGTTATCACTGAGGAATACTACACAATGCATTGCATTACACTGGTATCTCTACTTGCTTCCTGGTACAACCCAAATAACCCAAAACTTGGCAATACCCAGAGATGGATCCACACTATTAGAGTCAGTACTCAAGAGAGCTCTCAAGAGAATATTCTAGATACCAGTTCATGGAGTATTGTTCTCAATTGAGGTGCCTTCTTCTCATACTACTTTAGAACTTGTCAAGATAATTTAACTGAAACCATCACTGTCAGGTTGAAGCCCAGCTGGCAGAACTATGTGGCAGCCTGGGTCACATGGCACTGAATCTGCTAAAAAAATGATGTCAGATTACAAGGTTAATAGAATGCTGGGAAATGATTTGGAAGGCTCAAAGCCAGGCAAATTTTGTCAATGCTGGTAAGAGAGTAAATTGGCCTAGACATGCATCATCTGGGTATAAGGACAGAACACAGAGGGCTAGGATTTATATTACTAGACAGGGAAGACCAGAGAAGATAGTATGTAACCTTAGGGTAGCCTGAGAATGGGGATGGGGAGTAGGAAAGAAGGTTCACATTTGCCCATCCAGGACACACTTGTGAAAACATGACATGTAGGCATCCTACAAATATGTGTGTACTTGAGGACTCATTGCTAAATCCAACTCACGATGAAATTGGTTTCAGAGCTCAGTGCTTGGAGCCAAGCATGGGATGATAAGAAGGAAACTCAGAAGCATTATCCATTGACCTTTTCCAGCAAACGTGGGATATTTTGGACAGGACAGATGCAAAGGAGCTATTAAGGCAAAGATACTGAGTGAAAAATGAACCCACAGACTTAAGTATTTGTGTTTGCTGTTGGATCGAGTGTCTTGCTTATCCAGTAATTCAACAGAAAATTGCATATTTCTGTAACTAAACTGTGCTGACATAGTAAGAGTGGCACTGGAAGCAGAGATTCTTGAGAGCTTACCAACAGAGGGGCTGTATGCCTCCAATTATTTAGAACAGCACAGTTAGGCTTCATTCTGGAAAAATTTACCATAGTAAGCATGGCATGAGATTCGCTTACCACCTCTGAGCAGGCACAGTTCAGGAAATAGAGAAATCTTCAGGCATAAACGGAAAGAGATACCACTAATGAATACTACATGGTCCTTTGTACTCTATAGGTAATTCCACTTGCCTTATTTAACCATGCAAACCATGTCCCAAAGATGGAAACCACCCACAGATGTCTCCACTCTACCATACTTATCATTGCACAATGGAGCTCCCCAAAGGCCATTATACAGTCCATTTCATGGAGGACTGTTTTCAGGTGAGATTCCTTCTCCTCATATGTGTTTACATTGTGTGAACTTAACAGAAGCAGTGTAGGTGATATATTGACACCAGCCAGAAGAATGTGGCACCATGTTCCATGTGATACTTAATCTGATTATAAAGCATGGTACAAGATTACAGGATTGATAGATTCCTAACAAACATTCTGAGAGCATCAAAGCTAGGCAATCTTTGTAAGAACTGGAAGGACAGAAAATAGGTCTAGGGTAACATGTCTGGGTGTGTGCATACAGCAAAACTAGTTTCATATTTGAGAGTGCCAAACATGGAATCCCAGTGCAGGTGTATTTTGACAAGGAGGAGGCCTGCGAAGTGATGGGTTCATAATAGGGCAATGTTCAGGATTACCCACAATGAACATCCATGTGCATTTTGCACATATTTAGCTAGTGGTCTTCCTGAGAACACAAAGTTCAGGGCCTTTTAGTAGGGGAGTTTCGCTGTACTTTTGGTGTAGAGCTAGGTGACTAGCAACAAGTATGGTATGCTTAGCAGGGCACTAGAAGGGAAAGGTCTCTATATCACAACATGCATACCTGGTCCACTACATGTTGATCAGAAATAGGATATGGAATGTAGAGATGGCAAAGGAAACTGGGGCTAAATAACGAAATTAGGAAGTTAGATGCAGAAGCAGCATGATAGACAAAGTCCTCAGGTTTTCTGCATGGTATGAACAGGAGAGATTCATGGAAGCTATTCAGGCAGAGATATTGAGAGAAAATGGCTTTCATGTGTGTGTATAGAATGGGCATCTTGAGTCTCAGGAATTAAGCAGAGATAGAATAGGGTCCATGTTACTAGTTGTGTCCTGGCACAATTACAAAGTACTGAAAATGAAGCTTCTGGAGAGCTCACAAACAAGAGAAAATGCCTGAAATATATGTCTCTACATATTGGTAATAGCACAGTTGGACTTAATTCTGGACAAACATACCATAGCAATTAGGGCACGATTTTCATTCTCCATCACTCAAAGAAACAGAAAAGTAATCAAAGAACAAATCTAGAGGAGAGATATGAACTTGATACTAATAAGGAATACTACATAGTGCTTTGCACTACATAGACACACTTTTGTTTGTCATCTTGTAAAACCCCAAACTACCTTGCAAATATTGGCAACACCCACAGAGGACTCCTTAGTCCTCTGAGAATATTTACTCACCGTAGCTTTCAATAGAATTTTCTACAGATCAATTCAAGGAATAAAGTTGTCAGTTGAGATTCCTACATCTCACATGACTCTACAACATGTCAGTAGAATGCACCAAAAACCGTCATGATGAGGCTGTTTAATTAAAGGACAGTATAGTCCACATGACTGGGAATCTTCTGAAAAAAATGATACAAGATAACAAGGTTAATAGAGTCCTGAAAAATAGTCTTCAATTCTCAATGCCAGGCAATCTGTGTCAGTACTGGGAATAGAGTTTTTTTTGGCTGAGAGAATCATATTCTGGAAGAAAAAACAGGGCAAATTGGCCTGGGATTTGGAATATGAAACAAGGAAGCTGAGCATAGGTACTCTATCCTGAGGAAGGACTGAGAATAGGAGAACGGACTGGAGGGGATTATTCATAATTGCCCACAAGGGACACCGATACTAAATCTAGACATCCTTGTGTAGGCATCACAGCATTGTGAGTATACTTCTGGACTCACTATTGCAGCAAACTCACCATGAAATTGGGCTCAGAGCTAAGCGCTTGTGGCTAAGCATGGGATGGTGTGCAGGAACATGGAAAACTACTTCTGTAGACCATCTTCTCCCAAGCATTTCCATAAGACACAGAACTGGCAGTACACAGATAGCAAAGTAGGCTGGATGATAGGGAAACAGTTGAGAAAGTTAGATGAGAAATCTTCTTGCCCTGGGCTGTGTGGATATGTGGACATTAGAGTTCCAGGGAAGCTATTCAAGCAAAAGTGTTAGTAGAAATCTGCATAGAGAGTTAGGCCTTAGAGTGTGGGGGTATATCAGATATCTTAGTTCCCTGAGGACGCAACTGAAATAGTGCAGGGTCAGTTTGACAAGAACTATCCTGGAACACTGAGGATGCATCAAAATGGGGAACTTCTGGAGAGCTCACCAAGAGTGGACAGTGGCTGAGGTGTATGTCTCCAAATATAGTGAAGCACAGTGGGGCATCATTCTGTGGAATATTTACATCGTAATCTGAGAAGCATCTTCAATGTCCATTACTTAAGAACACTGATCAGGCATCCAGTAAGAAACCTAAAGGCATGGACAGAAGCAGACACACTGAAGAAGCACTACTCAATCATTTGTGCTCAATAAGTACCTTTTCTTCCCTTCTTCTACAGCACAGAACCACCTCCCAAATCCTGGTTACACTCATAGTGTGCTCTGCAATCCCATGATAATCATTACTCCAGTTGGGTCTCAAAACACGTTTTACAAACCTTTTCATGGAAGAATGTTCTCAGCTGATTCTACATTGTGTAAAGTTAATACAAAACAAACTGTCGTGGGGTGAGGCTCTATCACATCTTGTAGACGAATATGGTAATATGTTCTGCATGATGTGAAATCTGAATAAAAATGGTGCAAGATTACAAGGTTAATAGAATCCAGATAAACATTCTGAGAGTCCCAAAGCAAGGCAATCTGTGTCAGAACTGGAAGTCTAATAAATGAGTCTAGAGAAGGGTGATGTGAAGGTGTGAACACCACAGTGTTGGGCTTTTCTTTGGGAATACTAAAGAGGTAAAATCAGAGCAGGTTCTGTGTGACTGGAAGGTGGCCTGTGAATAGGAGATGGCACTGTAGCATAGGTTCAGTCTTGCCCATAATGTGTACCCATGCATAATCTTCAAAACTTTGCTAGACTCTTCCATTGGTGCTTTTACTTAAAGACCTATAACTGGGGCATTTCAGCTGATAGAGTCTCACACTGAGTTTTGTTAAGAAAGGCTCATATGGCATTTGCTGAAGAAAGGACCATTGGAGGACATGTGTATTTTCAAGGTTGTATGAATGAATACAGCTTACCTGACAGAGAGAGGGGTCTGTATAACTATCATGACAAAACACCATTGGTCTTGGCAGCATTAGGAAAGCAAGCAAATTACTAAATACCATTAACACATACTCAGAGTTTCAATGGGCACCTGCTTTTGAGTTCTGAAAAGGCCCATTGTGTAATAACACATGTATTGGAAATAATGGAAATCCAAGCGAAACCACACAAAATACAGTTAATAATGCTGTCACATATGTACACAATAATTTGAAGCAATACTTTACATATTATAAAATATAACATGTTACTGGAATAACACACAATCCCACAGAACAAGCAATTATAGAAGGATACTATAATACCTTAAAGGAAATGCTTATTTAAAAAAGTGAGAATAAAAATACTCTGTAGTGCATAACCAATAATGCTTTGTTAACAGTCACCTTTTTTAATTTTGATGAAAAATAACAGCAGCAGCTAATACACAAAGTGTTATTAAAAATGAATTACTAAACAACACTCAATATAGAATAAGTATTTGTTGACATTAGAATGTACACCAGCAATAGTTTTAAGTTGGGGCTGTGATGTTGTTATGTTTATGTATCTACTGTGAAGGAAAAGCATGGTTTCCAACAAAACATATAAGGATGAGATCTGACTAGTGAAAACCTCTTATCAGCTGAGACAGGAATGTCTTCACAAAGAAAATAGCCCAGGTGATTCAAAGATTGTCTCTTTTCCTGATTTCTCCAAAGCCTGCACCCAAATTAACTTCAAATGGACTAGCCCTCATGATCAAACACAGGGATAGTAGAAAAACACAGAGACTAGACAATTATTACAAAGGACAGGCCATGCTTACACTGGATAAACACAGAGATTGGGCAATAAATGCTACAGCTAGCTTTTTACAGAGTAACTATTTTTGCCTTGGCGACCAATATGGGAATTCTTTGCCCTATTACAGTAGGAAGCAAGTATGTATAGGAAGGCCATGTTGCCAAACCCTTAAGTTGAGGTGGGTGATTTTGATCGCTTAATGTGTTATGGTTCTTATCATCTAGAGTGTTAGGTGTTTTGCCTATTTATTGCACATTGCTGAAAATTTAGGATGTTTTTGTTTGATTATTGTATATTGAAATGAATTTAAATTTGTTTTGTTTAAAATGTTATATATTCAGGGAAATTTAAGGTTTTCGTTTAAGTGTTGGATAGCGATTGAAATTTAAGGTTTTCTGTTACTGTATATTAATAGAAATTTTAAAATTTTGTTTCATTAATCTATGTTGAAAGAAATTTAAATTCATTTCGTTTGAATTTTGGTATATTAATAGAAATGTAAACTCATCTTTTTTAAATTATTGTAAACTAATGGAAATTTACGTTTTTGTTTACTTATTGTATATTGAAAGAATTTTAACGTCCTTTTGTGTGAATTATAGTATATTAATAGAAAGGTATAGCCATTTTGTATGAATAATTGTAAATTAATAGAAATTTAAGGTTTTTGTTTCATTAATGCATATTGATAAAAATTGGAGTCATTTGTTTAAATTATTGTGTATTAAATTATATTTAGTGCTTTTGTTTAATTATAGATTTATATAAAATTAAATTCATTTTGAATTAGTGTATATTAATGGGTATATAAAGTTTTTGCTTACTTATTTTACATTGAAAGAAATTTAAAGTTGTTTTGCTTGAATTACTGTATATTAGAAAGTCATTTTGTTTGAATATTTGTACATTAATGTGAATTAAAGGTCTTTGTTTATTTATTGGATATTGATAGCATTTAAAATACATTTGAATAATTGCATATTAATAGAAATTTATATTTTGCACATTAATATAAAATTTGATGTCATTTTATTTGAATTTTTGCTCATTGATTGAAATGTAAATTCATTTTTGGAAATAATTTTATGTTAGTAGTATTTTAAGACTTTTGTTTAAGTACTCTATATTGGTACAAATTTTGTTTTTTTTTTAATTTATTTATAAATATTCAAAGTCATTATTTTTGAAATGTCGAATATTAATAGATGTATATATTTTTTAATTATCATATATTAATAAAATTTTGTTCTGTTTTCTTGCATATTTACAGATATTTATGCTTTTTTTTAATATTGCTTTGAATGGAGATTTAAAATCATTTTGTTTGGATTATTCTACATTAAAAGAAATTTAATGATATTTTATTTGAATAAATTTTTAATAAAAATAACTTATATTTTTGTTTAAGATTTGTATATTGATTGAAATTTAATGTCATGTTTTTTGGATTGTTGTATATTATTAGAAATTTGATGTCATTTTTTGAATTAAATGCATATTAATAAAAATTTTATGATTTTTTTAAATTGCTTTATAAAGATGAAAATTTAAGGTCATTTTGTGTGGATTGTTGTATATTAATAGAAATTAGATTTCTATTTTTGAATTAAATATATAGTAATAAACATTTTAGTATTTTTAAACTATTACATATTGATAGAAATTTAAAATCATTATGTTTGAATAATTACATCAAAAGGTATTTAGTGTGCTTTTAATAATTTTCTATTGATGAAATTCTAAGTTGTCTGATTTATTGCCTATTAGTCGAAAAGTATGGGTTTTGGTAAATACTGAGAGGAATAGAAAATTAAGGCAATTTTATTGAAATATTGAATATTAGTAGAAATGTTCAGAAGTATGAATTATTGTATATTAATGGCATTCAATTTTGTTTTCTGTTTTATATGGTGATAGAAACAAAAATTCATTTGGCTTCAGTTACTGTACACTAAAAGAAATTTTACTTTTTTGTTTAAATATTGTATATTAATAAAATTTGAAAAGTACTGTTTAATCATTCTATGCTCTTAGATATTTGAATTAATTTTGTTAGATTATTTAGGACTGTATTATGTATAAGCCATTTAACTAAAACGTGATGGTTCTTACATTTATTTCTCTAGTGTATACATTGTTCATGTTAGAGAAAAGGAAAATTATTAAACAAAGAAGCATATGAAGTGGAAACTTGTGGGGCATTTGGAAAGTCACTTAGGTAAAATGATGTTTGGCTGGGGTACTCATGTGAAAAGATGTTCTGCTAAAGAAAACATGTGAAAGGATCCATGAAGTTAAGAGTGACCCAACAGACAGGTAAAAATGCTGGATGGTTTTGGTATGTCTTGCCATTCCTTAATGGACATCATTTGTCATAAGGTCATAGAGGGACACACAAGAACAATTCAGGGCCACATTCTGGAGACGTCTTGATGCTTCATCATACTACTGCATATTGGCAGAATGATGTCAGATTCACACAGACACTAGCTAAGACAGGCTCATATGGTGTTTAACTGAGGAAATACCCGTGAGAGGACATGTGATACTTACAGGGAGTATAAATACCACTTAACTGATACTTATGAGTCACTTTACAACACTCCCTCCATCTCATTTCTTCTTCACTGCATTTCAGTTCATTGAGAGAGGGAGGGCACACAACTTCTGTCATCCGTGTTGGTCTGGATCATTCCCTGTGACTCAAACCTATTCACAGGAGTGGGCTAGAAGAAAGGATAAAGAAATTGAAAACACTTACTAAAAGAAGGATTTGAAAAGTCTAAGGCAAGGGTACCATACCAGAATAATGGGTGAAATGTTGGGTGCAGATTACCACCCAAGCAAGAGTGAGAAGGTCAGTGGAAGGAAAAGGATTGATTGTAAATCTCATCATGCATTACTGATAAGTACTCTAGCGTTCAGAAGACAAAGTGGGATGGTAGAGATGACAAAGGAAACTGGAGGCTTCAAAAACAATTGAGGACACTGATTGCTGATGCTGCAAAAAGAGACCAAGGCCATGTAATGTGTATATAGTTAGTAAACAAGAGGTTCAGGGACACCATTGGGAAAAAGATATTGTAAGGAATCTGCATCTACAATTAGGCATCAATTTGTTGGGTGGAATGGGTATCTTGGGCCTCCAAAGATTCAACAGAGACAGGTTGGGATCTGTGTGACAGGACTAACCCTGGTGGAGAGATGATGGCGCTGAAACAAGAGTTTCGGGAGGACTCACCAACAAGAGACAATGACTGGTCTGATTGGCTCCCCATATAGGAACAGCACAGTTGGGCTTAATCTTTGAAACTCATCATATTAAGCAGGTAACATTTTCACTGTCCATCACTAAAGTGAATACATGTGAGGAATCAAGGAAACAACCTATAGGAAAGAACTTAAAAATTATCACTGAGGAATACTACGCAATGCATTGCAGTACACTGGTATCTCTACTTGCCTCCTGGTAGAACCCAAATAACTCAATATTTGGCAATACCCAGAGAGGGATTCACACTATTAGAGTCAGTACTCAAGGGAGCTCTCAACAGGATATTCTACATACCAGTTCATGGAGTATTGTTCTCAATTGAGGTTCCTTCTTCTCATACTACTTTAGAACTTGTCAAGATAATTCAACTGAAACCATCACTGTCAGGTTGCAGCACAGCTGGCAGAACTATGTGGCAGCCTGGGTCACATGGCACTGAATCTGCCCAAAAAAAATGATGTGAGATTACAAGGTTAATAGAATGCTGGGAAATGATGTTGAAGGCTCAAAGCCAGGCAAATTTTGTCAATGCTGGAAAGAGAGTAAATTGGCCTAGAGATGCATCATCTGGGTGTAAAGACAGAGCACAGAGGGATAGGATTTATAATACTAGACAGGGAAGACCAGAGAAGATAGTATGTAGCCTGAGGTTAGCCTGAGAATAGGGGTAAGGACTAGGAAAGAAGGTAAACATTTGCCCATCAAGGACAGACTTGTGAAATCATGACATAGTTAGGTAGGCATCCTACGATTTTGTGGATAATTGTGGACGCATTACTAAAGCCAAGTCACCATGAAATTGGGTGCAGAGCTGAGCGCTTGGAGCCAAGCATGGAATGATAAGCAGGACACTCACAACATTGTTCATAGACCTTTTCTGGCAAACATAGGATGTTTTGGACAGGACAGATGAAAAGGAGCTATTAAGGCAAAGATACTGAGTCAAAAAGGAACCCACAGTCTTAAGTATATGAGTTTGGTGTTGGATCAAGTGTCTTGGTTATCTAGTCATTCAACAGAAAATTGTATATTTCTGTCACTAAAACTATGCTGGCATAGTTACAATGGCACAGGAAGCAGAGACACTTGAGAGCTTACCAAAAGAGGGGCTGTATGCCTCCAATTATTTAGAACTCACAGTTAGGTTTCTTTCTGGAAAAATTTACCATAGTAAGCATGACATGAGATTCACTTACCACCTCTGAACGGGTACACATCAGTAAAGAGAGAAATCTTCAGGCAAAAACGGAACGAAATACGACTAAGGAATACTACATAGTCCTTTGTACTCTATAGGTAATTCTACTTGCCTTATTGTGCCATGCAAAACATGTCCCAAAGATGGGAACCACACAGAGATGTCTCCACTCTACCGTACTTATTGCACAATGGAGCTCCCAACAGGCCATTATACAGTCCATTTCATGGAGGACTATTTTCAGGTGAGATTCCTTTTCATATATGTTTACATTGTGTGAACTTAAAAGAAGCAGTGTCGATGATATATTGACACCAGCCAGAAGAATGTGGTACCATGTTCCATGTGATACTTAATCTGATTAAAAAGCATGGTACAAGATTACAGGATTGAAAGATTCCTAACAAACATTCTGAGAGTATCAAAGCTAGGTAATCTTTGTAAGAACTGGAAGGACAGAAAATAGGTCTAGTGTAACGTGTCTGGGTGTGTGCATACAGCAAAAATAGTTTTGTATTTGAGAGTGCCAAACATGGAATCCCAGTGCAGGTGCATTTTGACCAGGAGCAGGCCTGTGAAGTGAGTGTTTCATTATAGGGCAATGTTCAGGCCTCCCCACAATGAATATCCATATGCATTTTGCACATATTTAGTAGTGGTCTTCCTGAGGACACAAAGCTCAGGGCCTTTTAGTGTGGGAGTTTCGCTGGACTTTTGGTGTAGAGGTATGTGCCTAGCAACAAGTATGGTATGCTTAGCAGGGCACTAGAAGAGAAAGGTCTATATATCACAACATGCATACCTGGTCCACTACATGTTGATCAGAATTAGGACTTGGAATGTAGAGATGGCAAAGGAAACTGGGGCTAAATAACGAAATTAGGAAGTTAAATGCAGAAGCAGCATGATAGACAAAGGCCTCAGGTTTTCTGCATGGTATGAACAGGAGAGATTCATGGAAACTATTCAGGCAGAGATATTGAGACAAATTGCATTCATATGTGGGTATAGAATGGGCATATTGAGTCTCAGGAATTCAGTAGAGATAGAAAAGGGTATATGTTACTACATGTCTACTGGCAAAGTTACAAGGTACTGAAAAGTAAGCTTCTGGAGAGCTCACAAGCAAGGGAAAATGCCTGAGATGTATGTCTCCACATATTGGTAATAGCACAGTTGGACTTAATTAGGGACAAACATACCATAGCAGTTGGGGCACGATCTTCATTCTCCATCACTCAAAGAAACCAAAGAGCAAATCTAGAGGAGAGGCCTGAACTTGATACTAATAAGGAGTACTACATAGTACTTTGCACTACATAGACACACTTCTGTGTGTCATCTAGTAAAACGCCAAACTACCTTGCACATATTGGCAACACCCACAGAGGACTCCTTAGGCTTCTGAGAATCTTTACTGACAGTAGCTATCAATAGACTTTTCTACAGATCATTTCAAGGAATAATGTTGTCAATTGAGACTCCTACATCTCACATGACTCTAGAACATGTCAGTAAAAAGCAACTCAAACCCTCATGATGAGGTTCTATAATTATGTGGCAGTACTGTCCACATGACTGGGAATATTCTGAAAAAAAATGATACAAGATAACAAGGTTAATAGAGTCCTAAAAAATGGTCTCGAATGCTCAAAGCCAGGCAATCTGTGTCAGTACTGGGAATACAGTATATTTGGCCGAGAGAATCATGTTCTGGGAAGAAGGACAGGGCAAAGTGGCCTGGGATTTGGAATACTAAACAAGGAAGCTCAGTGTAGGTACTCTATCCTGAGGAAGGACTGAGAATAGGAGAATGGACTGGAGGGGAATATTCATAATTGCCCACAAGGGACAATGATACTAAATCTAGACATATTTGTGTAGGCATCACACCATTGTGAGTATACTTCTGGACTCACTATTTCAGCAAACTCACCATGAAATTGGGCGCAGAGCTGAGTGCTTGGGGCTAAGCATGGGATGGTGTGCAGGAACATGGAAAACTACTTCTGTAGACCATCTTCTCCCAAGAATTTCCATAAGACACAGAACTGGCAGTACCAGATGGCAACATAGGCTGGAGGATAGGGAAACAATTGAGAAAGTTAGATGAGAAATCTTCATACCCCGGTTTGAGTGGATGTATGGACAGGAGAGTTCCAGGGAAGCTATTCAAGCAAAATGTTAGTAGAAATCTGCATAGAAAGTTAGGCCTTATAGTGTGGGGGTATATCGGATATCTTAGTTCTCTAAGGAAGCAACTGAAATAGTGCAAGGTCAGTTTGACCAGGACTATCCTGGTACAATGAGGATGCATCAAAATGGGGTACTTCTGGAGAGCTCACCAACAATGGACAGGGTCTGAGGTGTATGTCTCCAAATATAGTGAAGCACAGTGGGGCATCATTCTCTGCAATCTTAACATGGTAATTTGGGAAGCGTTTTCAATGTCCAGTACTGTAAGAACACTGATCAGGAATCCAGTAAGAAACCTAAAGGCATGGACAGAAGCAGACAAACCGAAGAAGCACTACTCAATGATTTGCGCTCAATAAGTACCTTATCTGCCCTTCTTCTACAGCACAGAACCACCTCCCAAATCTTGGGTACACTCATAGTGTGCTCCACACTCACATGATAATCATTACTCCAGTTGGGTCTCAAAACGCGTTTTATAAACCTTTTCATGGAAGAATGTTCTCAGCTGATTCTACAATGTGTCAAGTTAAAACAAAACAAAAAAAACTGTCGGGGTTGAGGCTCTATCACAACTGGTAGAAGAATGTCGTAATAATTTCTGCATGATATGAAATCTGAAGAAAAATGGTGCAAGATTACAAGGTTAATAGAATCCAGATAAACATTCTGAGAGTCCCAAAGCAAGGCAATCTGTGTCCGAACTGCAAGTCCAATAAATGAGTCTAGAGAAGTGTGATGTGGAGGTGTGGACACCACAGTGTTGGGCTTGTCTTTGGGAATACTAAAGAGGGAAAATCTGAGCAGGTTCTGGGTGACCTGAAGGAGGCCACTGAATAGGAGATGGCATTGTAGGATAAGTTCAGTCTTGCCCATAATGTGTACCCATGCATAATCTTCACAAACTTTGCTAGACTATACCATTGGTGCTTTTACTTGAGGACGTATAACTGAGGCATATTAGCTGATAGAGTCTCACACTGTGTTTTGTTAAGAAAGGCTCACATGGCATTTTGCTGAAGAAAGATCCATGGGAGGACATGTGTTTTTTGAAGGTTGTATGAACACAGCTTACCTGACAGCAACAGGGCTCTGTATAACTATCATGACAAAACACCATTGGTCTTGGTAGAATTAGGAAAGCAATCATTTTTACTCCATACCATGTACACATACTCAGAGCTTCAATAGGCACCTGCTTTTGAGTTCTGAAAAGGCCCATTGTGTAATAACACATTTATTGGAAATAATGGAAATCAAAGTGAAACCACACAAAATACAGTTAATAACGCTTTCACCTATGTACACTATTAATTGAAGCAATTCTTTACATATTATAAAAAATAGCATGTTACTGGTATAACACTCAATCCCACAGAACAAGCAATTATAGAAAGTTCCTATAATACCTTAAAGGAAATGCTTATTTAAAAAAGTGAGAATAAAAATACTCTGTAGTGCAAACCTAATAATGCTTTGTTAACATTCAACTTTTTTAAATTTTGATGAAAAATAACAGCAGCAGCTAAGACACAAAGTGTTATTAAAAATGAAATACTAAACCACCCTCAATGTAGAATAAGTATTTGTTGACATTAGAAGGTAAACCAGCTATAGTTTTAAGTTGGGGCTGGGATGTGCTTATGTTAAGTATCTACAGTGAAGGAAAAGCATGGATTCCAACAAACCATATACAGATGAGATCTGACCAGTGAAAAAGTTGTATAAGCTGAGACAGGAATGTCTTCACAAAGAAAATAGCCCAGGTGATTCAAAGACTGTCTCAATTCCTTATTTCTCCAAAGCCTGCACCGAAATTAACTTCAAATGGACTAGCCATCTTTATCAAACTCAGGGATAGTAGAAAAACACAGGAACTAGACAATTTACACAAAGGACAGGCCATCCTTACAATGGATAAACACAGAGATTGGGCAATAAATGCTACAGCTACCTTTTTACAGAGTAACTATTTTTGCCTTAGTGACCAAAATGGGAATTCTTTGCCCTATTACAGTAGGAAGCAAGTATTTATAGAATGGCCATGTTGCCAAACCCTTAAATGGGGTGGGTGATTTTGATCGCTTAATGTGTTATGGTTCTTATCATCTAGAGTGTTAGGTTGTTTTGTTTAATTATTGCACATTGCTGAATATTTAGGGTGTTTTTGTTTGATTATTGTATATTGAAATAAATTTAAATTTGTTTTGTTTGAAATGTTATATATTCAGGGAAATTTAAGGTTTTCATTTAAGTATAAACACTATCATAAAGTATTGCTATTGTTGGATAGTGATAGAAATTTAAGGCTTTCTGTTACTGTATATTAATAGAAATTTTAGATTTTTGTTTCATTAATCTATGTTGAAAGAAATTTAAAGTCATTTCGTTTGAATTATGGTTTATTAATAGAAATGTGAACTCATCTTTTTTAAATTATTGTAAACTAATGGAAATTTAAGTTTTTGTTTACTTGTATATTGAAAGAACTTTAACGTCATTTTGTGTCAATTATAGTATATTAATAGAAATGTATAGCCATTTTGTATGAATTATTGTAACTTAATAGAAATTTAAGGTTTTTGTTTCATTAATGCATATTGATAAAAATTTGGACTCATTTGCTTAAATTATTATATATTAGATTATATTTAGCACATTTGTTTAATGGTAGATTTGTATAAATTAAATCCATTTTAAATTAGTGTATATTAATGGGTATATAAAGTTTTTGCTTACTTATTTTATATTGAAAGAAATTTAAAGTTGTTTTGCTTGAATTACTGTATATTAGAAATTTAAAGTCATTTTGTTTGAATATTTGTACATTAATATCAATTAAAGGTGTTTGTTTATTTATTGGATATTGATAGAATTTAAAAGTCATTTGAATAATTGCATATGGATAGAAATTTATATTTTGCACATTAATATAAAATTTGATGTCATTTTTTTGAATTTTTGTTTATGGATTGAAATTTAAATTCATTTTGTTGAAATGATTTTATGTTAGTAGAATTTTATGATTTTTTTTAAGTACTGTACATTGGTACAAATTTTGTTTTTTTTTAATTTCTTTATTTATAAAATTCAAAGTCATTATGTTTGAAATGTCAAATATTAATAGATGTATAGTGTTTTTTAAATTATCATATATTAAGAGAAATTTGTTCTGCTTTGTTGCATATTAACAGATATTTATGCTTTTGTTTAATATTGTTTATGAATACAGATTTAAAATCCTTTTGTTTGGATTATTCTACATAAAAAGAAATTTAATGTCATTTTATTTGAATAAACATTTATGAAAAAAACTTATATTTTTGTTTAAGATTTGTATATTGATTGAAATTTAATGTCATGTTTTTTGGATTATTGTATATTATTAGAAATTTGATGTCATTTTATTTGAATTAAATGTATATTAATAAAAATTTTATGATTTTTTAATTTGTTATATACAGATAAAAATTGAAGGTCATTTTGAGTGGATTGTTGTATATTAAGAGAAAGTAGATTTCATTTTATTCGAATTAAGTATATAGTAATAAACATTTTAGTTTTTTTAATTATTACATATTGATAGAAATTTAAAATCATTTTGTTTGAATAATTATATCAATAGGAATTTCGTGTTCTTTTAATTATTGTCTATTGATGAAATTTTAAGTTGTCTGATTTATTGCCTATTAATCGAAAAGTATGGTTTTGTTAAATACTGAAGAGTAATAGAAAAATAAGGTAATTTAATTGAAATTTTGAATATTAGTATAAATGTTCAGGAGTATAAATACTGTATATTAATGGAATTCAATTTTGTTTTCTTTGATATATGATGATAGAAACAAAAATTCTTTTGGTTTTAGTTACTGTACACTAAAAGAAATTTTACTTTTTTGTTTAATGATTGTATATTAATAAAAATTGAAAGGTTCTGTTTAATCATTCTATGTTCTTAGAAATTTAAATTTATTTTGTTAGATTATTTAGGACTGTATTATGTATAAGCCATTTAACTAAAATGTGATGGTTCTTATATTTATTTCTCTAGTGTATACATTGTTCATGTTAGAGAAAAGGAAAATTCTTAAACAAAGGAGCATATGAAGTAGAAACTTGTGGGGCATTTGGAAAGTCACGTAGTTAAAATGATGTTTGACTGGGGTACTCATGTGAAAAGATGTTCTGCTAAAGAAAACATGTGAAACGATCCAAGAAGTTAAGAGGGACCCAACGGACAGGCAACAATACACAATGGTTTTGGTATGTCTTCCCATTCCTAATTGGACATCATTTGTCATAAGGTCATAGAGGGACACACAAGAACAATTTCAGGCCATATTCTGGGGACTTCTTGATGCTTCCTCATACTCTGGCCTATTGGCAGAATGATGTCAGACTCAGTCAGACACTAGCTAAGACAGGCTCATATGGTGTTTTGGTGAGGAAAGACCCATGAAAGGACATGTGATACTTGCAGGGAGTATAAATACTACTTAACTGATACTTATGAATCACTTTACAACACTCCATCTGTCACATTTCTTCTTCACTGCACATCAGTTCATTGAGAGAGGCAGGGCGCACAACTGTCATCCCTGTTGGTCTGGTTCATTCCCTGTGACTCAAACTTATTCACAGGAGTGGGCTAGAAGAAAGGTTAAAGAAATTGAAAATACTTACTAAAAGAAGGATTTGAAAAGTCTAAGACAAGGGTACCATACCAGAATAATGTGTGAAATGTTGGGTGTATGTTACCACCCAAGCAAGAGTGAGAAGGTCAGTGGAAGGAAAAGGATTGCATGTAAATCTCATCATGCAATACTGTTGAGTACTCTAGCCATCAGAAACAGGACTGTGATGGTAGAGATGACAAAGGAAGCTGGAGGCTTCAAAAACAATTGAGGACACTGGATGCCGATGCTGCAAAAAGAGACCCAGTCCATGTAATGTGTATATGGTTAGTAAACAAGAGGTTCAGGGAAACCATTGGGAAAAAGATATTGTGAGGAATCTGCATCTACAATTAGGCATCAATGTGTTGGATGGAATGGGTATCTTGGGCCTCCAAAGATTCAACAGAGATAGGTTGGGATCTGTGTGTCAGGACTAACCCTGGTGGAGTGATGTGGCACTGGAACGAGAGCTTCGGGAGGACTCACCAACAAGAGACAATGACTGGGCTGATTGGCTCCCCATATAGGAACAGCACGGTTGGGCTTAATCTTGGAAACTCATCATATTAAGCAGGTAACATTTTCACTGTCCATCACTAAAGGGAATACATGTGAGGAATCAAGGAAACAACCTAGAGGAAAGAACTTAAAAATTATCACTGAGGAATACTACACAATGCATTGCAGTACACTGGTATCTCTACTTGCCTCCTGGTACAACCCAAATAATGCAAAACTTGGCAATACCCAGAGAGGGATCCACACTATTAGAGTCAGTACTCAAGGGAGCTCTCAACAGGATATTCTACATACCAGTTCATGGAGTATTGTTCTCAATTGAGGTTCCTTCTTCTCATACTAATTTAGAACTTGTCAAGATAATTCAACCAAAACCATCACTGTCAGGTTGCAGCACAGCTGGCAGAACTATGTGGCACCCTAGGTCACATGGCACTGAATCTGCTGAAAAATGATGTGAGATTACAAGGTTAATAGAATGCTCAGAAATGATGTTGAAGGCTCAAAACCAGGCAAATATTGTCAATGCTGGAAAGAAAGTAAATTGGCCTAGAGATGCATCATCTGGGTGTAAGAACAGAGCACAGAGGCCTAGGATTTAAAATACTAGACAGGTAAGACCAGAGAAGATAGTATGTAGCCTGAGAGTAGCCTTATAATAGGGGTAGGGACTGGGAAAGAAGGTTCACACTTGCCCATCAAGGACACCCTTATGAAATCATGACATAGTTAGGTAGGCATCCTACGATTTTGTAGATACTTTTGGACTCATTACTAAAGCCAACTCATGATGAAATTGGGTGCAGAGCTGAGCGCTTGGAGCCAAGCATGGGATGATATGCAGGAAACTCAGAACCATTATCCATAGACCTTTTCCGGCAAACGTGGGATGTTTTGGACAGGACAAATGCAAAGGAGTTATTAAGGCAAAGGTAATAAGTGAAAAATGAACCCACAGACTTAAGTATTTGAGTTTGGTGTTGGATCAAGTGTCTTGGTTATCCAGTAATTCAACAGAAAATTGCATATATCTGTAACTAAAACTATGCTGGCATAGATACAATGGCACTGGAAGCAGAGATTCTTGAGAGCTTTCCAACACAGGGGCTCTATGCCTCCAATTATTTAGAACAGCACAGTTAGGCTTCAATCTGGAAAAATTTACCATAGGAAGCATGACATGAGATTCACTTACCACCTCTGAGCGGGCATAGGTCAGGAAACAGAGAAATCTTCAGGCAAAAACAGAAAGAGATACCACTAAGGAATACTACATAGTCCTTTGTACTCTATAGGCAATTCCACTTGCCTTACTGTACCATGCAAACCATGTCCCAAAGTGGGAAACCACCCACAGTTGTCTCCACTCTACCATGCTTATCATTGCACAATGGAGCTGCCAACAGGCAATTATACAGTCCATTTCATGGAGGACTGATTTCAGGTGAGATTCCTTCTCCTCATATGTGTTTACATTGTGTGACCTTAACAGAAGCAGTGTAGGTGATATATTGACACCAGCCAGAAGAATGTGGCACCATGTTCCATGTGATACTTAATCTGATTAAAAAGCATGGTACAAGGTTACAGGATTCAAAGATTCCTAACAAACATTCTGAGAGCATCAAAGCTAGGCAATATTTGTAAGAACTGGAAGGTTAGAAAATAGGTCTAGGGTAACATGTCTGGGTGTGTGCATACAGCAAAACTAGTTTCGTATTTGAGAGTGCCAAACATGAAATCCAGTGCAGGTGCATTTTGACCCGGAGGAGGCCTGCAAAGCGATTGTTTCATTATAGGGCAATGTTCAGGCTTACCCACAGTGAACATCCATGTGCATTTTGCACATATTTAGCTAGTGGTCTTTCTGAGGACTCAAATCTCAGGGCCTTTTAGTGGGGGAGTTTGACTGTACTTTTGGTGTAGAGGTAGGTGCCTAGCAACAAGTATGGTATGTTTAGCAGAGCACTAGAAGGAAAAGGTCTAAATATCAGAACATGCATACATGGTCCACTACATGTTGATCAGAAATAGGACTTGGAATGTAGAGATGGCAAAGGAAACTGGGGCTAAATAACGAAATTAGGAAGTTAGATGCAGAAGCAGCATGATAGACAAAGGCCTCTGGTTTTCTGCATGGTATGAACAGGAGAGATTCATGGAAACTATTCAGGCAGAGATATTGAGACAAAACGGCATTCATGTGTGGGTATAGAATGGGCATCTTGAGGCTCAGGAATTCAGCAGAGATAGAATAGGGTCCATGTTACTAGTTGTCTACTGGCAAAGATACAAGGTACTGAAAAGGAAGCTTCTGGAGAGCTCACAGACAAGGGAAAATCCCTGAGATGTTTGTCTCCACATATTGGGAATAGCACAGTTGGACTTAATTCGGGACAAACACCCTAGCAAATGGGGCAGGATTTTCATTCCCCATCACTCAAAGAAACAGAGGAGTAATCAAAGAACAAATCTACAGAAGAGAAATGACCTTGATATTATTAAGGAATACTACATAGTGCTTTGCACTACATAGATACACTTTTGTTTGTCATCTTGTAAAACCCCAAACTACCTTGCAAATATTGGCAACACCCACAGAGGACTCTTTATTCCTCTGAGAATCTTTACTCGCAGTAGCTTTCAATAGACTTTTCTACAGATCATTTCAAGGAATAATGTTGTCAATTGAGATTTCTACATCTCACATGAATCTAGGACATGTCAGTAAAACGCACCTCAAACTGTCATGGTGAGGCTCTACAATTATGTGATAGTACAGTCCACATTACGCGGAATCTTCTGAAAAAAAAAAAGATACAAGATAACAAGGTTAATAGAGTCCTGAAAAATGGTCTTGTATACTCAAAGTCAGGCAATCTGTGTCAGTACTGGAAATGCAGTATATCTGGCTGAGAGTATCATGTTTTGGGAGAAAGTACAGGGCAAAGTGGCCTGCTATTTGGAATACTAAACCAGGAAGCTCAGTGTAGGTACTCTATCCTGAGGAAGGACTGAGAATAGGAAAATGGAGTAGAGGGGAATATTCATAATTGCCCACAAGGGACACTGATACTAAATCTAGACATACTTGTATAGGCATCACACCATTGTGAGTATACTTCGGGAATCACAATTGCAGCAAAATCACCATGAAATTGGGCTCAGAGCTGAGTGCTTGGTGCTAAGCATGGGATGGTGTGCAGGAACATGGAAAACTACTTCTGTAGACCATCTTCTCCCAAGAATTTCCATAAGACACAGAACTGTCAGTACACAGATGGCAAATTAGGCTGGAGGATACGGAAAAAGTTGAGAAAGTTAGATGAGAAATCTTCATGCCCCGGGTTATGTGGATGTGTGGACATTAGAGTTCCAGGGAAGCTATTCAAGCAAAAGTGTTAGTAGAAATCTGCAGAGAGTTAGGCCTTAGAGAGTGGGGGTATATCAGACATCTTAGTTCTCTGAGGAACCAACTGAAATAGTTCAGGGTCAGTTGACCAGAACTATCTTTGCACACGGAGGATGGATCAAAATGGGGAACTTCTGGAGAGCTCACCAACAATGGACAGGGGCTGAGGTGTATGTCTCCAAATATAGTGAAGCACACTGGGGCATCATTCTCTGGAATCTTAACATTGTAATCCATTACTGTAAGAACACTGATCAGGAATCCAGTAAGAAACCTAAAGGCATGGACAGAAGCAGACAAACCGAAGAAGCACTACTCAATGATTTGTGCTCAATAATTACCTTGTCTTCCCTTCTTCTACAGCACAGAACCACCTCCCAAGTCGTGGTTACACTCATAGTGTGCTCCTCACTCCCATGATAATCATTACTCCAGTTGGGTCTCAAAACAGGTTTTACATACCTTTTCTTGGAAGAATGTTCTCAGCTGATTCTACATTGTGTCAAGTTAATACAAAACAAACTGTCGTGGGGTGAGGCTCTATCACATCTGGTAGACGAATGTGGTAATATGTTCTGCATTATGTGAAATCTGAAGAAAAATGGTGCAAGATTACAAGGTTAATAGAATCCAGATAAACATTCTGAGAGTCCCAAAGCAAGGCAATCTGTGTCAGAACTGGAAGTCCAATAAATGCGTCTAGAGAAGGGTGATGTGGAGGTGTGAATACCACAGTGTTGGTCTTGTCTTTGGAAATACTAAAGAGGGAAAATTGGAGCAGGTTCTGTGTGACCTGAAGGTGGCCTGTGAATGGGAGTTGGCACTGTAGGATAGGTTCAGTCTTGCCCATAATGTGTACCTATGCATAATCTTCACAAACTTTGCTAGACTCTACCATTGGTGCTTTTACTTGAGGACCTATAACTGGGGCATTTCAGCTGATAGAGTCTCACACTGAGTTTTGTTAAGAAAGGCTCACATGGCATTTTGCTGAAGAAAGATCCATGGGAGGACATGTGTTTTTTGAAGGTTGTATGAATACAGCTTACCTGACAGCTACAGGGGTCTGTGTAACTATCATGCAAAACACCATTGGTCTTGGCAGCATTAGGAAAGCAAGCATTTTTACTCCATACCATTTACACATACTCAGAGTTTCAATGGGCACCTGCTTTTGAGTTCTGAAAAGGCCCATTGTGTAATAACACATTTATTGGAAATAATGGAAATCCAAGCGAAACCACACGAAATAGAGTTAATAATGCTGTCACATATGTACACAATAATTTGAAGCAATTCTTTACATATTATAAAATATAGCATGTTACTGGTTTAACACACAATCCCACAGAACAAGCAATTATAGTAAGATCCTATAATACCTTAGAGGAAATGCTTATTTAAAAAAGTGAGAATAAAAATACTCTGTAGTGCATACCCAATAATGCTTTGTTAACAGTCAACATTTTTAATTTTGAAGAAAAATAACAGCAGCAGCTAAGACACAAAGTGTTATTAAAAACTGAAATACTAAACCACACTCAATATAGAATAAGTATTTGTTGACATTAGAATGTAAACCAGCAATAGTTTTAAGTTGGGGATGGGATGTGGTTATGTTCATGTATCTACAGTGAAGGAAAAGCATGGTTTCCAACAAAACATATAAAGATGAGATCTGACCAGTGAAAACCTCTTATCAGCTGAGACAGGAATGTCTTCACAAAGAAAATAGCCCAGGTGATTCAAAGACTGTCTCAATTCCTGATTTCTCCAAAGCCTGCACCCAAATCATCTTCAAATGGACTAGCCCTGATGATCAAGCACAGGGAGAGTAGAAAAACACAGAGACTAGACAATTTATACAAAGGACAGGCCATGATTACACTGGATAAACACAGAGATTGGGCAATAAATGCTACAGCTAGCTTTTTACAGAGTAACTATTTTTGCCTTGGCGACCAAAATGGGAATTCTTTGCCCTATTACAGTAGGAAGCAAGTATGTATAGGAAGGGCATGTTGCCAAACCCTTTCGCTGGGGTGGGTGATTTTGATTGCTTAATGTGGATATATAATAATAAACATTGTAGTTTTTTAATTATAGCATGTTAATAGAAATTTAAAATCATTTTGTTTGAATAATTAGGAATTTCGCGTTTTTTAATTATTGTCTATTGATGAAATTTTAAGTTGTCTGATTTATTGCCTATTAATAGAAAAGTATGGGTTTTGTTAAACACTGAAGAGTTATAGAAAATGAAGGTAATTTTATTGAAATTTTGAGTATTAGTAGAAATGTTCAGAAGTATAAATTATTGTATATTAATGGAAGTCAATTTTGTTTTCTTTGTTATATGATGATAGAAACAAAAATTCATTTGGTTTGAGTTACTGTACACTAAAAGAAATTTTACTTTTTTGTTTAATAATTGTATATTAATAAAAATTGAAAGGTTCTGTTTAATCATTCTATGCTCTTAGAAATTTAAATTTATTTTGTTAGATTATTTAGGACTGTATTATGTATAAGCAATTTAACTAAAATGTGATGGTTCTTATATTTATTTCTCTAGTGTATACATTGTTCATGTTAGAGAAAAGGAAATTCTTAAACAAAGGAGCATATGAGGTAGAAACTTGTGGGGCGTTTGGAAAGTCACTTAGGTAAAATGATGTTTGGCTGGGGTACTCATGTGAAAAGATGTTCTGCTAAAGAAAACATGTGAAAGGATCCATGAAGTTAAGAGTGACCCAACAGACAGGCAACAATGCTGGATGGTTTTGGTATGTCTTGCCATTCCTTAATGGACATCATTTGTCATAAGGTCATAGAGGGACACACAAGAACAATTTCGGGCCACATTCTGGGGACGACTTGATGCTTCCTCATACTCTGGCCTATTGGCAGCATGATGTCAGACTCACACAGACACTAGCTAAGACAGGCTCATATGGTGTTTTGGTGAGGAAAGACCCATGAGAGGACATGTGATACTTGCAGGGAGTATAAATACTACTTAACTCATACTTATGAGTCACTTTACAACACTCCGTCTGTCTCATTTCGTCTTCACTGCACATCAGTTCATTGAGAGAGGCAGGGCGCACAACTTCTGCCATCCCTGTTGGTCTGGTTCATTCCCTGTGACTCAAATCTATTCATAGGAGTGGGCTAGAAGAAAGGTTAAAGAAATTGAAAACACTTACTAAAAGAAGGATTTGAAAAGTCTACGACAAGGGTACCATACCAGGATAATGTATGAAATGTTGGGTGCATGTTCCCACCCAAGCAAGAGTGAGAAGGTCATTGGAAGGAAAAGGATTGATTGTAAATCTCATCATGCATTACTGATGAGTACTCTATGCATCAGAAGATAGACTGGGATGGTAGAGATGACAAAGGAAGCTGGAGGCTTCAAAAACAATCTAGGACACTGGATGCCGAAGCTACAAAAAAAGACCCAGTCCATGTAATGTGTATATGGTTAGTAAACAAGAGGTTCAGGGAAACCATTGGGAAAATGATGTTGTGAGGAATCTACATCTACAATTAGGCATCAGTGTGTTGGGTTGAATGGGTATCTTGGGCCTCCAAAGATTCAACAGAGATAGGTTGGGATCTGTGTGACAGGACTAACCCTGGTGGAGTGATGATGGCACTGTAACGAGAGCTTCGGGAGGACTCACCAACAAGAGACAATGACTGGTCTGATTGGCTTCCCATATAGGAACAGCACGGTTGGGCTTAATCTTTGAAACTCATCATATTAATCAGGTAACATTTTCATTGTCCATCACTAAAGGGAATACATGTGAGGAATCAAGGAAACAACCTAGAGGAAAGAACTTAAAAATTATCACTGAGGAATACTACACAATGCATTGCAGTACACTGGTATCTCTACTTGCCTCCTGGTACAACCCAAATAACCCAAAACTTGGCAATACCCAGAGAGGGATCCACACTAATAGAGTCAGTACTCAAGGGAGCTCTCAACAGGATATTCTACATACCAGTTCATGGAGTATTGTTCTCAAATGAGGTTCCTGCTTCTCATACTACTTTAGAACTTGTCAAGATAATTCAACCGAAACCATCACTGTCAGGTTGCAGCACAGCTGGCAGAGCTATGTGGCAGCCTGGGTCACATGGCACTGAATCTGCTGAAAAAAATGATGTGAGATTACAAGGTTAATAGAATGCTGGGAAATGATGTTGAAGGCTCAAAGCAAGGCAAATTTTGTCAATGCTGTAAAGAGAGGAAATTGGCCTAGAGATGCATCATCTGGGTGTAAGGACAGAGCACAGAGCGCTAGGATTTATAATACTAGACAGGCAAGTCCAGAGAAGTTAGTATGTAGCCTGAGGGTAGCCTGAGTATAGGGGTAGGGACTGGGAAAGAATGTTCACACTTGCCCATCAAGGACACCCTTGTGAAATCATGACATAGTTAGGTAGGCATCCTACGATTTTGTGGATACTTGTGGACTCATTACTAAAGCCAACTCACCATGAAATTGGGTGCAGAGCTGAGCGCTTGGAGCCGAGCATGGGATGATAAGCAGGAAACTCGGAAAAATTATCCATAGACCTTTTCTGGCAAACATGGGATGTTTTGGACAGGACAGATGTAAAGGATCTATTAAGGCAAAGGTACTGAGTGAAAAATGACCACACAGACTTAAGTATTTGAGCATGGTGTTGGACCAAGTATCTTGGTTATCCAGTAATTCAACAGAAAATTGCATATTTCTGTAACTAAAACTATGCTGGCATAGTTACAATGGCACTGGAAGCAGAGACTCTTGAGAGCTTACCAACAGAGGGGCTGTATGCCTCCAATTTTTTAGAACAGCACAATTAGGCTTCATTCTGGAAAAAATTACCATAGTAAGCATGACATGAGATTCACTTACTACTTCTGAGCAGGCATAGGTCAGGAAACAGAGAAATCTTCAGGCAGAAACAGAAAGAGATACCACTAAGGAATACTACATAGTCCTTTGTACTCTATACGTAATTCTACTTGCCTTACTGTACCATGCAAACCATGTCCCAAAGATGGAAACCACTCACAGATGTCTCCACTCTTTCATACTTATCATTGCACAATGGAGCTCCCAAAAGGCCATTATACAGTCCATTTCATGGAGGAATATTTCAGGTGATATTCCTTCTCCTCATATGTGTTTACATTGTGTGACCCTAACAGAAGCAGTGTAGATGATATATTGACACCAGCCAAAAGAATATGACACCATGTTCCATGTGATACTTAATCTGATTAAAAAGCATGGTACAAGATTACAGGATTGATATATTCCTAACAAACATTCTGAGAGCATCAAAGCTAGGCAATCTTTGTAAGAACTGGAAGGACAGAAAATAGGTCTAGGGTAACATGTCTGGCTGGGTGCACACAGCAAAAGTAGTTTAGTATTTGAGAGTGCAAAACATGGAATCCCAGTGCAGGTGCATTTTGACCAAGAGGAGGCCTGCGAAGCAATAGTTTCATTATAGGGCAATGTTCAGGATTGCCCACAATGAACACCCATGTGCATTTTGCACATATTTAGCTAGTGGTCTACCTGAGGACACAAATCTCAGGGCCTTTTAGTGTGGGAGTTTCACTCTACTTTTGGTGTAGAGCTAGATGCCTAGCAACAAGTATGGTATATTTAGCAGGGCACTAGAAAAGAAAGGTCTCTATATAACAACATGCATACCTCGTCCACTACATGTTGATCAGTAATAGGACTTGGAATGTAGAGTTGGCAAAGGAAACTGGGGCTAAATAATGAAATTAGGAAGTTAGATGCAGAAGCACCATGAAAGACAAAGACCTCACGTTTTCTGCCAGGTATGAAGAGCAGAGATTCATGGAAACAATTCAGGCAGAGATATTGAGACAAAACGGCATTCATGTGTGGGTATAGAATGGGCATCTTGAGTCTCAGGAATTCAGCAGAGATAGAATAGGGTCCATGTTACTAGTTGTCTACTGGCAAAGTTACAAGGTACTGAAAAGTAAGCTTTTGCAGAGCTCACATACAAGGGAAAATGCCTGAGATGTATGTCTCCACATATTGGTAATAGCACAGTTGGACTTAATTAGGGACAAACATACCATAGCAAATGTGGCATGATCTTCATTCCTCATCACTCAAAGAAACAGAAGAGTAATCAAAGAAGAAATCTAGAGAAGAGACATGAATTTGATACTAATAAGGAATACTACATAGTGCTTTGCACTACACAGAAACACTTTTGTTTGTCATCTTGTTAAACCCCAAACTACTTTGCAAAAATTGACAACACGCACAGAGGACTCCTTAGTCCGCTGAGATTCTTTACTCACAGTAGATTTCAATAGACTTTTCTACAGATCATTTCAAGGAATAATGTTGTCAATTTAGATTCCTACATCTCAAATGACTCTAGAACATGTCAGTAAAATGCACCTCAAACTGTCATGGTGAGGCTCTATAATTATGTGATAGTACAGTCCACATGACTGGGAATCTTCTGGAAAAAAAATGGATACAAGATAACAAGTTAATAGAGTCCTGAAAAATGGTCTTGAATGCTCAAACCCAGGCAATCTGTGTCAGTACTGCAGATACAGATTTTTTGGCTCGAGAGAATCATGTTCTGGGAGAAAGGACAGGGCAAAGTGGCCTGGGATTTGGAATACTAAACAAGGAAGCTCAGTGTAGGTACACTATCCTGAGGAAGGACTGAGTATAGGAAAACGGACTAGAGGGGAATATTCAAAATTGAACACAAGGGACACCGATACTAAATCTAGACATACTTGTGTAGGCATCACACCATTGTGAGTATACTTCTGGACACACTATTGCAGCAAACTCACCATGAAATTGGGCTCAGAGCTGAGTGCTTGTGGCTAAACATGGGATGGTGTGCAGGAACATGGAAAACTACTTCTGTAGACCATCTTCTCCCAAGCATTTCCATAATACACAGAACTGTCAGTATACAGATGGCAAAGTAGGCTGGAGGATAGGGAAACAGTTGAGAAAGTTAGATGAGAAATCTTCATGCCCCAGGTTGTGTGGATGTGTGCACAGTAGAGTTCCAGGGAAGCTATTCAAGCAAAAGTGTTAGTAGAAATCTGCATAGAGATAGGCCTTAGAGTGTGGTGGTATATTGGATATCTTATTTCTCTGAGGAAGCAACTGAAATAGTGCAGGGTCAGTTTGACCAGAAGTATCCTTGCACACTGAGGATGCATCAAAATGGGGTACTTCTGGAGAGCTCACCAACAATGGACAGGGGCTGAGGTGTATGTCTCTAAATATAGTGAAGCACAGTGGGGCATCATTCTCTGCAATCTTAACATCATAATCTGGGAAGCATCTTCAATGTCCATTACTGTAAGAACACTGATCAGGAATCCAGTAAGAAACCTAAAGGCATGGACAGAAGCAGACAAACCGAAGAAGCACTACTCAATGATTTGTGCTCAATAAGTACCTTATCTTCCCTTCTTCTACACAACTGAACCACCTCCCAAATCGTGGTTACACTCGTAGTGTGCTCCACACTCCCATGATAATCATTACTCCAGTTGGGTCGCAAAACACGTTTTACAAACCTTTTCTTGGAAGAATGTTCTCAGCTGATTCTACATCGTGTCAAGTTGATACAAAACAAACTGTCATAGGATGAGGCTCTATCACATCTGGTAGAAGAATGTGGTAATATGTTCTGCATGATGTGAAATCTGAAGAAAAATGGTGCAGGATTACAAGGTTAATAGAATCCAGATAAACATTCTGAGAGTCCCAAAGCAAGGCCATCTGTGTCAGAACTGGAAGTCCAATAAATGCGTCTAGAGAAGGGTGTTGTGGAGATGTGAACACCACAGTGTTGGTCTTGTCTTTGGAAATACTAAAGAGGGAAAATTGGAGCAGGTTCTGTGTTTCCTGAAGGTGGCCTGTGAATAGGAGTTGGCACTGTAGGATAGGTTCAGTCTTGCCCATAGTGTGTACCTATGCATAATCGTCACAAACTTTGCTAGACTCTACCATTGGTGCTTTTACTTGAGGACCTATAACTGGAGCATTTCATCTGATAGAGTCTCGCACTGAGTTTTGTTAAGAAAGGCTCACATGGCATTTTGCTAAAGAAAGATCCATGGGAGGACATGTGTTTTTTGAAGGTTGTATGAATACAGCTTACCTGACAGCTACAGGGGTCTGTGTAACTATCATGCAAAACACCATTGGTCTTGGCAGCATTAGGAAAGCAAGCATTTTTACTCCATACCATTTACACATACTCAGAGTTTCAATGGGCACCTGCTTTTGAGTTCTGAAAAGGCCCATTGTGTAATAACACATTTACTGGAAATAATGGAAATCCAAGCGAAACCACACAAAATACAGTTAATAATGCTTTCACATATGTACACAATAATTTGAAGCAATTCTTTACATATTATAAAATATAGCATGTTACTGGTATAACACACAATCCCACAGAACAAGCAATTATAGAAAGATCCTATAATACCTTTAAGAAATGCTTATTTTAAAAAGTGAGAATAAAAATACTTTGTAGTACATACCCAATAATGCTTTGTTATCAGTCAACTTTTTTAATTTTGAAGAAAAATAACTGCAGCAGCTAAGACACAAAGTGTTATTAAAAAATGAAATACTAAACCACACTCAATATAGAATAAGTATTTGTTGACATTAGAATGTAAACCAGCAATAGTTTTAAGTTGGGGATGGGATGTGGTTATGTTCATGTATCTACAGTGAAGGAAAAGCATGGTTTCCAACAAAACATATAAAGATGAGATCTGACCAGTGAAAACCTCTTATCAGCTGAGACAGGAATGTCTTCACAAAGAAAATAGCCCAGGTGATTCAAAGACTGTCTCTTTTCCTGATTTCTCCAAAGCCTGCACCCAAATTAACTTCAAATGGACTAGCCCTCATGATCAAACACAGGGATAGTAGAAAAACACAGAGACTAGACAATTATTACAAAGGACAGGCCATGCTTACACTGGATAAACACAGAGATTGGGCAATAAATGCTACAGCTAGCTTTTTACAGAGTAACTATTTTTGCTTTGGTGACCAAAATGGGAATTCTTTGCCCTATTACAGTAGGAAGCAAGTATGTATAGGAAGGCCATGTTGCCAAACCCTTAAGCTGGCGTGGGTGATTTTGATCGCTTAATGTGTTATGGTTCTTATCATCTAGAGTGTTAGGTATCTTGCCTAATTACTGCACATTGCTGAAAATTTAGGATGTTTTTGTTTGATTATTGTATATTGAAATGAATTTAAATTTGTTTTGTTTAAAATGTTATATATTCAGGGAAATTTAAGGTTTTCGTTTAAGTATTGGATAGCGATTGAAATTTAAGGTTTTCTGTTACTGTATATTAATAGAAATTTTAAAATTTTGTTTCATTAATCTATGTTGAAAGAAATTTAAATTCATTTCGTTTGAATTATGGTATATTAATAGAAATGTAAACTCATCTTTTTTAAATTATTGTAAACTAATGGAAATTTAAGTTTTTGTTTACTTGTTGTATATTGAAAGAATTTTAACGTCCTTTTGTGTGAATTATAGTATATTAATAGAAATGTATAGCCATTTTGTATGAATAATTGTAAATTAATAGAAATTTAAATTTTTTGTTTCATTAATGCATATTGATAAAAATTTCGAGTCATTTGTTTAAATTATTATGTATTAAATTATATTTAGTGCTTTTGTTTAATTGTAGATTTATATAAAATTAAATTCATTTTGAATTAGTGTATATTAATGGGTATATAAAGTTTTTGCTTACTTATTTTACATTGAAAGAAATTTAAAGTTGTTTTGCTTGAATTACTGTATATTAGAAAGTCATTTTGTTTGAATATTTGTACATTAATATGAATTAAAGGTGTTTGTTTATTTATTGGATATTGATAGCATTTAAAAGACATTTGAATAATTGCATATTAATAGAAATTTATATTTTGTACATTAATATAAAATTTGATGTCATTTTATTTGAATTTTTGCTTATTGATTGAAATTTAAATTCATTTTTTGAAATAATTTTATGTTAGTAGAATTTTAAGATTTTTGTTTAAGTACTCTATATTGGTACAAATTTTGTTTGTTTTTAATTTCTTTATTTATAAAAATTCAAAGTCATTATTTTTGAAATGTCGAATATTAATAGATGTTTAGTGTTTTTTAAATTATCATATATTAATAGAACTTTGTTCTGTTTTGTTGCATCTTTACATATATTTATGCTTTTGTTTAATATTGTTTTTGAATAGAGATTTAAAATCATTTTGTTTGGATTATTCTACATTAAAAGAAATTTAATGATATTATATTTGAATAAATGTTTAATAAAAAACTTATATTTTTGTTTAAGATTTGTATATTGATTGAAATTTAATGTCATGATTTTTGGATTATTTTATATTATTAGAAATTTGATGTCATTTTTTAATTAAATGCATATTAATAAAAATTTTATGATTTTTTTAAATTGTTATATACAGATAAAAATTTAAGGTCATTTTGTGTGGATTGTTGTATATTAATAGAAATTAGATTTCTTTTTTTGAATTAAGTATATAGTAATAAACATTTTAGTATTTTTAAATTATTGCATATTGATAGAAATTTAAAATCATTATGTTTGAATAATTACATCAATAGGTATTTAGTGTGCTTTTAATAATTTTCTATTGATGAAATTCTAAGTTGTCTGATTTATTGCCTATTATTCGAAAAGTATGGGTTTTGGTAAATACTGAGAGTAATAGAAAATTAAGGTAATTTTATTGAAATATTGAATATTAGTAGAAATGTTCAGAAGTATGAATTATTGTATATTAATGGCATTCAATTTTGTTTTCTGTTTTATATGGTGATAGAAACAAAAATTCATTTGGCTTCAATTACTGTACACTAAAAGAAATTTTACTTTTTTGTTTAATTATTGTATATTAATAAAAATTGAAAGGTTCTGTTTAATCATTCTATGCTCTTAAAATGTAAAGTAATTTTGTTAGATTATTTAGGACTGTATTATGTATAAGCCATTTAACTAAAACATGATGGTTCTTACATTTATTTCTCTAGTGTATACATTGTTCATGTTAGAAAAAAGGAAAATTCTTAAACAAAGGAGCATATGAAGTGGAAACTAGTGGGCCATTTGGAAAGTCACTTAGGTAAAATGATGTTTGGCTGGGGTACTCATGTGAAAAGATGTTCTGCTAAAGAAAACATGTGAAAGGATCCATGAAGTTAAGAGGGACCTAACAGACAGGCAACAATGCTGGATGGTTTTGGAATGTCTTGCCATTCCTTAATGGACATCATTTGTCATAAGGTCATAGAGGGACACACAAGAACAATTTCGGGCCACATTCTGGGGACGTCTTGATGCTTCCTCATACTACTGCGTATTGGCAGAATGATGTCAGATTCACACAGACACTAGCTAAGACAGGCTCATATGGTGTTTTGCTGAGGAAAGACCCATGAGAGGACATGTTATTCTTGCAGGGAGTATAAATACTACTTAACTTATACTTATGAGTCACTTTACAACACTCCCTCCATCTCATATCTTCTTCACTGCATTTCAATTCATTGCGAGAGGCAGTGCACACAACTTCTGTCATCCCTGTTGGTCTGGATCATTCCCTGTGACTCAAACCTATTCACAGGAGTGGGCTAGAAGAAAGGATAAAGAAATTGAAAACACTTACTAAAAGAAGGATTTGAAAAGTCTAAGAAAAGGGTACCATAACAGAATAATGTGTGAAATGTTGGGTGCAGGTTACCAACCAAGCAAGAGTGAGAAGGTCAGAGGAAGGAAAATGATTGATTGTAAATCTCATCTTGCATTACTGAAGAGTACTCTAGCCATCAGAAGACAGACTGGGATGGTAGAGATGACAAAGGAAGCTGGAGGCTTCAAAAACAATTGAGGACACTGGATGCCGATGCTGCAAAAAGAGACCCAGGCCATGTAATGTGTATATGGTTAGTAAACAAGAGGTTCAGGGAAACCATTGGGAAAAAGATATTGTGAGGAATCTGCATCTACAATTAGGCATCAATGTGTTGGGTGGAATGGGTATCTTGGGCCTCCAAAGATTCAACAGAGATAGGTTGGGATCTGTGTGACAGGACTAACCCTCCTGGAGTGATGATGGCACTGTAACAAGAGCTTCGGGAGGACTCACCAACAAGAGACAATGACTGGTCTGATTGGCTCCCCATATAGGAACAGCATGGTTGGGCTTAATCTTGGAAACTCATCATATTAAGCAGGTAACATTTTCACTGTCCATCACTAAAGGGAATACATGTGAGGAATCAAGGAAACAACCTAGAGGAAAGAACTTAAAAATTATCACTGAGGAATACTACACAATGCATTGCAGTACACTGGTATCTCTACTTGCCTCCTGGTACAACCCAAATAACCCAAAACTTGGCAATACCCAGAGAGGGATCCACACTATTAGAGTCAGTACTCAAGGGAGCTCTCAACAGGATATTCTACATACCAGTTCATGGAGTATTGTTCTCAATTGAGGTTCCTTCTTCTCTTACTACTTTAGAACTTGTCAAGATAATTCAACCGAAACCATCACTGTCAGGTTGCAGCACAGCTGGCAGAACTATGTGGCAGCCTGGGTCACATGGCACTGAATCTGCTGAAAAATGATGTGAGATTACAAGCTTAATAGGATGCTGGGAAATGATGTTGAAGGCTCAAAGCCAGGCAAATTTTGTCAATGCTGGAAAGAGAGGAAATTGGCCTAGAGATGCATCATCTGGGTGTAAGGACAGAGCACAGAGGGCTAGGATTTATAATACTAGACAGGGAAGACCAGAGAAGATAGTATGTAGCCTGAGGGTAGCCTGAGAATAGGGGTAGGGACTGGGAAAGAAGGTTCACACTTGCCCATCAAAAACACCCTTGTGAAATCATGACATAGTTAGGTAGGCATCCTACGATTTTGTGGATACTTGTGGACTCATTACTAAAGCCAACTCACCATGAAATTGGGTGCAGAGCTGAGCGCTTGGAGCCAGGCATGGGATGATAAGCAGGAAACTCAAAAACATTATCCATAGACCTTTTCTGGCAAACATGGGATGTTTTGGACAGGACAGATGCAAAGGAGCTATTAAGGCAAAGATACTGAGTGAAAAATGAACCCACAGACTTAAGTATTTGAGTTTGGTGTTGGATCAAGTGTCTTGGTTATCCAGTAATTCAATAGAAAATTGCATATTTCTGTAACTAAAACTATGCTGGCATAGTTACAATGGCACTGGAAGTAGAGATTCTTGAGAGCTTACAAACAGAGGGGCTGTATGCCTCCAATTATTTAGAACAGCACAGTTAGGCTTCATTCTGGAAAAATTTACCATAGTAAGCATGACATGAGATTCACTTACTACCTCTGAGCGGGCATAGAGAAACAGAGAAATCTTCAGGCAAAAAGGGAAAGAGATACCACTAAGGAATACTACATGGTCCTTTGTACTCTATAGGTAATTCCACTTGCCTTATTTTACCATGCAAACCATGTCCCAAAGATGGGAACCACCCACAGATGTCTCCACTCTACCATACTTATCATTGCACAATGGAGCTGCCAACAGGCCATTGTACAGTCCATTTCATGGAGGAATGTTTTCAGGTGAGATTCCTTCTCCTCATATGTGTTTACATTGTGTGAATTTAACAGAAGCAGTGTAGGTGATATATTGACACCAGCCAGAAGAATGTGGCACCATGTTCCATGTGATACTTAATCTGATTATAAAGCATGGTACAATTACAAGATTAATAGATTCCTAACAAACATTCTGAGAGCAACAAAGCTAGGCAATCTTTGTAAGAACTGGAAGGACAGAAAATAAGTCTAGGGTAACATGTCTGGGTGTGTGCATACAGCAAAACAAGTTTCCTATTTGTGGGTGCCAAACATGGAATCCCAGTGCAGGTGCATTTTGAACAGGAGGAGGCCTGTGAAGCAATTGTTTTATTATAGGGCAATGTTCAGGCTTACCCACAATGAACATCCATGTGCATTTTGCACACATTTAGCTAGTGGTCTTTCTGAGGACACAAAGCTCAGGGCCTTTTAGTGTGGGAGTTTCGCTGGACTTTTGGTGTAGAGCTAGGTGCCTAGCAACAAGTATGGTAGGCATAGCCGGGCACTAGACAGGAAAGGTCTCTATATCACAACATGCATACCTGGTCCACTACATGTTGATCAGAAATAGGACTTGGAATGTAGAGATGGCAAAGGAAACTGGGGCTAAATAATGAAATTAGGAAGTTAGATGCAGAAGAAGCATGATAGACAAAGGCCTCAGGTTTTCTGCATGGTATGAACAGGAGAGATTCATGGAAACTATTCAGGCAGAGATATTGAGACAAAACGGCATTCATGTGTGGGTATAGAATGGGCAACTTGAGTCTCAGGAATTCAGCAGAGATAGAATAGGGTACATGTTACTAGTTGTCTCCGGAAAAGTTAAAAGGTACTGAAAAGGAAGCTTCTGGAGAGCTCACAAACAAGGGAAAATGCCTGAGATGTATGTCTCCACATATTGGTAATAGAACAGTTGAACTTAATTCTGGACAAACACACCATAGCAGTTGGGGCACGATCTACATCACTCAAAGAAACAGAAGAGTAATCAAAGAAGAAATCTAGAGGACAGACATGAACTTGATACTAATAAGGAATACTACATAGTGCTTAGCACTACATAGACACACTTCTGTTTTTCATCTTGTAAAACCCTAAACTACCTTGCAAATATTGGCAATACCCACAGAGGACTCCTTAGTCCTCCTAGAATCTTTACTCACAGTAGTTTTCAATAGATTTTCCTACAGATCATTTCAAGGAATAATGTTGTCAATTTAGATTCCTACATCTCACATGACTCTAGAACATGTCAGTAAAATGCACCTCAAACCGTCATGGTGAGGCTCTATAATTATGTGATAGTACAGTCCACATGACTGGGAATCTTCTGAAAAAAAATGATACAAGATAACAAGTTAATAGAGTCCTGAAAAATGGTCTTGAATGCTCAAAGCCAGGCAATCGGTGTCAGTACTGGAAATACAGTATATTTGGCTGAGAGTATCATGTTTTGGGAGAAAGGACAGGGCAAAGTGGCCTGCTATTTGGAATACTAAACAAGGAAGTTCAGTGTAGGTACTCTATCCTGAGGAAGAATTGAGAATAGGAAACGGACTGGAGGGGAATATTCATAATTGCCCACAAGGGACACTGATCCTAAATCTAGACATACTTGTGTAGGCATCACACCATTGTGAGTATACTTCTGGACTCACTATTGCAGCAAACTCACCATGAAATTGGGCTCAGAGCTGAGTGCTTGTGGCTAAACATGGGATGGTGTGCAGGAACATGGAAAACTACTTCTGTAGACCATCTTCTCCCAAGCATTTCCATAAGACACAGAACTGGCAGTACACAGATGGCAAAGTAGGCTGGAGGATAGGGAAACATTTGAGAAAGTTAGATGAGAAATCTTCATGCCCCGGGTTGTGTGGATGTGTGGACAGTAGAGTTCCAGGGAAGCTATTCAAGCAAAAGTGTTAGTAGAAATCTGCATAGAGAGTTAGGCCTTAGAGTGTGGGGGTATATCGGATATCTTAGTTCTCTGAGGAAGCAACTGAAATAGTGCAGGGTCAGTTTGACCAGAACTATCCTCACACACTGAGGATGCATCAAAATGGGGAACTTCTGGAGAGCTCACCAACAATGGACAGGGGCTGAGGTGTATGTCTCCAAATATAGTGAAGAACAGTGGGGCATCATTCTCTGGAATCTTAACATCATAATCTGGGAAGCATCTTCAATGTCCATTACTCTAAGAACACCTATCAGGAATCCAGTAAGAAACCTAAAGGCATGGACAGAAGTAGACAAACCGAAGAAGCACTACTCAATGATTTGTGCTCAATAATTACCTTGTTTTGCTTGTTCTACAACAGAGAACCACCTCCCAAATCGTGGTTACACTCATAGTGTGCTCCGCAATCCCATGATAAACATTATTCCAGTTGGGTCTCAAAACACGTTTTACAAACCTTTTCTTGGAAGAATGTTCTCAGCTGATTCTACATTGTGTCAAGTTAATACAAAACACACTGTCATGTGGTGAGGCTCTATCACATCTGGTAGACGAATGTGGTAATATGTTCTGCATGATGTGAAATCTGAGGAAACATGGTGCAAGATTACAAGGTTAATAGAATCCAGATCAACATTCTGAGAGTCCCAAAGCAAGGCAAACTGTGTCAGAACTGGAAGTCCAAAAAATGGGTCTACAGAAGGGTGTTGTGGAGGTGTGAACACCACAGTGTTGGTCTTGTCTTAGGGAATACTAAAGAGGGAAAATTGGAGCAGGTTCTGTGTTTCCTGAAGGTGGCCTGTGAATAGGAGTTTGCACTGTAGGATAGGTTCAGTCTTGCCCATAATGTGTACCCATGCATAATCTTCACAAACTTTGCTAGACTCTACCATTGGTGCTTTTACTTGAGGACTTATAACTGGAGCATTTCAGTTGATAGAGTCTTGCACTGAGTTTTGTTAAGAAAGGCTCACATGGCATTTTGCTAAAGAAAGATCCATGGGAGGACATGTGTTTTTGAAGGTTGTATGAATACAGATTACCTGATAGCTATAGGGGTCTGTGTAACTATCATGACAAAACACCAATGGTCTTCACAGTATTAGGAAAGCAAGCATTTTTACTCCATACCATTTACACATACTCAGAGTTTCAATGGGCACCTGCTTTTGAGTTCTGAAAAGGCCCATTGTGTAATAACACATTTACTGGAAATAATGGAAATCCAAGCGAAACCACACAAAATACAGTTAATAATGCTTTCAAATATGTACACAATAATTTGAAGCAATTCTTTACATATTATAAAATATAGCATGTTACTGGTATAACACACAATCCCACAGAACAAGCAATTATAGAAAGATCCTATAATACCTTTAAGAAATGCTTATTTTAAAAAAGTGAGAATAAAAATACTCTGTAGTGCATACCCAATAATGCTTTGTTATCAGTCAACTTTTTTAAATTTGAAGAAAAATAACAGCAGCAGCTAAGACACAAAGTGTCATTAAAAATGAAATACTAAACCACACTCAATATAGAATAAGTATTTGTTGACATTAGAATGTAAACCAGCAATAGTTTTAAGTTGGGGATGGGATGTGGTTATGTTTACTTATCTACAGTGAAGGAAATGCATGGTTTCCAACAAAACATATAAAGATGAGATCTGACCAGTGAAAACCTCTTATCAGCTGAGACAGGAATGTCTTCACAAAGAAAATAGCATAGGTGATTCAAAGACTGTCTCTTTTCCTGATTTCTCCAAAGCCTGCACCCAAATTAACTTCAAATGGACTAGCCCTCATGATCAAACACAGGGATAGTAGAAAAACACAGAGACTAGACAATTATTACAAAGGACAGGCCATGCTTACACTGGATAAACACAGAGATTGGGCAATAAATGCTACAGCTAGCTTTTTACAGAGTAACAATTTTTGCTTTGGTGACCAAAATGGGAATTCTTTGCCCTATTACAGTAGGAAGCAAGTATGTATAGGAAGGCCATGTTGCCAAACCCTTAAGCTGGGGTGGGTGATTTTGATGTGTTATGGTTCTTATCATTGTTAGGTGTTTTGCTTTTATTGCACATTGCTGAAATTTAGGTGTTTTTGTTTGATTATTGTATATTGAAATGAATTTAAATTTGTTCTGTTTATAATGTTATATATTCAGGGAAATTTAAGGTTTTCGTTTAAGTATTGGATAGCGATTGAAATTTAAGGTTTTCTGTTACTGTATATTAATAGAAATTTTAAAATTTTTTTCATTAATCTATGTTGAAAGAAATTTAAGTTCATTTCGTTTGAATTATGGTATATTAATAGAAATGTAAACTCATCTTTTTTAAATTATTGTAAACTAATGGAAATTTAAGTTTTTGTTTACTTATTGAATATTGAAAGAATTTTAACGTCCTTTTGTGTGAATTATAGTATATTAATAGAAATGTATAGCCATTTTGTATGAATAACTGTAAATTAATAGAAATTTAACGTTTTTGTTTCATTAATGCATATTGATAAAAATTTGGAGTCATTTGTTTAAATTATTATGTATTAAATTATATTTAGTGCTTTTGTTTAATTGTAGATTTATATAAAATTAAATTCATTTTGAATTAGTGTATATTAATGGGTATATAAAGTTTTTGCTTACTTATTTTACATTGAAAGAAATTTAAAGTTGTTTGCTTGAATTACTGTATATTAGAACGTCATTTTGTTTGAATATTTGTACATTAATATCAATTAAAGGTGTTTGTTTATTTATTGGATATTGATAGCATTTAAAAGACATTTGAATAATGACATATGAATAGAAATTTATATTTTGCACATTAATATAAACTTTGATGTCATTTTATTTGAATTTTTGCTTATTGATTGAAATTAAAATTCATTTTTTGAAATAATTTTGTTAGTAGAATTTTAAGATTTTTGTTTAAGTATAATATAGAGATATTGGTACAAATTTTGTTTTTTTTTTAATTTCTTTATTTATAAAAATTCAAAGTCATTATTTTTGAAATGTCGAATAATAATAGATGTTTAGTGTTTTTTAAATTATCATATATTAATAGAACTTTGTTCTGTTTTGTTGCATATTTACAGATATTTATGCTTTTGTTTAATATTGTTTTTGAATAGAGATTTAAAATCATTTTGTTTGGATTATTCTACATTAAAAGAAATAAAAAACTTATATTTTTGCTTAAGATTTGTATATTGATTGAAAATTAATGTCATGTTTTTTGGATTATTGTATATTATTAGAAATTTGATGTCATTTTTTGAATTAAATGCATATTAATGAAAATTTTATGATTTTTTTAAATTGTTATATACAGATAAAAATTTAAGGTCATTTTGTGTGGATTGTTGTATATTAATAGAAATTAGATTTCTTTTTTTTGATTTAAGTATATAGTAATAAACTTTTTAGTATTTTTAAATTATTGGATATTGATAAAATTTAAAATCATTATGTTTGAATAATTACATCAATAGGTATTTCGTGTGCTTTTAATAATTTTCTATTGATGAAATTCTAAGTTGTCTGATTTATTGCCTATTAAAAGAAAAGTATGGGTTTTGATAAATACTGAGAGTAATAGAAAATCAAGGTAATTTTATTGAAATGTTGAATATTAGTAGAAATGTTCAGAAGTATGAATTATTGTATATTAATGGCATTCAATTTTGTTTTCTGTTTTATATGGTGATAGAAAGAAAAATAAATTTGGCTTCAGTTACTGTACATTAAAAGAAATTTTACTTTTTTGTTTAATTATTGTATATTAATAAAAATTGAAAGGTTCTGTTTAATCATTCTATGCTCTTAGAAATTTAAATTTATTTTGTTAGATTATTTAGGACTGTATTATGTATAAGCCATTTAACTAAAATGTGATGGTTCTTGCATTTATTTCTCTAGTGTATACATTGTTCATGTTAGAGAAAAGGAAAATTCTTAAACAAAGGAGCATATGAAGTGGAAACTTGTGGGGCATTTGGAAAGTCACTTAGGTAAAATGATGTTTGGCTGGGGTACTCATGTGAAAAGATGTTCTGCTAAAGAAAACATGTGAAAGGATCCAAGAAGTTAAGAGGGACCCAACAGACAGGCAACAATGCTGGATGGTTTTGGTATGTCTTGCCATTCCTAAATGGACATCATTTGTCATAAGGTCATAGAGGGACACACAAGAACAATTTCGGGCCACATTCTGGGGATTCTTGATGCTTCCTCATACTCTGCCTATTGGCAGAATGATGTCAGACTCACACAGACACTAGCTAAGACAGGCTCATATGGTGTTTTGGTGAGGAAAGACCCATGAGAGGACATGTGATACTTGCAGGGAGTATAAATACTACTTAACTGATACTTATGAGTCACTTTACAACACTCCCCTGTCTCATTTCTTCTTCACTGCATATCAGTTCATTGAGAGAGGTGGGCACACAACTTCTGTCATCCCTGTTGGTCTGGTCATTCCCTGTGACTCAAACCTATTCACAGGAGTGGGCTAGAAGAAAGGTTAAAGAAATTGAAAACACTTACTAAAAGAAGGATTTGAAAAGTCTAAGACAAGGGTACCATACCAGAATAATGTGTGAAATGTTGGGTGCATGTTACCACCCAAGCAAGAGTGAGAAGGTCAGTGGAAGGAAAAGGATTGATTGTAAATCTCATCATGCAATACTGATGAGTACTCTAGCATCAGAAGCAGGACTGTGATGGTAGAGATGACAAAGGAAGCTGGAGGCTTCAAAAACAATTGAGGACACTGGATGCCGATGCTGCAAAAAGAGACCCAGGCCATGTAATGTGTATATGGTTAGTAAACAAGAGGTTCAGGGAAACCATTGGGAAAAAGGATGTTGTGAGGAATCTGCATCTACAATTAGGCATCAATGTGTTGGGTGGAATGGGTATCTTGGGCCTCAAAGATTCAACAGAGACAGGTTGGGATCTGTGTGACAGGACTAACCCTGGTGGAGTGATGATGGCACTGGAACAAGAGCTTCGGGAGGACTCACCAACAAGAGACAATGACTGGTCTGATTGGCTCCCCATATAGGAACAGCATGTTGGGCTTAATCTTTGAAACTCATCATATTAAGCAGGTAACATTTTCACTGTCCATCACTAAAGGGAATACATGTGAGGAATCAAGGAAACAACCTAGAGGAAAGAACTTAAAAATTATCACTGAGGAATACTACACAATGCATTGCAGTACACTGGTATCTCTACTTGCCTCCTGGTACAACCCAAATAACCCAAAACTTGGCAATACCCAGAGAGGGATCCACACTATTAGAGTCAGTACTCAAGGGAGCTCTCAACAGGATATTCTACATACCAGTTCATGGAGTATTGTTCTCAATTGAGGTTCCTTCTTCTCATACTACTTTAGAACTTGTCAAGATAATTCAACCGAAACCATCACTGTCAGGTTGCAGCACAGCTGGCAGAACTATGTGGCAGCCTGGGTCACATGGCACTGAATCTGCTGAAAAAAATGATGTGAGATTACAAGGTTAATAGAATGCTGGGAAATGATGTTGAAGGCTCAAAGCAAGGCAAATTTTATCAATGCTGGAAAGAGAGGAAATTGGCCTAGACATGCATCATCTGGGTATAAGTACAGAGCACAGAGGGCTAGGATTTATAATACTAGACAGGAAAGACCAGAGAAGTTAGTATGTAGCCCGAGGATAGCCTGAGAATAGGGATAGGGACTGGGAAAGAATGTTCACACTTGCCCATCAAGGACACCCTTGTGAAATCATGACATAGTTAGGTAGGCATCCTACGATTTTGTGGATACTTGTGGACTCATTACTAAAGCCAACTCACCATGAAATTGGGTGCAGAGCTGAGCACTTGGAACCAAGCAAGGGATGATAAGCAGGAAACTCGGAAACATTATCCATAGACCTTTTCCAGCAAACATGAGATGTTTTGGACAGGACAGATGCAAAGGATCTATTAAGGCAAAGGTACTGAGTGAAAAATGACCCCACAGACTTAAGTTTTTGAGTTTGGTGTTGGACCAAGTATCTTGGTTATCCAGTAATTCAAAGAAAATTGCATATTTCTGTAACTAAAACTATGCTGTCATAGTTACAATGGCACTGGAAGCAGAGACTCTTGAGAGCTTACCAACAGAGGGGCTGTATGCCTCCAATTTTTTTAGAACAGCACAATTAGGCTTCATTCTGGAAAAATTTACCATAGTAAGCATGACATGATATTCACTTACTACTTCTGAGCGGGAATAGGTCAGGAAACAGAGAAATCTTCAGGCAGAAACAGAAAGAGATACCACTAAGGAATACTACATAGTACTTTGTACTCTATAGGTAATTCTACTTGCCTTACTGTACCATGCAAACCATGTCCCAAAGATGGAAACCACTCACAGATGTCTCCACTCTTTCATACTTATCATTGCACAATGGAGCTCCCAAAAGGCCATTATACAGTCCATTTCATGAAGGAATGTTTTCAGGTGAGATTCCTTCTCCTCATATGTGTTTACATTGTGTGACCTTAACAGAAGCAGTGTAGATGATATATTGACACCAGCCAGAAGAATATGACACCATGTTCCATGTGATACTTAATCTGATTAAAAAGCATGGTACAAGGTTACAGGATTGATATATTCCTAACAAACATTCTGAGAGCATCAAAGCTAGGCAATCTTTGTAAGAACTGGAAGGACAGAAAAAAGGTCTAGGGTAACATGTCTGGGTGGGTGCACACAGCAAAAGTAGTTTAGTATTTGAGAGTGCCAAACATGGAATCCCAGTGCAGGTGCATTTTGACCAGGAGGAGGCCTGCGAAGCAATAGTTTCATTATAGGGCAATGTTCAGGATTGCCCACAATGAACACCCATGTGCATTTTGCACATATTTAGCTAGTGGTCTACCTGAGGACACAAATCTCAGGGCCTTTTAGTGTGGGAGTTTCACTGTACTTTTGGTGTAGAGCTAGATGCCTAGCAACAAGTATGGTATATTTAGAAGGGCACTAGAAAAGAAAGGTCTCTATATAACAACATGCATACCTCGTCCACTACATGTTGATCAGAAATAGGACTTGGAATGTAGAGATGGCAAAGGAAACTGGGGCTAAATAACGAAATTACTAAGTTAGATGCAGAAGCAGCATGAAAGACAAAGACCTCATGTTTGCTGCCAGGTATGAAGAGGAGAGATTCATGGAAACAATTCAGGCAGAGATATTGAGACAAAACAGCATTCATGTGTGGGTATAGAATGGGCATCTTGAGTCTCAGGAATTCAGCAGAGATAGAATAGGGTACATGTTACTAGTTGTCTACTGGCAAAGTTACAAGGTACTGAAAAGTAAGCTTTTGCAGAGCTCACATACAAGGGAAAATGCCTGAGATGTATGTCTCCACATATTGGTAATAGCACAGTTGGACTTAATTAGGGACAAACACACCATAGCAAATGTGGCACGATCTTCATTCCTCAAAACTCAAAGAAACAGAAGAGTAATCAAAGAAGAAATCTAGAGAAGAGACATGAATTTGATACTAATAAGGAATACTACATAGTGCTTTGCACTACATAGACACACTTTTGTTTGTCATCTTGTAAAACCCCAAACTACTTTGCAAATATTGGCAACACCCACAGAGGACTCCTTAGTCCCCTGAGATTCTTTACTCACAATAGATTTCAATAGACTTTTCTACAGATCATTTCATGGAATAATGTTTTCAATTGAGATTCCTACATCTCACATGACTCTAGAACATGTCAGTAAAACGCACCTCAAACTGTCATGGTGAGGTTCTATAATTATGTGATAGTACAGTCCACATGACTGGGATCCGTCTGAAAAGAAATGATACAAGATAACAAGGTTAATAGAGTCCTGAAAAATGGTCTTAAATGCTCAAAGCCAGGCAATCTGTGTCAGTACTGGAAATACAGTATATTTGGCTGAGAGTATCATGTTCTGGGAGAAAGGACAGGGCAAAGTGGCCTGCTATTTGGAATACTAAACAAGGAAGCTCAGTAGGTACACTATCCTGACGAAGGACAGAGAATGGGAAAACGGGCTAGAGGGGAGTATTCAAAATTGAACACAAGGGACACCGATACTGAATCTAGACATACTTGTGTAGGCATCACACCATTGTGAGTATACTTCTGGACTCACTATTGCAGCAAACTCACCATGAAATTGGGCTCAGAGCTGAGTGCTTGTGGCTAAACATGGGATGGTGTGCAGGATCATGGAAAACTTCTGTAGACCATCTTCTCCAAGCATTTCCATAAGACACAGAACTGTCAGTACACAGATGGCAAAGTAGGCTGGAGGATAGGGAAACAGTTGAGAAAGTTAGATGAGAAATCTTCATGCCCCGGGTTGTGTGGATGTGTGCACAGTAGAGTTCCAAGGAAGCTATTCAAGCAAAAGTGTTAGTAGAAATCTGCATAGAGAGATAGGCCTTAGAGTGTGGGGGTATATTGAATATCTTATTTCTCTGAGAAAGCAACTGAAATAGTGCAGGGTCAGTTTGACCAGAAGTATCCTTGCACACTGAGGATGCATCAAAATGGGGTACTTCTGGAGAGCTCACCAACAATGGACATCTGAGGTGTATGTCTCTTAATATAGTGAAGCACAGTGGGGCATCATTCTCTGGAACCTTATCATAATCTGGGAAGCATCTTCAATGTCCATTACTCTAAGAACACCTATCAGGAATCCAGTAAGAAACCTAAAGGCATGGACAGAAGCAGACAAACCGAAGAAGCACTACTCAATGATTTGTGCTCAATAAGTACCTTATCTGCCCTTCTTCTACAGCACAGAACCACCTCCCAAATCGTGGTTACACTCATAGTGTGCTCCGCAATCCCATGATAAACATTATTCCAGTTGGGTCTCAAAACACGTTTTACAAACCTTTTCTTGGAAGAATGTTCTCAGCTGATTCTACATCGTGTCAAGTTGATACAAAACAAACTGTCGTAGAATGAGGCTCTATCACATCTGGTAGAAGAATGTGGTAATATGTTCTGCATGATGTGAAATCTGAAGAAAAATGGTGCAGGATTACAAGGTTAATAGAATCCAGATAAACATTCTGAGAGTCCCAAAGCAAGGCCATCTGTGTCAGAACTGGAAGTCCAATAAATGCGTCTAGAGAAGGGTGTTGTGGAGATGTGAACACCACAGTGTTGGTCTTGTCTACTAAAGAGGGAAAATTGGAGCAGGTTCTGTGTTTCCTGAAGGTGGCCTGTGAATAGGAGTTGGCACTGTAGGATAGGTTCAGTCTTGCCCATAGTGTGTACCTATGCATAATCGTCACAAACTTTGCTAGACTCTACCATTGGTGCTTTTACTTGAGGACCTATAACTGGAGCATTTCATCTGATAGAGTCTCGCACTGAGTTTTGTTAAGAAAGGCTCACATGGCATTTTGCTGAAGAAAGATCCATGGGAGGACATGTGTTTTTTGAAGGTTGTATGAATACAGCTTACCTGACAGCTACAGGGGTCTGTGTAACTCTCATGCAAAACACCATTGGTCTTGGCAGCATTAGGAAAGCAAGCATTTTTACTCCATACCATTTACACATACTCAGAGTTTCAATGGTCACCTGCTTTGGAGTTCTGAAAAGACCCATTTTGTAATAACACATTTACTGGAAATAATGGAAATCCAAGCGAAACCACACAAAAATACAGTTAATAATGCTTTCACATATGTACACAATAATTTGAAGCAATTCTTTACATATTATAAAATATAGCATGTTACTGGTATAACACACAATCCCACAGAACAAGCAATTATAGAAAGATCCTATAATACCTTTAAGAAATGCTTATTTTAAAAAGTGAAAATAAAAATACTCTGTAATACATATCCAATAATGCTTTGTTATCAGTCAACTTTTTAATTTAGAAGAAAAATAACAGCAGCAGCTAAGACACAAAGTGTCATTAAAAATGAAATACTAAACCACACTCAATATAGAATAAGTATTTGTTGACATTAGAATGTAAACCAGCAATAGTTTTAAGTTGGGGATGGGATGTGGTTATGTTTATTTATCTACAGTGAAGGAAATGCATGGTTTCCAACAAAACATATAAAGATGAGATCTGACCAGTGAAAACCTCTTATCAGCTGAGACAGGAATGTCTTCACAAAGAAAATAGCCTAGGTGATTCAAAGACTGTCTCTTTTCCTGATTTCTCCAAAGCCTGCACCCAAATTAACTTCAAATGGACTAGCCCTCATGATCAAACACAGGGATAGTAGAAAAACACAGAGACTAGACAATTATTACAAAGGACAGGCCATGCTTACACTGGATAAACACAGAGATTGGGCAATAAATGCTACAGCTAGCTTTTTACAGAGTAACAATTTTTGCTTTGGTGACCAAAATGGGAATTCTTTGCCCTATTACAGTAGGAAGCAAGTATGTATAGGAAGGCCATGTTGCCAAACCCTTAAGCTGGGGTGGGTGATTTTGATCGCTTAATGTGTTATGGTTCTTATCATCTAGAGTGTTAGGTGTTTTGCCTATTTATTGCACATTGCTGAAAATTTAGGATGTTTTTGTTTGATTATTGTATATTGAAATGAATTTAAATTTGTTCTGTTTATAATGTTATATATTCAGGGAAATTTAAGGTTTTCGTTTAAGTATTGGATAGCGATTGAAATTTAAGGTTTTCTGTTACTGTATATTAATAGAAATTTTAAAATTTTTTTCATTAATCTATGTTGAAAGAAATTTAAGTTCATTTCGTTTGAATTATGGTATATTAATAGAAATGTAAACTCATCTTTTTTAAATTATTGTAAACTAATGGAAATTTAAGTTTTTGTTTACTTATTGAATATTGAAAGAATTTTAACGTCCTTTTGTGTGAATTATAGTATATTAATAGAAATGTATAGCCATTTTGTATGAATAACTGTAAATTAATAGAAATTTAACGTTTTTGTTTCATTAATGCATATTGATAAAAATTTGGAGTCATTTGTTTAAATTATTATGTATTAAATTATATTTAGTGCTTTTGTTTAATTGTAGATTTATATAAAATTAAATTCATTTTGAATTAGTGTATATTAATGGGTATATAAAGTTTTTGCTTACTTATTTTACATTGAAAGAAATTTAAAGTTGTTTGCTTGAATTACTGTATATTAGAAAGTCATTTTGTTTGAATATTTGTACATTAATATCAATTAAAGGTGTTTGTTTATTTATTGGATATTGATAGCATTTAAAAGACATTTGAATAATGACATATGAATAGAAATTTATATTTTGCACATTAATATAAACATTGATGTCATTTTATTTGAATTTTTGCTTATTGATTGAAATTAAAATTCATTTTTTGAAATAATTTTATGTTAGTAGAATTTTAAGATTTTTGTTTAAGTATAATATAGAGATATTGGTACAAATTTTGTTTTTTTTTTAATTTCTTTATTTATAAAAATTCAAAGTCATTATTTTTGAAATGTCGAATAATAATAGATGTTTAGTGTTTTTTAAATTATCATATATTAATAGAACTTTGTTCTGTTTTGTTGCATATTTACAGATATTTATGCTTTTGTTTAATATTGTTTTTGAATAGAGATTTAAAATCATTTTGTTTGGATTATTCTACATTAAAAGAAATAAAAAACTTATATTTTTGCTTAAGATTTGTATATTGATTGAAAATTAATGTCATGTTTTTTGGATTATTGTATATTATTAGAAATTTGATGTCATTTTTTGAATTAAATGCATATTAATGAAAATTTTATGATTTTTTTAAATTGTTATATACAGATAAAAATTTAAGGTCATTTTGTGTGGATTGTTGTATATTAATAGAAATTAGATTTCTTTTTTTTGATTTAAGTATATAGTAATAAACTTTTTAGTATTTTTAAATTATTGCATATTGATAAAATTTAAAATCATTATGTTTGAATAATTACATCAATAGGTATTTCGTGTGCTTTTAATAATTTTCTATTGATGAAATTCTAAGTTGTCTGATTTATTGCCTATTAAAAGAAAAGTATGGGTTTTGATAAATACTGAGAGTAATAGAAAATCAAGGTAATTTTATTGAAATGTTGAATATTAGTAGAAATGTTCAGAAGTATGAATTATTGTATATTAATGGCATTCAATTTTGTTTTCTGTTTTATATGGTGATAGAAAGAAAAATAAATTTGGCTTCAGTTACTGTACATTAAAAGAAATTTTACTTTTTTGTTTAATTATTGTATATTAATAAAAATTGAAAGGTTCTGTTTAATCATTCTATGCTCTTAGAAATTTAAATTAATTTTGTTAGATTATTTAGGACTGTATTATGTATAAGCCATTTAACTAAAACGTGACGGTTCATGCATTTATTTCTCTAGTGTATACATTGTTCATGTTAGAGAAAAGGAAAATTCTTAAACAAAGGAGCATATGAAGTGGAAACTTGTGGGCCATTTGGAAAGTCACTTAGGGAAAATGATGTTTGGCTGGGGTACTCATGTGAAAAGATGTTCTGGTAAAGAAAACATGTGAAAGGATCCATGAAGTTAAGAGTGACCCAACAGACAGGCAACAATGCTGGATGGTTTTGGTATGTCTTGCCATTCCTTAATGGACATCATTTGTCATAAGGTCATAGAGGGACACACAAGAACAATTTTGGGCCACATTCTGGGGACGTCTTGATGCTTCCTCATACTACTGTGTATTGGCAGAATGATGTTAGAATCACACAGACACTAGCTAAGACAGGCTCATATGGTGTTTTGCTGAGGTAAGACCCATGAGAGGACATGTGACACTTGCAGGAAGTATAAATACTACTTAACTGATACTTATGAGTCACTTTACAACACTCCCGCCGTCTCATTTCTTCTTTACTGCATTTCAGTTCATTGAGAGAGGTGGGGCACACAACTTCTGCCATCCCTGTCGGTCTGGATCATTCCCTGTGACTCAAACCTATTCACAGGAGTGGGCTAGAAGAAAGGATAAAGAAATTGAAAACACTTACTAAAAGAAGGATTTGAAAAGTCTAAGACAAGGGTACCATAACAGAATAAAGTGTGAAATGTTGGGTGCAGGTTACCACCCAAGCAAGAGTGAGAAGGTCAGTGGAAGGAAAAGGATTGATTGTAAATCTCATCATGCAATACTGATGAGTACTCTATGCATCAGAAGACAGAGTGGGATGGTAGAGATGACAAAGGAAGCTGGAGGCTTCAAAAACAATTGAGGACACTGGATGCCGATGCTGCAAAAAGAGACCCAGGCCATGTAATGTGTATATGGTTAGTAAAGAAGAGGTTCAGGGAAACCATTGGGAAAAGGATGTTGTGAGGAATCTGTATCTACAATTAGGCATCAATGTGTTGGGTGGAATGGGTATCTTGGGCCTCAACAGAGATAGGTTGGGATCTGTGTGACAGGACTAACCCTCCTGGAGTGATGATGGCACTCTAACAAGAGCTTTGGGAGGACTCACCAACAAGAGACAATGACTGGTCTGATTGCCTCCCCACATAGGAACAGCACAGTTGGGCTTAATCTTTGAAACTCATCATATTAAGCAGGTAACATTTTCACTGTCCATCACTAAAGGGAATACATGTGAGGAATCAAGGAAACAACCTAGAGGAAAGAACTTAAAAATTATCACTGAGGAATACTACACAATGCATTGCAGTACACTGGTATCTCTACTTGCCTCCTGGTACAACTCAAATAACCCAAAACTTGGCAATACCCAGAGAGGGATCCACACTATTAGAGTCAGTACTCAAGGGAGGTCTCAACAGGATATTCTACATACCGGTTCATGGAGTATTGTTCTCAATTGAGGTTCCTTCTTCTCATACTACTTTAGAAATTGTCAATATAATTCAACCGAAACCATCACTGTCAGGTTGCAGCACAGCTGGCAGAGCTATGTGGCAGCCTGGGTCACATGGCACTGAATCTGCTGAAAAAAAATGATGTGAGATTACAAGGTTAATAGAATGCTGGGAAATGATGTTGAAGGCTCAAAGCAAGGCAAATTTTGTCAATGCTGGAAAGAGAGGAAATTGGCCTAGACATGCATCATCTGGGTATAAGTACAGAGCACAGAGGGCTAGGATTTATAATACTAGACAGGAAAGACCAGAGAAGTTAGTATGTAGCCCGAGGATAGCCTGAGAATAGGGATAGGGACTGGGAAAGAATGTTCACACTTGCCCATCAAGGACACCCTTGTGAAATCATGACATAGTTAGGTAGGCATCCTACGATTTTGTGGATACTTGTGGACTCATTACTAAAGCCAACTCACCATGAAATTGGGTGCAGAGCTGAGCACTTGGAACCAAGCAAGGGATGATAAGCAGGAAACTCGGAAACATTATCCATAGACCTTTTCCAGCAAACATGAGATGTTTTGGACAGGACAGATGCAAAGGATCTATTAAGGCAAAGGTACTGAGTGAAAAATGACCCCACAGACTTAAGTTTTTGAGTTTGGTGTTGGACCAAGTATCTTGGTTATCCAGTAATTCAAAGAAAATTGCATATTTCTGTAACTAAAACTATGCTGTCATAGTTACAATGGCACTGGAAGCAGAGACTCTTGAGAGCTTACCAACAGAGGGGCTGTATGCCTCCAATTTTTTTAGAACAGCACAATTAGGCTTCATTCTGGAAAAATTTACCATAGTAAGCATGACATGATATTCACTTACTACTTCTGAGCGGGAATAGGTCAGGAAACAGAGAAATCTTCAGGCAGAAACAGAAAGAGATACCACTAAGGAATACTACATAGTACTTTGTACTCTATAGGTAATTCTACTTGCCTTACTGTACCATGCAAACCATGTCCCAAAGATGGAAACCACTCACAGATGTCTCCACTCTTTCATACTTATCATTGCACAATGGAGCTCCCAAAAGGCCAGTATACAGTCCATTTCATGAAGGAATGTTTTCAGGTGAGATTCCTTCTCCTCATATGTGTTTACATTGTGTGACCTTAACAGAAGCAGTGTAGATGATATATTGACACCAGCCAGAAGAATATGACACCATGTTCCATGTGATACTTAATCTGATTAAAAAGCATGGTACAAGGTTACAGGATTGATATATTCCTAACAAACATTCTGAGAGCATCAAAGCTAGGCAATCTTTGTAAGAACTGGAAGGACAGAAAAAAGGTCTAGGGTAACATGTCTGGGTGGGTGCACACAGCAAAAGTAGTTTAGTATTTGAGAGTGCCAAACATGGAATCCCAGTGCAGGTGCATTTTGACCAGGAGGAGGCCTGCGAAGCAATAGTTTCATTATAGGGCAATGTTCAGGATTGCCCACAATGAACACCCATGTGCATTTTGCACATATTTAGCTAGTGGTCTACCTGAGGACACAAATCTCAGGGCCTTTTAGTGTGGGAGTTTCACTGTACTTTTGGTGTAGAGCTAGATGCCTAGCAACAAGTATGGTATATTTAGAAGGGCACTAGAAAAGAAAGGTCTCTATATAACAACATGCATACCTCGTCCACTACATGTTGATCAGAAATAGGACTTGGAATGTAGAGATGGCAAAGGAAACTGGGGCTAAATAACGAAATTACTAAGTTAGATGCAGAAGCAGCATGAAAGACAAAGACCTCATGTTTGCTGCCAGGTATGAAGAGGAGAGATTCATGGAAACAATTCAGGCAGAGATATTGAGACAAAACAGCATTCATGTGTGGGTATAGAATGGGCATCTTGAGTCTCAGGAATTCAGCAGAGATAGAATAGGGTACATGTTACTAGTTGTTTACTGGCAAAGTTACAAGGTACTGAAAAGTAAGCTTTTGCAGAGCTCACATACAAGGGAAAATGCCTGAGATGTATGTCTCCACATATTGGTAATAGCACAGTTGGACTTAATTAGGGACAAACACACCATAGCAAATGTGGCACGATCTTCATTCCTCAAAACTCAAAGAAACAGAAGAGTAATCAAAGAAGAAATCTAGAGAAGAGACATGAATTTGATACTAATAAGGAATACTACATAGTGCTTTGCACTACATAGACACACTTTTGTTTGTCATCTTGTAAAACCCCAAACTACTTTGCAAATATTGGCAACACCCACAGAGGACTCCTTAGTCCCCTGAGATTCTTTACTCACAATAGATTTCAATAGACTTTTCTACAGATCATTTCATGGAATAATGTTTTCAATTGAGATTCCTACATCTCACATGACTCTAGAACATGTCAGTAAAACGCACCTCAAACTGTCATGGTGAGGTTCTATAATTATGTGATAGTACAGTCCACATGACTGGGATCCTTCTGAAAAGAAATGATACAAGATAACAAGGTTAATAGAGTCCTGAAAAATGGTCTTAAATGCTCAAAGCCAGGCAATCTGTGTCAGTACTGGAAATACAGTATATTTGGCTGAGAGTATCATGTTCTGGGAGAAAGGACAGGGCAAAGTGGCCTGCTATTTGGAATACTAAACAAGGAAGCTCAGTAGGTACACTATCCTGACGAAGGACAGAGAATGGGAAAACGGGCTAGAGGGGAATATTCAAAATTGAACACAAGGGACACCGATACTGAATCTAGACATACTTGTGTAGGCATCACACCATTGTGAGTATACTTCTGGACTCACTATTGCAGCAAACTCACCATGAAATTGGGCTCAGAGCTGAGTGCTTGTGGCTAAACATGGGATGGTGTGCAGGATCATGGAAAACTTCTGTAGACCATCTTCTCCAAGCATTTCCATAAGACACAGAACTGTCAGTACACAGATGGCAAAGTAGGCTGGAGGATAGGGAAACAGTTGAGAAAGTTAGATGAGAAATCTTCATGCCCCGGGTTGTGTGGATGTGTGCACAGTAGAGTTCCAAGGAAGCTATTCAAGCAAAAGTGTTAGTAGAAATCTGCATAGAGAGATAGGCCTTAGAGTGTGGGGGTATATTGAATATCTTATTTCTCTGAGAAAGCAACTGAAATAGTGCAGGGTCAGTTTGACCAGAAGTATCCTTGCACACTGAGGATGCATCAAAATGGGGTACTTCTGGAGAGCTCACCAACAATGGACATCTGAGGTGTATGTCTCTTAATATAGTGAAGCACAGTGGGGCATCATTCTCTGGAACCTTATCATAATCTGGGAAGCATCTTCAATGTCCATTACTCTAAGAACACCTATCAAGAATCCAGTAAGAAACCTAAAGGCATGGACAGAAGCAGACAAACCGAAGAAGCACTACTCAATGATTTGTGCTCAATAAGTACCTTATCTGCCCTTCTTCTACAGCACAGAACCACCTCCCAAATCGTGGTTACACTCATAGTGTGCTCCGCAATCCCATGATAAACATTATTCCAGTTGGGTCTCAAAACACGTTTTACAAACCTTTTCTTGGAAGAATGTTCTCAGCTGATTCTACATCGTGTCAAGTTGATACAAAACAAACTGTCGTAGAATGAGGCTCTATCACATCTGGTAGAAGAATGTGGTAATATGTTCTGCATGATGTGAAATCTGAAGAAAAATGGTGCAGGATTACAAGGTTAATAGAATCCAGATAAACATTCTGAGAGTCCCAAAGCAAGGCCATCTGTGTCAGAACTGGAAGTCCAATAAATGCGTCTAGAGAAGGGTGTTGTGGAGATGTGAACACCACAGTGTTGGTCTTGTCTTTGGAAATACTAAAGAGGGAAAATTGGAGCAGGTTCTGTGTTTCCTGAAGGTGGCCTGTGAATAGGAGTTGGCACTGTAGGATAGGTTCAGTCTTGCCCATAGTGTGTACCTATGCATAATCGTCACAAACTTTGCTAGACTCTACCATTGGTGCTTTTACTTGAGGACCTATAACTGGAGCATTTCATCTGATAGAGTCTCGCACTGAGTTTTGTTAAGAAAGGCTCACATGGCATTTTGCTGAAGAAAGATCCATGGGAGGGCATGTGTTTTTTGAAGGTTGTATGAATACAGCTTACCTGACAGCTACAGGGGTCTGTGTAACTATCATGCAAAACACCATTGGTCTTGGCAGCATTAGGAAAGCAAGCATTTTTACTCCATACCATTTACACATACTCAGAGTTTCAATGGTCACCTGCTTTGGAGTTCTGAAAAGACCCATTTTGTAATAACACATTTACTGGAAATAATGGAAATCCAAGCGAAACCACACAAAAATTCAGTTAATAATGCTTTAACATATGTACACAATAATTTGAAGCAATTCTTTACATATTATAAAATATAGCATGTTACTGGTATAACACACAATCCCACAGAACAAGCAAATAGAAAGATCCTATAATACCTTTAAGAAATGCTTATTTTAAAAAGTGAAAATAAAAATACTCTGTAATACATATCCAATAATGCTTTGTTATCAGTCACCTTTTTAATTTAGAAGAAAAATAACAGCAGCAGCTAAGACACAAAGTGTCATTAAAAATGAAATACTAAACCACACTCAATATAGAATAAGTATTTGTTGACATTAGAATGTAAACCAGCAATAGTTTTAAGTTGGGGATGGGATGTGGTTATGTTTATTTATCTACAGTGAAGGAAATGCATGGTTTCCAACAAAACATATAAAGATGAGATCTGACCAGTGAAAACCTCTTATCAGCTGAGACAGGAATGTCTTCACAAAGAAAATAGCCTAGGTGATTCAAAGACTGTCTCTTTTCCTGATTTCTCCAAAGCCTGCACCCAAATTAACTTCAAATGGACTAGCCCTCATGATCAAACACAGGGATAGTAGAAAAACACAGAGACTAGACAATTATTACAAAGGACAGGCCATGCTTACACTGGATAAACACAGAGATTGGGCAATAAATGCTACAGCTAGCTTTTTACAGAGTAACTATTTTTGCTTTGGTGACCAAAATGGGAATTCTTTGCCCTATTACAGTAGGAAGCAAGTATGTATAGGAAGGCCATGTTGCCAAACCCTTAAGCTGGGGTGGGTGATTTTGATCGCTTAATGTGTTATGGTTCTTATCATCTAGAGTGTTAGGTGTTTTGCCTATTTATTGCACATTGCTGAAAATTTAGGATGTTTTTGTTTGATTATTGTATATTGAAATGAATTTAAATTTGTTCTGTTTATAATGTTATATATTCAGGGAAATTTAAGGTTTTCGTTTAAGTATTGGATAGCGATTGAAATTTAAGGTTTTCTGTTACTGTATATTAATAGAAATTTTAAAATTTTTTTCATTAATCTATGTTGAAAGAAATTTAAGTTCATTTCGTTTGAATTATGGTATATTAATAGAAATGTAAACTCATCTTTTTTAAATTATTGTAAACTAATGGAAATTTAAGTTTTTGTTTACTTATTGAATATTGAAAGAATTTTAACGTCCTTTTGTGTGAATTATAGTATATTAATAGAAATGTATAGCCATTTTGTATGAATAACTGTAAATTAATAGAAATTTAACGCTTTTGTTTCATTAATGCATATTGATAAAAATTTGGAGTCATTTGTTTAAATTATTATGTATTAAATTATATTTAGTGCTTTTGTTTAATTGTAGATTTATATAAAATTAAATTCATTTTGAATTAGTGTATATTAATGGGTATATAAAGTTTTTGCTTACTTATTTTACATTGAAAGAAATTTAAAGTTGTTTGCTTGAATTACTGTATATTAGAACGTCATTTTGTTTGAATATTTGTACATTAATATCAATTAAAGGTGTTTGTTTATTTATTGGATATTGATAGCATTTAAAAGACATTTGAATAATGACATATGAATAGAAATTTATATTTTGCACATTAATATAAACTTTGATGTCATTTTATTTGAATTTTTGCTTATTGATTGAAATTAAAATTCATTTTTTGAAATAATTTTATGTTAGTAGAATTTTAAGATTTTTGTTTAAGTATAATATAGAGATATTGGTACAAATTTTGTTTTTTTTTAATTTCTTTATTTATAAAAATTCAAAGTCATTATTTTTGAAATGTCGAATAATAATAGATGTTTAGTGTTTTTTAAATTATCATATATTAATAGAACTTTGTTCTGTTTTGTTGCATATTTACAGATATTTATGCTTTTGTTTAATATTGTTTTTGAATAGAGATTTAAAATCATTTTGTTTGGATTATTCTACATTAAAAGAAATAAAAAACTTATATTTTTGCTTAAGATTTGTATATTGATTGAAAATTAATGTCATGTTTTTTGGATTATTGTATATTATTAGAAATTTGATGTCATTTTTTGAATTAAATGCATATTAATGAAAATTTTATGATTTTTTTAAATTGTTATATACAGATAAAAATTTAAGGTCATTTTGTGTGGATTGTTGTATATTAATAGAAATTAGATTTCTTTTTTTTGATTTAAGTATATAGTAATAAACTTTTTAGTATTTTTAAATTATTGCATATTGATAAAATTTAAAATCATTATGTTTGAATAATTACATCAATAGGTATTTCGTGTGCTTTTAATAATTTTCTATTGATGAAATTCTAAGTTGTCTGATTTATTGCCTATTAAAAGAAAAGTATGGGTTTTGATAAATACTGAGAGTAATAGAAAATTAAGGTAATTTTATTGAAATGTTGAATATTAGTAGAAATGTTCAGAAGTATGAATTATTGTATATTAATGGCATTCAATTTTGTTTTCTGTTTTATATGGTGATAGAAAGAAAAATTAATTTGGCTTCAGTTACTGTACATTAAAAGAAATTTTACTTTTTTGTTTAATTATTGTATATTAATAAAAATTGAAAGGTTCTGTTTAATCATTCTATGCTCTTAGAAATTTAAATTAATTTTGTTAGATTATTTAGGACTGTATTATGTATAAGCCATTTAACTAAAACGTGACGGTTCATGCATTTATTTCTCTAGTGTATACATTGTTCATGTTAGAGAAAAGGAAAATTCTTAAACAAAGGAGCATATGAAGTGGAAACTTGTGGGCCATTTGGAAAGTCACTTAGGGAAAATGATGTTTGGCTGGGGTACTCATGTGAAAAGATGTTCTGGTAAAGAAAACATGTGAAAGGATCCATGAAGTTAAGAGTGACCCAACAGACAGGCAACAATGCTGGATGGTTTTGGTATGTCTTGCCATTCCTTAATGGACATCATTTGTCATAAGGTCATAGAGGGACACACAAGAACAATTTTGGGCCACATTCTGGGGACGTCTTGATGCTTCCTCATACTACTGTGTATTGGCAGAATGATGTTAGAATCACACAGACACTAGCTAAGACAGGCTCATATGGTGTTTTGCTGAGGTAAGACCCATGAGAGGACATGTGACACTTGCAGGAAGTATAAATACTACTTAACTGATATTTATGAGTCACTTTACAACACTCCCGCCGTCTCATTTCTTCTTTACTGCATTTCAGTTCATTGAGAGAGGTGGGGCACACAACTTCTGCCATCCCTGTCGGTCTGGATCATTCCCTGTGACTCAAACCTATTCACAGGAGTGGGCTAGAAGAAAGGATAAAGAAATTGAAAACACTTACTAAAAGAAGGATTTGAAAAGTCTAAGACAAGGGTACCATAACAGAATAAAGTGTGAAATGTTGGGTGCAGGTTACCACCCAAGCAAGAGTGAGAAGGTCAGTGGAAGGAAAAGGATTGATTGTAAATCTCATCATGCAATACTGATGAGTACTCTATGCATCAGAAGACAGAGTGGGATGGTAGAGATGACAAAGGAAGCTGGAGGCTTCAAAAACAATTGAGGACACTGGATGCCGATGCTGCAAAAAGAGACCCAGGCCATGTAATGTGTATATGGTTAGTAAAGAAGAGGTTCAGGGAAACCATTGGGAAAAGGATGTTGTGAGGAATCTGTATCTACAATTAGGCATCAATGTGTTGGGTGGAATGGGTATCTTGGGCCTCAACAGAGATAGGTTGGGATCTGTGTGACAGGACTAACCCTCCTGGAGTGATGATGGCACTCTAACAAGAGCTTTGGGAGGACTCACCAACAAGAGACAATGACTGGTCTGATTGCCTCCCCACATAGGAACAGCACAGTTGGGCTTAATCTTTGAAACTCATCATATTAAGCAGGTAACATTTTCACTGTCCATCACTAAAGGGAATACATGTGAGGAATCAAGGAAACAACCTAGAGGAAAGAACTTAAAAATTATCACTGAGGAATACTACACAATGCATTGCAGTACACTGGTATCTCTACTTGCCTCCTGGTACAACTCAAATAACCCAAAACTTGGCAATACCCAGAGAGGGATCCACACTATTAGAGTCAGTACTCAAGGGAGGTCTCAACAGGATATTCTACATACCGGTTCATGGAGTATTGTTCTCAATTGAGGTTCCTTCTTCTCATACTACTTTAGAAATTGTCAATATAATTCAACCGAAACCATCACTGTCAGGTTGCAGCACAGCTGGCAGAGCTATGTGGCAGCCTGGGTCACATGGCACTGAATCTGCTGAAAAAAATGATGTGAGATTACAAGGTTAATAGAATGCTGGGAAATGATGTTGAAGGCTCAAAGCAAGGCAAATTTTGTCAATGCTGGAAAGAGAGGAAATTGGCCTAGACATGCATCATCTGGGTATAAGTACAGAGCACAGAGGGCTAGGATTTATAATACTAGACAGGAAAGACCAGAGAAGTTAGTATGTAGCCCGAGGATAGCCTGAGAATAGGGATAGGGACTGGGAAAGAATGTTCACACTTGCCCATCAAGGACACCCTTGTGAAATCATGACATAGTTAGGTAGGCATCCTACGATTTTGTGGATACTTGTGGACTCATTACTAAAGCCAACTCACCATGAAATTGGGTGCAGAGCTGAGCACTTGGAACCAAGCAAGGGATGATAAGCAGGAAACTCGGAAACATTATCCATAGACCTTTTCCAGCAAACATGAGATGTTTTGGACAGGACAGATGCAAAGGATCTATTAAGGCAAAGGTACTGAGTGAAAAATGACCCCACAGACTTAAGTTTTTGAGTTTGGTGTTGGACCAAGTATCTTGGTTATCCAGTAATTCAAAGAAAATTGCATATTTCTGTAACTAAAACTATGCTGTCATAGTTACAATGGCACTGGAAGCAGAGACCCTTGAGAGCTTACCAACAGAGGGGCTGTATGCCTCCAATTTTTTTAGAACAGCACAATTAGGCTTCATTCTGGAAAAATTTACCATAGTAAGCATGACATGATATTCACTTACTACTTCTGAGCGGGAAAAGGTCAGGAAACAGAGAAATCTTCAGGCAGAAACAGAAAGAGATACCACTAAGGAATACTACATAGTACTTTGTACTCTATAGGTAATTCTACTTGCCTTACTGTACCATGCAAACCATGTCCCAAAGATGGAAACCACTCACAGATGTCTCCACTCTTTCATACTTATCATTGCACAATGGAGCTCCCAAAAGGCCATTATACAGTCCATTTCATGAAGGAATGTTTTCAGGTGAGATTCCTTCTCCTCATATGTGTTTACATTGTGTGACCTTAACAGAAGCAGTGTAGATGATATATTGACACCAGCCAGAAGAATATGACACCATGTTCCATGTGATACTTAATCTGATTAAAAAGCATGGTACAAGGTTACAGGATTGATATATTCCTAACAAACATTCTGAGAGCATCAAAGCTAGGCAATCTTTGTAAGAACTGGAAGGACAGAAAAAAGGTCTAGGGTAACATGTCTGGGTGGGTGCACACAGCAAAAGTAGTTTAGTATTTGAGAGTGCCAAACATGGAATCCCAGTGCAGGTGCATTTTGACCAGGAGGAGGCCTGCGAAGCAATAGTTTCATTATAGGGCAATGTTCAGGATTGCCCACAATGAACACCCATGTGCATTTTGCACATATTTAGCTAGTGGTCTACCTGAGGACACAAATCTCAGGGCCTTTTAGTGTGGGAGTTTCACTGTACTTTTGGTGTAGAGCTAGATGCCTAGCAACAAGTATGGTATATTTAGAAGGGCACTAGAAAAGAAAGGTCTCTATATAACAACATGCATACCTCGTCCACTACATGTTGATCAGAAATAGGACTTGGAATGTAGAGATGGCAAAGGAAACTGGGGCTAAATAACGAAATTACTAAGTTAGATGCAGAAGCAGCATGAAAGACAAAGACCTCATGTTTGCTGCCAGGTATGAAGAGGAGAGATTCATGGAAACAATTCAGGCAGAGATATTGAGACAAAACAGCATTCATGTGTGGGTATAGAATGGGCATCTTGAGTCTCAGGAATTCAGCAGAGATAGAATAGGGTACATGTTACTAGTTGTCTACTGGCAAAGTTACAAGGTACTGAAAAGTAAGCTTTTGCAGAGCTCACATACAAGGGAAAATGCCTGAGATGTATGTCTCCACATATTGGTAATAGCACAGTTGGACTTAATTAGGGACAAACACACCATAGCAAATGTGGCACGATCTTCATTCCTCAAAACTCAAAGAAACAGAAGAGTAATCAAAGAAGAAATCTAGAGAAGAGACATGAATTTGATACTAATAAGGAATACTACATAGTGCTTTGCACTACATAGACACACTTTTGTTTGTCATCTTGTAAAACCCCAAACTACTTTGCAAATATTGGCAACACCCACAGAGGACTCCTTAGTCCCCTGAGATTCTTTACTCACAATAGATTTCAATAGACTTTTCTACAGATCATTTCATGGAATAATGTTTTCAATTGAGATTCCTACATCTCACATGACTCTAGAACATGTCAGTAAAACGCACCTCAAACTGTCATGGTGAGGTTCTATAATTATGTGATAGTACAGTCCACATGACTGGGATCCTTCTGAAAAGAAATGATACAAGATAACAAGGTTAATAGAGTCCTGAAAAATGGTCTTAAATGCTCAAAGCCAGGCAATCTGTGTCAGTACTGGAAATACAGTATATTTGGCTGAGAGTATCATGTTCTGGGAGAAAGGACAGGGCAAAGTGGCCTGCTATTTGGAATACTAAACAAGGAAGCTCAGTAGGTACACTATCCTGACGAAGGACAGAGAATGGGAAAACGGGCTAGAGGGGAATATTCAAAATTGAACACAAGGGACACCGATACTGAATCTAGACATACTTGTGTAGGCATCACACCATTGTGAGTATACTTCTGGACTCACTATTGCAGCAAACTCACCATGAAATTGGGCTCAGAGCTGAGTGCTTGTGGCTAAACATGGGATGGTGTGCAGGATCATGGAAAACTTCTGTAGACCATCTTCTCCAAGCATTTCCATAAGACACAGAACTGTCAGTACACAGATGGCAAAGTAGGCTGGAGGATAGGGAAACAGTTGAGAAAGTTAGATGAGAAATCTTCATGCCCCGGGTTGTGTGGATGTGTGCACAGTAGAGTTCCAAGGAAGCTATTCAAGCAAAAGTGTTAGTAGAAATCTGCATAGAGAGATAGGCCTTAGAGTGTGGGGGTATATTGAATATCTTATTTCTCTGAGAAAGCAACTGAAATAGTGCAGGGTCAGTTTGACCAGAAGTATCCTTGCACACTGAGGATGCATCAAAATGGGGTACTTCTGGAGAGCTCACCAACAATGGACATCTGAGGTGTATGTCTCTTAATATAGTGAAGCACAGTGGGGCATCATTCTCTGGAACCTTATCATAATCTGGGAAGCATCTTCAATGTCCATTACTCTAAGAACACCTATCAGGAATCCAGTAAGAAACCTAAAGGCATGGACAGAAGCAGACAAACCGAAGAAGCACTACTCAATGATTTGTGCTCAATAAGTACCTTATCTGCCCTTCTTCTACAGCACAGAACCACCTCCCAAATCGTGGTTACACTCATAGTGTGCTCCGCAATCCCATGATAAACATTATTCCAGTTGGGTCTCAAAACACGTTTTACAAACCTTTTCTTGGAAGAATGTTCTCAGCTGATTCTACATCGTGTCAAGTTGATACAAAACAAACTGTCGTAGAATGAGGCTCTATCACATCTGGTAGAAGAATGTGGTAATATGTTCTGCATGATGTGAAATCTGAAGAAAAATGGTGCAGGATTACAAGGTTAATAGAATCCAGACAAACATTCTGAGAGTCCCAAAGCAAGGCCATCTGTGTCAGAACTGGAAGTCCAATAAATGCGTCTAGAGAAGGGTGTTGTGGAGATGTGAACACCACAGTGTTGGTCTTGTCTTTGGAAATACTAAAGAGGGAAAATTGGAGCAGGTTCTGTGTTTCCTGAAGGTGGCCTGTGAATAGGAGTTGGCACTGTAGGATAGGTTCAGTCTTGCCCATAGTGTGTACCTATGCATAATCGTCACAAACTTTGCTAGACTCTACCATTGGTGCTTTTACTTGAGGACCTATAACTGGAGCATTTCATCTGATAGAGTCTCGCACTGAGTTTTGTTAAGAAAGGCTCACATGGCATTTTGCTGAAGAAAGATCCATGGGAGGACATGTGTTTTTTGAAGGTTGTATGAATACAGCTTACCTGACAGCTACAGGGGTCTGTGTAACTCTCATGCAAAACACCATTGGTCTTGGCAGCATTAGGAAAGCAAGCATTTTTACTCCATACCATTTACACATACTCAGAGTTTCAATGGTCACCTGCTTTGGAGTTCTGAAAAGACCCATTTTGTAATAACACATTTACTGGAAATAATGGAAATCCAAGCGAAACCACACAAAAATACAGTTAATAATGCTTTCACATATGTACACAATAATTTGAAGCAATTCTTTACATATTATAAAATATAGCATGTTACTGGTATAACACACAATCCCACAGAACAAGCAATTATAGAAAGATCCTATAATACCTTTAAGAAATGCGTATTTTAAAAAGTGAAAATAAAAATACTCTGTAATACATATCCAATAATGCTTTGTTATCAGTCACCTTTTTAATTTAGAAGAAAAATAACAGCAGCAGCTAAGACACAAAGTGTCATTAAAAATGAAATACTAAACCACACTCAATATAGAATAAGTATTTGTTGACATTAGCATGTAAACCAGCAATAGTTTTAAGTTGGGGATGGGATGTGGTTATGTTTATTTATCTACAGTGAAGGAAATGCATGGTTTCCAACAAAACATATAAAGATGAGATCTGACCAGTGATAACCTCTTATCAGCTGAGACAGGAATGTCTTCACAAAGAAAATAGCCTAGGTGATTCAAAGACTGTCTCTTTTCCTGATTTCTCCAAAGCCTGCACCCAAATTAACTTCAAATGGACTAGCCCTCATGATCAAACACAGGGATAGTAGAAAAACACAGAGACTAGACAATTATTACAAAGGACAGGCCATGCTTACACTGGATAAACACAGAGATTGGGCAATAAATGCTACAGCTAGCTTTTTACAGAGTAACAATTTTTGCTTTGGTGACCAAAATGGGAATTCTTTGCCCTATTACAGTAGGAAGCAAGTATGTATAGGAAGGCCATGTTGCCAAACCCTTAAGCTGGGGTGGGTGATTTTGATCGCTTAATGTGTTATGGTTCTTATCATCTAGAGTGTTAGGTGTTTTGCCTATTTATTGCACATTGCTGAAAATTTAGGATGTTTTTGTTTGATTATTGTATATTGAAATGAATTTAAATTTGTTCTGTTTATAATGTTATATATTCAGGGAAATTTAAGGTTTTCGTTTAAGTATTGGATAGCGATTGAAATTTAAGGTTTTCTGTTACTGTATATTAATAGAAATTTTAAAATTTTTTTCATTAATCTATGTTGAAAGAAATTTAAGTTCATTTCGTTTGAATTATGGTATATTAATAGAAATGTAAACTCATCTTTTTTAAATTATTGTAAACTAATGGAAATTTAAGTTTTTGTTTACTTATTGAATATTGAAAGAATTTTAACGTCCTTTTGTGTGAATTATAGTATATTAATAGAAATGTATAGCCATTTTGTATGAATAACTGTAAATTAATAGAAATTTAACGTTTTTGTTTCATTAATGCATATTGATAAAAATTTGGAGTCATTTGTTTAAATTATTATGTATTAAATTATATTTAGTGCTTTTGTTTAATTGTAGATTTATATAAAATTAAATTCATTTTGAATTAGTGTATATTAATGGGTATATAAAGTTTTTGCTTACTTATTTTACATTGAAAGAAATTTAAAGTTGTTTGCTTGAATTACTGTATATTAGAAAGTCATTTTGTTTGAATATTTGTACATTAATATCAATTAAAGGTGTTTGTTTATTTATTGGATATTGATAGCATTTAAAAGACATTTGAATAATGACATATGAATAGAAATTTATATTTTGCACATTAATATAAATTTTGATGTCATTTTATTTGAATTTTTGCTTATTGATTGAAATTAAAATTCATTTTTTGAAATAATTTTATGTTAGTAGAATTTTAAGATTTTTGTTTAAGTATAATATAGAGATATTGGTACAAATTTTGTTTTTTTTAATTTCTTTATAAAAATTCAAAGTCATTATTTTTGAAATGTTGAATATTAATAGATGTTTATTGTTTTTTAAATTATCATTTATTAATAGAACTTTGTTCTGTTTTGTTGCATATTTACAGATATTTATGCTTTTGTTTAATATTGTTTTTGAATAGAGATTTAAAATCATTTTGTTTGGATTATTCTACATTAAAAGAAATAAAAAACTTTTCAGCTCCTTTGTCGAAGGTCAATTGGCCATAGATGTGTGGGTTCAATTCTGGGTCTTCGATCCTATTCCATTGATCCGCTTCCCTGTCACTGAACCAATACCATGCAGTTTTTAATACCACTGCTCTGTAATATTGCTTGAGGTCCGGGATATTGATTCCCCCAGAAGTTCTTTTGCTGTTGATGATAGTTTTAGCTATCCTGGGTTTTTTGTTATTCCAGATGAATTTGAGAATTGCTCTTTCTAGCTCTATGAAGAACTGTGTTGGGATTTTGATGGGAATTGCATTGAATCTGTATATTGCTTTGGGTAAGATTGCCATTTTGACTATATTAGTCCTGCCAACCCACGAGCATGGTAGATTTTCCCATTTTCTGATGTCTTCTTCAATTTCCCTCTTCAGAGACCTGAAGTTTTTGTCGTATAAATCTTTCACATGTTTGGTTAGCGTCACTCCAAGATACTTTATATCATTTGTGGCTATTGTGAAGGGTGTCATTTCCCTAATTTCTTTCTCGGCCTGCTTATCCTTCGCGTATAGGAAGGCTACTGATTTACTTGAGTTGATTTTATAGCCAGCCACTTTGCTGAAGTTGTTTATCAGTTGCAGGAGTTCTCTGGTGGAGGTTTTTGGGTCACTTAAGTAAACTATCATATCATCTGCAAATAGTGATAGTTTGACTTCTTCCTTTCCGATTTGTATCCCTTTGACTTCCCTCTGTTGTCGAATTGCTCTAGCTAGTACCTCAAGTACTATATTGAAGAGATATGGCGAGAGGGGACAGCCTTGTCTAGTCCCTGATTTTAGAGGGATTGCTTCGAGTTTTTCTCCGTTTACCTTGATGTTGGCTACTGGTCTGCTGTATATTGCTTTTACTATGTTTAGATATGGGCCTTGAATTCCTGTTCTTTCTAGGACCTTTAGCATGAAAGGATGCTGAATTTTGTCAAATGCTTTTTCAGCATCCAATGAGATGACCATGTGGTTTTTTTCTTTGAGTTTGTTTATGTAGTGGATTACGTTGATGGATTTCCGTATATTGAACCATCCCTGCATCCCTGGGATGAAGCCAACTTGATCATGGTGAATGATCGTTTTGATCTGTTCTTGGATTCTGTTGGCAAGTATTTTGTTTAGTATTTTTGCATCGATATTCATAAGAGAAATTGGCCTGTAGTTCTCTTTCTTAGTTGGATCTTTGTGTGGTTTTGGTATCAGGGTAATTGTGGCTTCATAGAATGAGTTGGGTAGTGTTCCTTCTGTTTCTATTTTGTGGAATAATTTGAAGAGTATCGGTATCAGGACTTCTTTGAAGGTCTGATAGAATTCTGCACTAAAACCGTCTGGTCCTGTGCTCTTTTTGGTTGGAAGACTGTCTATGACCCCTTCTATTTCTTTGGGGGTTAAGGGTCTGTTTAGACGATCTATTTGATCCTGGTTTAATTTTGGTATTTGGTAACTGTCGAGGAAATTGTCCATTTCCTCCAGATTCTCCAGTTGTATTGAGTATAGGTTTTTGTAGTAGGATCTGATGATTTTTTGAATTTCCTCAGTTTCTGTTGTTATATCTCCCTTTTCATTTCTAATTTTGTTAATTTGAATAAAACATCCAGTGGAAAAAAGATAGCCTTTTCAACAGATGGTGCTGGCTCAACTGGAGGTCAACATGCAGAAGAATGAGAATTGATCCACTCTTATCTCCTTGCACTAAGCTCAACTCCAAGTGGATCAAAGACCTCCACATAAAACCAGACACACTAAAACTAATAGAAAAGAAACTGGGGAAGACCCTTGAGGACATTGGCTCAGGGGAAAAATTCCTGAACAGAACACCAATTGCTTATGCTCTAAGAGCAAGAATAGACAAATGGGACCTCATAAAACTACAAAGTTTCTGTAAGGCAAAAGACACTGTCAAAAGGATAAATCGGCAACCAACAAATTGGGAAAAAATCTTCACCAACCCCACATCCAACAGAGGGCTAATCTCCAATGTATACAAAGAACTCAAGAGGTTAGACCCCAGAAAACCAAATAACCCTATCCAAAAATGGGGTACAGAGCTAAACAGAGTCTTTTCACCGGAAGAAATTCGGATGGCTGAGAAACACCTTAAAAAATGTTCAACATCACTAGTCATTAGGGAAATGCAAATTAAAACAACCCTGAGATTTCACCTCACACCAGTCAGAATGGCTAAGATTAAAAACTCAGAAGACATCAGGTGTTGGCGAGGATGTGGAGAAAGAGGAACACTCCTCCACTGCTGGTGGGAATGCAAGCTGGTACAACCACTCTGGAAATCAGTATGGCGGTTCCTCAGAAAACTGGGCGTGATACTTCCGGAGGACCCAGCCATACCACTCCTGGGAATATACCCAGAAGATTCACCAGCATGCAATAAGGATACATGCTCCACTATGTTCATAGCAGCTTTATATATAGTAGCCAGAAGCTGGAAAGAACCCAGATGTCCCTCAACAGAGGAATGGATACAAAAAATGTGGTATATATACACAATGGAGTACTATACAGCCATTAGAAACAATGAATTCATGAAATTCTTAGAGAAATGGATGGAGCTGGAGAATGTCATACTAAGTGAGGTGACCCAGTCTCAAAAGAATACCCATGGTATACAGTCACTGATAAGTGGATATTAGCCTAGAAGCTTGGAACACCAAAGACACAAATCACATATCAAGTGATGTCTCACAAGAAGAAAGGAGTGGACACTGGTGCTAGAATGGACCAAAACATCATTGTGGGAGAGCACAAGAACAGTAAAGTGGGAGGGGGTGGATGCGGGAGCAGGGGGAGGGAAAAGGACATGTGGGACCTTTGGGGTGGGGAACCAGAAAAAGGGAAATGAATTGTAAATATAGAATATATACAATAAAAAAAATAAAAAAAATTAAAAAAAAAAACAAAAAAACAAACAAACAAAAAAAAGAAATAAAAAACTTATATTTTTGCTTAAGATTTGTATATTGATTGAAAATTAATGTCATGTTTTTTGGATTATTGTATATTATTAGAAATTTGATGTCATTTTTTGAATTAAATGCATATTAATAAAAATTTTATGATTTTTTTAAATTGTTATATACAGATAAAAATTTAAGGTCATTTTGTGTGGATTGTTGTATATTAATAGAAATTAGATTTCTTTTTTTTGATTTAAGTATATAGTAATAAACTTTTTAGTATTTTTAAATTATTGCATATTGATAGAAATTTAAAATCATTATGTTTGAATAATTACATCAATAGGTATTTCGTGTGCTTTTAATAATTTTCTATTGATGAAATTCTAAGTTGTCTGATTTATTGCCTATTAAAAGAAAAGTATGGGTTTTGATAAATACTGAGAGTAATAGAAAATTAAGGTAATTTTATTGAAATGTTGAATATTAGTAGAAATGTTCAGAAGTATGAATTATTGTATATTAATGGCATTCAATTTTGTTTTCTGTTTTATATGGTGATAGAAAGAAAAATTAATTTGCCTTCAGTTACTGTACATTAAAAGAAATTTTACTTTTTTGTTTAATTATTGTATATTAATAAAAATTGAAAGGTTCTGTTTAATCATTCTATGCTCTTAGAAATTTAAATTAATTTTGTTAGATTATTTAGGACTGTATTATGTATAAGCCATTTAACTAAAACGTGACGGTTCATGCATTTATTTCTCTAGTGTATACATTGTTCATGTTAGAGAAAAGGAAAATTCTTAAACAAAGGAGCATATGAAGTGGAAACTTGTGGGCCATTTGGAAAGTCACTTAGGGAAAATGATGTTTGGCTGGGGTACTCATGTGAAAAGATGTTCTGGTAAAGAAAACATGTGAAAGGATCCATGAAGTTAAGAGTGACCCAACAGACAGGCAACAATGCTGGATGGTTTTGGTATGTCTTGCCATTCCTTAATGGACATCATTTGTCATAAGGTCATAGAGGGACACACAAGAACAATTTTGGGCCACATTCTGGGGACGTCTTGATGCTTCCTCATACTACTGTGTATTGGCAGAATGATGTTAGAATCACACAGACACTAGCTAAGACAGGCTCATATGGTGTTTTGCTGAGGTAAGACCCATGAGAGGACATGTGACACTTGCAGGAAGTATAAATACTACTTAACTGATACTTATGAGTCACTTTACAACACTCCCGCCGTCTCATTTCTTCTTTACTGCATTTCAGTTCATTGAGAGAGGTGGGGCACACAACTTCTGCCATCCCTGTCGGTCTGGATCATTCCCTGTGACTCAAACCTATTCACAGGAGTGGGCTAGAAGAAAGGATAAAGAAATTGAAAACACTTACTAAAAGAAGGATTTGAAAAGTCTAAGACAAGGGTACCATAACAGAATAAAGTGTGAAATGTTGGGTGCAGGTTACCACCCAAGCAAGAGTGAGAAGGTCAGTGGAAGGAAAAGGATTGATTGTAAATCTCATCATGCAATACTGATGAGTACTCTATGCATCAGAAGACAGAGTGGGATGGTAGAGATGACAAAGGAAGCTGGAGGCTTCAAAAACAATTGAGGACACTGGATGCCGATGCTGCAAAAAGAGACCCAGGCCATGTAATGTGTATATGGTTAGTAAAGAAGAGGTTCAGGGAAACCATTGGGAAAAGGATGTTGTGAGGAATCTGTATCTACAATTAGGCATCAATGTGTTGGGTGGAATGGGTATCTTGGGCCTCAACAGAGATAGGTTGGGATCTGTGTGACAGGACTAACCCTCCTGGAGTGATGATGGCACTGGAACGAGAGCTTCGGGAGGACTCACCAACAAGAGACAATGACTGGTCTGATTGCCTCCCCACATAGGAACAGCACAGTTGGGCTTAATCTTTGAAACTCATCATATTAAGCAGGTAACATTTTCACTGTCCATCACTAAAGGGAATACATGTGAGGAATCAAGGAAACAACCTAGAGGAAAGAACTTAAAAATTATCACTGAGGAATACTACACAATGCATTGCAGTACACTGGTATCTCTACTTGCCTCCTGGTACAACTCAAATAACCCAAAACGTGGCAATACCCAGAGAGGGATCCACACTATTAGAGTCAGTACTCAAGGGAGGTCTCAACAGGATATTCTACATACCAGTTCATGGAGTATTGTTCTCAATTGAGGTTCCTTCTTCTCATACTACTTTAGAAATTGTCAAGATAATTCAACCGAAACCATCACTGTCAGGTTGCAGCACAGCTGGCAGAGCTATGTGGCAGCCTGGGTCACATGGCACTGAATCTGCTGAAAAAAATGATGTGAGATTACAAGGTTAATAGAATGCTGGGAAATGATGTTGAAGGCTCAAAGCAGGGCAAATTTTGTCAATGCTGGAAAGAGAGGAAATTGGCCTAGACATGCATCATCTGGGTATAAGTACAGAGCACAGAGGGCTAGGATTTATAATACTAGACAGGAAAGACCAGAGAAGTTAGTATGTAGCCCGAGGATAGCCTGAGAATAGGGATAGGGACTGGGAAAGAATGTTCACACTTGCCCATCAAGGACACCCTTGTGAAATCATGACATAGTTAGGTAGGCATCCTACGATTTTGTGGATACTTGTGGACTCATTACTAAAGCCAACTCACCATGAAATTGGGTGCAGAGCTGAGCACTTGGAACCAAGCAAGGGATGATAAGCAGGAAACTCGGAAACATTATCCATAGACCTTTTCCAACAAACATGAGATGTTTTGGACAGGACAGATACAAAGGATCTATTAAGGCAAAGGTACTGAGTGAAAAATGACCCCACAGACTTAAGTATTTGAGTTTGGTGTTGGACCAAGTATCTTGGTTATCCAGTAATTCAAAGAAAATTGCATATTTCTGTAACTAAAACTATGCTGTCATAGTTACAATGGCACTGGAAGCAGAGACTCTTGAGAGCTTACCAACAGAGGGTCTGTATGCCTCCAATTATTTTAGAACAGCACAATTAGGCTTCATTCTGGAAAAATTTACCATAGTAAGCATGACATGAGATTCACTTACTACTTCTGAGCGGGAATAGGTCAAGAAACAGAGAAATCTTCAGGCAGAAACAGAAAGAGATACCACTAAGGAATACTGCATAGTACTTTGTACTCTGTAGGTAATTCTACTTGCCTTACTGTACCATGCAAACCATGTCCCAAAGATGGAAACCACTCACAGATGTCTCCACTCTTTCATACTTATCATTGCACAATGGAGCTCCCAAAAGGCCATTATACAGTCCATTTCATGAAGGAATGTTTTCAGGTGAGATTCCTTCTCCTCATATGTGTTTACATTGTGTGTCCTTAACAGAAGCAGTGTAGATGATATATCGACACCAGCCAGAAGAATATGACACCATGTTCCATGTGATACTTAATCTGATTAAAAAGCATGGTACAAGGTTACAGGATTGATATATTCCTAACAAACATTCTGAGAGCATCAAAGCTAGGCAATCTTTGTAAGAAATGGAAGGACAGAAAATAGGTCTAGGGTAACATGTCTGGGTGGGTGCACACAGCAAAAGTGGTTTAGTATTTGAGAGTGCCAAACATGGAATCCCAGTGCAGGTGCATTTTGACCAGGAGGAGGCCTGCGAAGCAATAGTTTCATTATAGGGCAATGTTCAGGATTGCCCACAATGAACACCCATGTGCATTTTGCACATATTTAGCTAGTGGTCTACCTGAGGACACAAATCTCAGGGCCTTTTAGTGTGGGAGTTTCACTGTACTTTTGGTGTAGAGCTAGATGCCTTGCAACAAGTATGGTATATTTAGAAGGGCACTAGAAAAGAAAGGTCTCTATATAACAAGATGCATATCACATCCACTACATGTTGATCAGAAATAAGACTTGGAATGTAGAGATGGCAAAGGAAACTGGGGCTAAATAACGAAATTACTAAGTTAGATTCAGAAGCAGCATGAAAGACAAAGACCTCACGTTTTCTGCCAGGTATGAAGAGGAGAGATTCATGGAAACAATTCAGGCAGAGATATTGAGACAAAACAGCATTCATGTGTGGGTATAGAATGGGCATCTTGAGTCTCAGGAATTCAGCAGTGATAGAATAGGGTACATGTTACTAGTTGTCTACTGGCAAAGTTACAAGGTACTGAAAAGTAAGCTTTTGCAGAGCTCACATACAAGGGAAAATGCCTGAGATGTATGTCTCCACATATTGGTAATAGCACAGTTGGACTTAAGTAGGGACAAACACACCATAAGAAATGTGGCATGATCTTCATTCCTCATCACTCAAAGAAACAGAAGAGTAATCAAAGAAGAAATCTAGAGAAGAGACATGAATTTGATACTAATAAGGAATACTACATAGTGCTTTGCACTACATAGACACACTTTTGTTTGTCATCTTGTAAAACCCCAAACTACTTTGCAAATATTGGCAACACCCACAGAGGACACCTTAGTCCCCTGAGATTCTTTACTCACAGTAGATTTCAATAGACTTTTCTACAGATCATTTCATGGAATAATGTTGTCAATTGAGATTCCTACATCTCACATGACTCTAGAACATGTCAGTAAAACGTACCTCAAACTGTCATGGTGAGGTTCTATAATTATGTGATAGTACAGTCCACATGACTGGGATCCTTCTGAAAAGAAATGATACAAGATAACAAGGTTAATAGAGTCCTGAAAAATGGTCTTAAATGCTCAAAGCCAGGCAATCTGTGTCAGTACTGGAAATACAGTATATTTGGCTGAGAGTATCATGTTCTGGGAGAAAGGACAGGGCAAAGTGGCCTGCTATTTGGAATACTAAACAAGGAAGCTCAGTAGGGACACTATCCTGACGAAGGACAGAGAATACGAAAACGGACTAGAGGGGAATATTCAAAATTGAACACAAAGGACACCGATACTGAATCTAGACATATTTGTGTAAGCATCACACCATTGTGAGTATACTTCTGGACTCACTATTGCAGCAAACTCACCATGAAATTGGGCTCAGAGCTGAGTGCTTGTGGCTAAACATGGAATGGTGTGCAGGATCATGGAAAACTTCTGTAGACCATCTTCTCCAAGCATTTCCATAAGACACAGAACTGTCAGTACACAGATGGCAAAGTAGGCTGGAGGATAGGGAAACAGTTGAGAAAGTTAGATGAGAAATCTTCATGCCCCGGGTTGTGTGGATGTGTGCACAGTAGAGTTCCAAGGAAGCTATTCAAGCAAAAGTGTTAGTAGAAATCTGCATAGAGAGATAGGCCTTAGAGTGTGGGGGTATATTGGATATCTTATTTCTCTGAGAAAGCAACTGAAATAGTGCAGGGTCAGTTTGACCAGAAGTATCCTTGCACACTGAGGATGCATCAAAATGGGGTACTTCTGGAGAGCTCACCAACAATGGACATCTGAGGTGTATGTCTCTTAATATAGTGAAGCACAGTGGGGCATCATTCTCTGGAACCTTATCATAATCTGGGAAGCATCTTCAATGTCCATTACTCTAAGAACACCTATCAGGAATCCAGTAAGAAACCTAAAGGCATGGACAGAAGCAGACAAACCGAAGAAGCACTACTCAATGATTTGTGCTCAATAAGTACCTTATCTGCCCTTCTTCTACAGCACAGAACCACCTCCCAAATCGTGGTTACACTCATAGTGTGCTCCGCAATCCCATGATAAACATTATTCCAGTTGGGTCTCAAAACACGTTTTACAAACCTTTTCTTGGAAGAATGTTCTCAGCTGATTCTACATCGTGTCAAGTTGATACAAAACAAACTGTCGTAGGATGAGGCTCTATCACATCTGGTAGACGAATGTGGTAATATGTTCTGCATGATGTGAAATCTGAAGAAAAATGGTGCAGGATTACAAGGTTAATAGAATCCAGATTAACAATCTGAGAGTCCCAAAGCAAGGCCATCTGTGTCAGAACTGGAAGTCCAATAAATGCGTCTAGAGAAGGGTGTTGTGGAGATGTGAACACCACAGTGTTGGGCTTGTCTTTGGAAATACTAAAGAGGGAAAATTGGAGCAGGTTCTGTGTTTCCTGAAGGTGGCCTGTGAATAGGAGTTGGCACTGTAGGATAGGTTCAGTCTTGCCCATAGTGTGTACCTATGCATAATCGTCACAAACTTTGCTAGACTCTACCATTGGTGCTTTTACTTGAGGACCTATATATAACTGGAGCATTTCATCTGATAGAGTCTCGCACTGAGTTTTGTTAAGAAAGGCTCACATGGCATTTTGCTGAAGAAAGATCCATGGGAGGACATGTGTTTTTTGAAGGTTGTATGAATACAGCTTACCTGACAGCTACAGGGGTCTGTGTAACTATCATGCAAAACACCATTGGTCTTGGCAGCATTAGGAAAGCAAGCATTTTTACTCCATACCATTTACACATACTCAGAGTTTCAATGGTCACCTGCTTTGGAGTTCTGAAAAGACCCATTTTGTAATAACACATTTACTGGAAATAATGGAAATCCAAGTGAAACCACACAAAAATACAGTTAATAATGCTTTCACATATGTACACAATAATTTGAAGCAATTCTTTACATATTATAAAATATAGCATGTTACTGGTATAACACACAATCCCACAGAACAAGCAATTATAGAAAGATCCTATAATACCTTTAAGAAATGCGTATTTTAAAAAGTGAAAATAAAAATACTCTGTAATACATATCCAATAATGCTTTGTTATCAGTCAACTTTTTAATTTAGAAGAAAAATAACAGCAGCAGCTAAGACACAAAGTGTCATTAAAAATGAAATACTAAACCACACTCAATATAGAATAAGTATTTGTTGACATTAGAATGTAAACCAGCAATAGTTTTAAGTTGGGGATGGGATGTGGTTATGTTTATTTATCTACAGTGAAGGAAATGCATGGTTTCCAACAAAACATATAAAGATGAGATCTGACCAGTGAAAACCTCTTATCAGCTGAGACAGGAATGTCTTCACAAAGAAAATAGCCTAGGTGATTCAAAGACTGTCTCTTTTCCTGATTTCTCCAAAGCCTGCACCCAAATTAACTTCAAATGGACTAGCCCTCATGATCAAACACAGGGATAGTAGAAAAACACAGAGACTAGACAATTATTACAAAGGACAGGCCATGCTTACACTGGATAAACACAGAGATTGGGCAATAAATGCTACAGCTAGCTTTTTACAGAGTAACAATTTTTGCTTTGGTGACCAAAATGGGAATTCTTTGCCCTATTACAGTAGGAAGCAAGTATGTATAGGAAGGCCATGTTGCCAAACCCTTAAGCTGGGGTGGGTGATTTTGATCGCTTAATGTGTTATGGTTCTTATCATCTAGAGTGTTAGGTGTTTTGCCTATTTATTGCACACTGCTGAAAATTTAGGATGTTTTTGTTTGATTATTGTATATTGAAATGAATTTAAATTTGTTCTGTTTATAATGTTATATATTCAGGGAAATTTAAGGTTTTCGTTTAAGTATTGGATAGCGATTGAAATTTAAGGTTTTCTGTTACTGTATATTAATAGAAATTTTAAAATTTTTTTCATTAATCTATGTTGAAAGAAATTTAAGTTCATTTCGTTTGAATTATGGTATATTAATAGAAATGTAAACTCATCTTTTTTAAATTATTGTAAACTAATGGAAATTTAAGTTTTTGTTTACTTATTGAATATTGAAAGAATTTTAACGTCCTTTTGTGTGAATTATAGTATATTAATAAAAATGTATAGCCATTTTTTATGAATAACTGTAAATTAATAGAAATTTAACGTTTTTGTTTCATTAATGCATATTGATAAAAATTTGGAGTCATTTGTTTAAATTATTATGTATTAAATTATATTTAGTGCTTTTGTTTAATTGTAGATTTATATAAAATTAAATTCATTTTGAATTAGTGTATATTAATGGGTATATAAAGTTTTTGCTTACTTATTTTACATTGAAAGAAATTTAAAGTTGTTTGCTTGAATTACTGTATATTAGAAAGTCATTTTGTTTGAATATTTGTACATTAATATCAATTAAAGGTGTTTGTTTATTTATTGGATATTGATAGCATTTAAAAGACATTTGAATAATGACATATGAATAGAAATTTATATTTTGCACATTAATATAAACTTTGATGTCATTTTATTTGAATTTTTGCTTATTGATTGAAATTAAAATTCATTTTTTGAAATAATTTTATGTTAGTAGAATTTTAAGATTTTTGTTTAAGTATAATATAGAGATATTGGTACAAATTTTGTTTTTTTTTAATTTCTTTATTTATAAAAATTCAAAGTCATTATTTTTGAAATGTCGAATAATAATAGATGTTTAGTGTTTTTTAAATTATCATATATTAATAGAACTTTGTTCTGTTTTGTTGCATATTTACAGATATTTATGCTTTTGTTTAATATTGTTTTTGAATAGAGATTTAAAATCATTTTGTTTGGATTATTCTACATTAAAAGAAATAAAAAACTTATATTTTTGCTTAAGATTTGTATATTGATTGAAAATTAATGTCATGTTTTTTGGATTATTGTATATTATTAGAAATTTGATGTCATTTTTTGAATTAAATGCATATTAATGAAAATTTTATGATTTTTTTAAATTGTTATATACAGATAAAAATTTAAGGTCATTTTGTGTGGATTGTTGTATATTAATAGAAATTAGATTTCTTTTTTTTGATTTAAGTATATAGTAATAAACTTTTTAGTATTTTTAAATTATTGGATATTGATAGAAATTTAAAATCATTATGTTTGAATAATTACATCAATAGGTATTTCGTGTGCTTTTAATAAATTTCTATTGATGAAATTCTAAGTTGTCTGATTTATTGCCTATTAATCGAAAAGGATGGGTTTTGGTAAATACTGAGAGTTATAGAAAATTAAGGTAATTTTATTGAAATGTTGAATATTAGTAGAAATGTTCAGAAGTATGAATTATTGTATATTAATGGCCTTCAATTTTGTTTTCTGTTTTATATGGTGATAGAAAAAAAATTAATTTGGCTTCAGTTACTGTACATTAAAAGAAATTTTACTTTTTTGTTTAATTATTGTATATTAATAAAAATTGAAAGGTTCTGTTTAATCATTCTATGCTCTTAGAAATTTAAATTAATTTTGTTAGATTATTTAGGACTGTATTATGTATAAGCCATTTAACTAAAACGTGACGGTTCATGCATTTATTTCTCTAGTGTATACATTGTTCATGTTAGAGAAAAGGAAAATTCTTAAACAAAGGAGCATATGAAGTGGAAACTTGTGGGCCATTTGGAAAGTCACTTAGGGAAAATGATGTTTGGCTGGGGTACTCATGTGAAAAGATGTTCTGGTAAAGAAAACATGTGAAAGGATCCATGAAGTTAACAGACAGGCAACAATGCTGGATGGTTTTGGTATGTCTTGCCATTCCTTAATGGACATCATTTGTCATAAGGTCATAGAGGGACACACAAGAACAATTTCGGGCCACATTCTGGGGACGTCTTGATGCTTCCTCATACTACTGTGTATTGGCAGAATGATGTTAGAATCACACAGACACTAGCTAAGACAGGCTCATATGGTGTTTTGCTGAGGAAAGACCCATGAGAGGACATGTGATACTTGCAGGAAGTATAAATACTACTTAACTGATACTTATGAGTCACTTTACAACACTCCCTCCTTCTCATTTCTTCTTCACTGCATTTCAGTTCATTGAGAGAGGGAGGGCACACAACTTCTGCCATCCCTGTTGGTCTGGATCATTCCCTGTGACTCAAACCTATTCACAGGAGTGGGCTAGAAGAAAGGATAAAGAAATTGAAAACATTTACTAAAAGAAGGATTTGAAAAGTCTAAGACAAGGGTACCATAACAGAATAATGTGTAAAATGTTGGGTGCATGTTCCCACCCAAGCAAGAGTGAGAAGGTCAGTGGAAGGAAAAGGATTGATTGTAAATCTCATCATGCAATACTGATGAGTACTCTATGCATCAGAAGATGGACTGGGATGGTAGAGATGACAAAGGAAGCTGGAGGCTTCAAAAACAATTGAGGACACTGGATGCCGATGCTGCAAAAAGAGACCCAGGCCATGTAATGTGTATATGGTTAGTAAACAAGAGGTTCAGGGAAACCATTGGGAAAAAGATGTTGTGAGGAATCTGCATCTACAATTAGGCATCAATGTGTTGGGTGGAATGGGTATCTTGGGCCTCAAAAGATTCAACAGAGATAGGTTGGGATCTGTGTGACAGGACTAACCCTGGTGGAGTGATGATGGCACTGGAATGAGAGCTTCGGGAGGACTCACCAACAAGAGACAATGACTGGTCTGATTGCCTCCCCACATAGGAACAGCACAGTTGGGCTTAATCTTTGAAACTCATCATATTAAGCAGGTAACATTTTCACTGTCCATCACTAAAGGGAACACATGTGAGGAATCAAGGAAACAACCTAGAGGAAAGAACTTAAAAATTATCACTGAGGAATACTACACAATGCATTGCAGTACACTGGTATCTCTACTTGCCTCCTGGTACAACTCAAATAACCCAAAACGTGGCAATACCCAGAGAGGGATCCACACTATTAGAGTCAGTACTCAAGGGAGCTCTCAACAGGATATTCTACATACCAGTTCATGGAGTATTGTTCTCAATTGAGGTTCATTCTTCTCATACTACTTTAGAACTTGTCAAGATAATTCAACCGAAACCATCACTGTCAGGTTGCAGCACAGCTGGCAGAGCTATGTGGCAGCCTGGGTCACATGGCACTGAATCTGCTGAAAAAAATGATGTGAGATTACAAGGTTAATAGAATGCTGGGAAATGATGTTGAAGGCTCAAAGCAGGGCAAATTTTGTCAATGTTGGAAAGAGAGGAAATTGGCCTAGACATGCATCATCTGGGTATAAGTACAGAGCACAGAGGGCTAGGATTTATAATACTAGACAGGAAAGACCAGAGAAGTTAGTATGTAGCCCGAGGATAGCCTGAGAATAGGGGTAGGGACTGGGAAAGAATGTTCACACTTGCCCATCAAGGACACCCTTGTGAAATCATGACATAGTTAGGTAGGCATCCTACGATTTTGTGGATACTTGTGGACTCATTACTAAAGCCAACTCACCATGAAATTGGGTGCAGAGCTGAGCGCTTGGAACCAAGCAAGGGATGATAAGCAGGAAACTCGGAAACATTATCCATAGACCTTTACCAGCAAACATGAGATGTTTTGGACAGGACAGATGCAAAGGGTCTATTAAGGCAAAGGTACTGAGTGAAAAATGACCCCACAGACTTAAGTATTTGAGTTTGGTGTTGGACCAAGTATCTTGGTTATCCAGTAATTCAAAGAAAATTGCATATTTCTGTAACTAAAACTATGCTGTCATAGTTACAATGGCACTGGAAGCAGAGACTCTTGAGAGCTTACCAACAGAGGGGCTGTATGCCTCCAATTTTTTTAGAACAGCACAATTAGGCTTCATTCTGGAAAAATTTACCATAGTAAGCATGACATGAGATTCACTTACTACTTCTGAGCGGGCATAGTTCAGGAAACAGAGAAAACTTCAGGCAGAAAGAGAAAGAGATACTACTAAGGAATACTACATAGTCCTTTGTACTCTATAGGTAATTCTACTTGCCTTACTGTACCATGCAAACCATGTCCCAAAGATGGAAACCACTCACAGATGTCTCCACTCTTTCATACTTATCATTGCACAATGGAGCTCCCAAAAGGCCATTATACAGTCCATTTCATGAAGGAATGTTTTCAGGTGAGATTCCTTCTCCTCATATGTGTTTACATTGTGTGTCCTTAGAGAAGCAGTGTAGATGATATATTGACACCAGCCAGAAGAATATGACACCATGTTCCATGTGATACTTAATCTGATTAAAAAGCATGGTACAAGGTTACAGGATTGATATATTCCTAACAAACATTCTGAGAGCATCAAAGCTAGGCAATCTTTGTAAGAACTGGAAGGACAGAAAAAAGGTCTAGGGTAACATGTCTGGGTGGGTGCACACAGCAAAAGTAGTTTAGTATTTGAGAGTGCCAAACATGGAATCCCAGTGCAGGTGCATTTTGACCAGGAGGAGGCCTGCGAAGCAATAGTTTCATTATAGGGCAATGTTCAGGATTGCCCACAATGAACACCCATGTGCATTTTGCACATATTTAGCTAGTGGTCTACCTGAGGACACAAATCTCAGGGCCTTTTAGTGTGGGAGTTTCACTGTACTTTTGGTGTAGAGCTAGATGCCTAGCAACAAGTATGGTATATTTAGAAGGGCACTAGAAAATAAAGGTCTCTATATAACAGCATGCATACCTCGTCCACTACATGTTGATCAGAAATAGGACTTGGAAGGTAGAGATGGCAAAGGAAACTGGGGCTAAATAACGAAATTACTAAGTTAGATTCAGAAGCAGCATGAAAGACAAAGACCTCACGTTTTCTGCCAGGTATGAAGAGGAGAGATTCATGGAAACAATTCAGGCAGAGATATTGAGACAAAACGGCATTCATGTGTGGGTATAGAATGGACATCTTGAGTCTCAGGAATTCAGCAGAGATAGAATAGGGTACATGTTACTAGTTGTCTACTGGCAAAGTTACAAGGTACTGAAAAGTAAGCTTTTGCAGAGCTCACATACAAGGGAAAATGCCTGAGATGTATGTCTCCACATATTGGTAATAGCACAGTTGGACTTAATTAGGGACAAACACACCATAGCAAATGTGGCATGATCTTCATTCCTCATCACTCAAAGAAACAGAAGAGTAATCAAAGAAGAAATCTAGAGAAGAGACATGAATTTGATACTAATAAGGAATACTACATATTGCTTTGCACTACATAGACACACTTTTGTTTGTCATCTTGTAAAACCCCAAACTACTTTGCAAATATTGGCAACACCCACAGAGGACACCTTAGTCCCCTGAGATTCTTTACTCACAGTAGATTTCAATAGACTTTTCTACAGATCATTTCATGGAATAATGTTGTCAATTGAGATTCCTACATCTCACATGACTCTAGAACATGTCAGTAAAACGCACCTCAAACTGTCATGGTGAGGTTCTATAATTATGTGATAGTACAGTCCACATGACTGGGATCCGTCTGAAAAGAAATGATACAAGATAACAAGGTTAATAGAGTCCTGAAAAATGGTCTTAAATGCTCAAAGCCAGGCAATCTGTGTCAGTACTGGAAATACAGTATATTTGGCTGAGAGTATCATGTTCTGGGAGAAAGGACAGGGCAAAGTGGCCTGCTATTTGGAATACTAAACAAGGAAGCTCAGTAGGTACACTATCCTGACGAAGGACAGAGAATACGAAAACGGACTAGAGGGGAATATTCAAAATTGAACACAAGGGACACCGATACTGAATCTAGACATATTTGTGTAGGCATCACACCATTGTGAGTATACTTCTGGACTCACTATTGCAGCAAACTCACCATGAAATTGGGCTCAGAGCTGAGTGCTTGTGGCTAAACATGGAATGGTGTGCAGGATCATGGAAAACTTCTGTAGACCATCTTCTCCAAGCATTTCCATAAGACACAGAACTGTCAGTACACAGATGGCAAAGTAGGCTGGAGGATAGGGAAACAGTTGAGAAAGTTAGATGAGAAATCTTCATGCCCCGGGTTGTGTGGATGTGTGCACAGTAGAGTTCCAAGGAAGCTATTCAAGCAAAAGTGTTAGTAGAAATCTGCACAGAGAGATAGGCCTTAGAGTGTGGGGGTATATTGAATATTTTATTTCTCTGAGAAAGCAACTGAAATAGTGCAGGGTCAGTTTAACCAGAAGTATCCTTGCACACTGAGGATGCATCAAAATGGGGTACTTCTGGAGAGCTCACCAACAATGGACATCTGAGGTGTATGTCTCTTAATATAGTGAAGCACAGTGGGGCATCATTCTCTGGAACCTTATCATAATCTGGGAAGCATCTTCAATGTCCATTACTCTAAGAACACCTATCAGGAATCCAGTAAGAAACCTAAAGGCATGGACAGAAGCAGACAAACCGAAGAAGCACTACTCAATGATTTGTGCTCAATAAGTACCTTATCTGCCCTTCTTCTACAGCACAGAACCACCTCCCAAATCGTGGTTACACTCATAGTGTGCTCCGCAATCCCATGATAAACATTATTCCAGTTGGGTCTCAAAACACGTTTTACAAACCTTTTCTTGGAAGAATGTTCTCAGCTGATTCTACATCGTGTCAAGTTGATACAAAACAAACTGTCGTAGGATGAGGCTCTATCACATCTGGTAGACGAATGTGGTAATATGTTCTGCATGATGTGAAATCTGAAGAAAAATGGTGCAGGATTACAAGGTTAATAGAATCCAGATTAACAATCTGAGAGTCCCAAAGCAAGGCCATCTGTGTCAGAACTGGAAGTCCAATAAATGCGTCTAGAGAAGGGTGTTGTGGAGATGTGAACACCACAGTGTTGGGCTTGTCTTTGGAAATACTAAAGAGGGAAAATTGGAGCAGGTTCTGTGTTTCCTGAAGGTGGCCTGTGAATAGGAGTTGGCACTGTAGGATAGGTTCAGTCTTGCCCATAGTGTGTACCTATGCATAATCGTCACAAACTTTGCTAGACTCTACCATTGGTGCTTTTACTTGAGGACCTATAAGTGGAGCATTTCATCTGATAGAGTCTCGCACTGAGTTTTGTTAAGAAAGGCTCACATGGCATTTTGCTGAAGAAAGATCCATGGGAGGACATGTGTTTTTTGAAGGTTGTATGAATACAGCTTACCTGACAGCTACAGGGGTCTGTGTAACTATCATGCAAAACACCATTGGTCTTGGCAGCATTAGGAAAGCAAGCATTTTTACTCCATACCATTTACACATACTCAGAGTTTCAATGGTCACCTGCTTTGGAGTTCTGAAAAGACCCATTTTGTAATAACACATTTACTGGAAATAATGGAAATCCAAGTGAAACCACACAAAAATACAGTTAATAATGCTTTCACATATGTACACAATAATTTGAAGCAATTCTTTACATATTATAAAATATAGCATGTTACTGGTATAACACACAATCCCACAGAACAAGCAATTATAGAAAGATCCTATAATACCTTTAAGAAATGCGTATTTTAAAAAGTGAAAATAAAAATACTCTGTAATACATATCCAATAATGCTTTGTTATCAGTCAACTTTTTAATTTAGAAGAAAAATAACAGCAGCAGCTAAGACACAAAGTGTCATTAAAAATGAAATACTAAACCACACTCAATATAGAATAAGTATTTGTTGACATTAGAATGTAAACCAGCAATAGTTTTAAGTTGGGGATGGGATGTGGTTATGTTTATTTATCTACAGTGAAGGAAATGCATGGTTTCCAACAAAACATATAAAGATGAGATCTGACCAGTGAAAACCTCTTATCAGCTGAGACAGGAATGTCTTCACAAAGAAAATAGCCTAGGTGATTCAAAGACTGTCTCTTTTCCTGATTTCTCCAAAGCCTGCACCCAAATTAACTTCAAATGGACTAGCCCTCATGATCAAACACAGGGATAGTAGAAAAACACAGAGACTAGACAATTATTACAAAGGACAGGCCATGCTTACACTGGATAAACACAGAGATTGGGCAATAAATGCTACAGCTAGCTTTTTACAGAGTAACTATTTTTGCTTTGGTGACCAAAATGGGAATTCTTTGCCCTATTACAGTAGGAGGCAAGTATGTATAGGAAGGCCATGTTGCCAAACCCTTAAGCTGGGGTGGGTGATTTTGATCGCTTAATGTGTTATGGTTCTTATCATCTAGAGTGTTAGGTGTTTTGCCTACTTTTTGCACATTGCTGAAAATTTAGGATGTTTTTGTTTGATTATTGTATATTGAAATGAACTTAAATTTGTTTTGTTTAAAATGTTATATATTCAAGGAAATTTAAGGTTTTCCTTTAAGTATTGGATAGCGATTGAAATTTAAGGTTTTCTGTTACTGTATATTAATCGAAATTTTAAAATTTTTTTCATTAATCTATGTTGAAAGAAATTTAAATTCATTTCGTTTGAATTATGGTATATTAATAGAAATGTAAACTCATCTTTTTTAAATTATTGTAAACTAATGGAAATTTAAGTTTTTGTTTACTTATTGAATATTGAAAGAATTTTAACGTCCTTTTGTGTGAATTATAGTATATTAATAGAAATGTATAGCCATTTTGTATGAATAACTGTAAATTAATAGAAATTTAACGTTTTTGTTTCATTAATGCATATTGATAAAAATTTGGAGTCATTTGTCTAAATTATTATGTATTAAATTATATTTAGTGCTTTTGTTTAATTGTAGATTTATATAAAATTAAATTCATTTTGAATTAGTGTATATTAATGGGTATATAAAGTTTTTGCTTACTTATTTTACATTGAAAGAAATTTAAAGTTGTTTGCTTGAATTACTGTATATTAGAAAGTCATTTTGTTTGAATATTTGTACATTAATATCAATTAAAGGTGTTTGTTTATTTATTGGATATTGATAGCATTTAAAAGACATTTGAATAATGACATATGAATAGAAATTTATATTTTGCACATTAATATAAAATTTGATGTCATTTTATTTGAATTTTTGCTTATTGATTGAAATTAAAATTCATTTTTTGAAATAATTTTATGTTAGTAGAATTTTAAGATTTTTGTTTAAGTATAATATAGAGATATTGGTATAAATTTTGTTTTTTTTAATTTCTTTATTTATAAAAATTCAAAGTCAATATTTTTGAAATGTCGAATATTAATAGATGTTTAGTGTTTTTTAAATTATCATATATTAATAGAACTTTGTTCTGTTTTGTTGCATATTTACAGATATTTATGCTTTTGTTTAATATTGTTTTTGAATAGAGATTTAAAATCATTTTGTTTGGATTATTCTACATTAAAAGAAATAAAAAACTTATATTTTTGTTTAAGATTTGTATATTGATTGAAAATTAATGTCATGTTTTTTGGATTATTGTATATTATTAGAAATTTGATGTCATTTTTTGAATTAAATGCATATTAATAAAAATTTTATGATTTTTTTAAATTGTTATATACAGATAAAAATTTAAGGTCATTTTGTGTGGATTGTTGTATATTAATAGAAATTAGATTTCTTTTTTTTGATTTAAGTATATAGTAATAAACTTTTTAGTATTTTTAAATTATTGGATATTGATAGAAATTTAAAATCATTATGTTTGAATAATTACATCAATAGGTATTTCGTGTGCTTTTAATAAATTTCTATTGATGAAATTCTAAGTTGTCTGATTTATTGCCTATTAATCGAAAAGGATGGGTTTTGGTAAATACTGAGAGTTATAGAAAATTAAGGTAATTTTATTGAAATGTTGAATATTAGTAGAAATGTTCAGAAGTATGAATTATTGTATATTAATGGCCTTCAATTTTGTTTTCTGTTTTATATGGTGATAGAAAAAAAATTAATTTGGCTTCAGTTACTGTACATTAAAAGAAATTTTACTTTTTTGTTTAATTATTGTATATTAATAAAAATTGAAAGGTTCTGTTTAATCATTCTATGCTCTTAGAAATTTAAATTAATTTTGTTAGATTATTTAGGACTGTATTATGTATAATCCATTTAACTAAAACGTGACGGTTCATGCATTTATTTCTCTAGTGTATACATTGTTCATGTTAGAGAAAAGGAAAATTCTTAAACAAAGGAGCATATGAAGTGGAAACTTGTGGGCCATTTGGAAAGTCACTTAGGGAAAATGATGTTTGGCTGGGGTACTCATGTGAAAAGATGTTCTGGTAAAGAAAACATGTGAAAGGATCCATGAAGTTAACAGACAGGCAACAATGCTGGATGGTTTTGGTATGTCTTGCCATTCCTTAATGGACATCATTTGTCATAAGGTCATAGAGGGACACACAAGAACAATTTCGGGCCACATTCTGGGGACGTCTTGATGCTTCCTCATACTACTGTGTATTGGCAGAATGATGTTAGAATCACACAGACACTAGCTAAGACAGGCTCATATGGTGTTTTGCTGAGGAAAGACCCATGAGAGGACATGTGATACTTGCAGGAAGTATAAATACTACTTAACTGATACTTATGAGTCACTTTACAACACTCCCTCCTTCTCATTTCTTCTTCACTGCATTTCAGTTCATTGAGAGAGGGAGGGCACACAACTTCTGCCATCCCTGTTGGTCTGGATCATTCCCTGTGACTCAAACCTATTCACAGGAGTGGGCTAGAAGAAAGGATAAAGAAATTGAAAACACTTACTAAAAGAAGGATTTGAAAAGTCTAAGACAAGGGTACCATAACAGAATAATGTGTAAAATGTTGGGTGCATGTTCCCACCCAAGCAAGAGTGAGAAGGTCAGTGGAAGGAAAAGGATTGATTGTAAATCTCATCATGCAATACTGATGAGTACTCTATGCATCAGAAGATGGACTGGGATGGTAGAGATGACAAAGGAAGCTGGAGGCTTCAAAAACAATTGAGGACACTGGATGCCGATGCTGCAAAAAGAGACCCAGGCCATGTAATGTGTATATGGTTAGTAAACAAGAGGTTCAGGGAAACCATTGGGAAAAGGATGTTGTGAGGAATCTGCATCTACAATTAGGCATCAATGTGTTGGGTGGAATGGGTATCTTGGGCCTCAAAAGATTCAACAGAGATAGGTTGGGATCTGTGTGACAGGACTAACCCTGGTGGAGTGATGATGGCACTGGAACGAGAGCTTCGGGAGGACTCACCAACAAGAGACAATGACTGGTCTGATTGCCTCCCCACATAGGAACAGCACAGTTGGGCTTAATCTTTGAAACTCATCATATTAAGCAGGTAACATTTTCACTGTCCATCACTAAAGGGAACACATGTGAGGAATCAAGGAAACAACCTAGAGGAAAGAACTTAAAAATTATCACTGAGGAATACTACACAATGCATTGCAGTACACTGGTATCTCTACTTGCCTCCTGGTACAACTAAAAATAACCCAAAACTTGGCTATACCCAGAGAGGGATCCACACTATTAGAGTCAGTACTCAAGGGAGCTCTCAACAGGATATTCTACATACCAGTTCATGGAGTATTGTTCTCAATTGAGGTTCATTCTTCTCATACTACTTTAGAACTTGTCAAGATAATTCAACCGAAACCATCACTGTCAGGTTGCAGCACAGCTGGCAGAGCTATGTGGCAGCCTGGGTCACATGGCACTGAATCTGCTGAAAAAAATGATGTGAGATTACAAGGTTAATAGAATGCTGGGAAATGATGTTGAAGGCTCAAAGCAGGGCAAATTTTGTCAATGCTGGAAAGAGAGGAAATTGGCCTAGACATGCATCATCTGGGTATAAGTACAGAGCACAGAGGGCTAGGATTTATAATACTAGACAGGAAAGACCAGAGAAGTTAGTATGTAGCCCGAGGATAGCCTGAGAATAGGGGTAGGGACTGGGAAAGAATGTTCACACTTGCCCATCAAGGACACCCTTGTGAAATCATGACATAGTTAGGTAGGCATCCTACGATTTTGTGGATACTTGTGGACTCATTACTAAAGCCAACTCACCATGAAATTGGGTGCAGAGCTGAGCGCTTGGAACCAAGCAAGGGATGATAAGCAGGAAACTCGGAAACATTATCCATAGACCTTTACCAGCAAACATGAGATGTTTTGGACAGGACAGATGCAAAGGATCTATTAAGGCAAAGGTACTGAGTGAAAAATGACCCCACAGACTTAAGTATTTGAGTTTGGTGTTGGACCAAGTATCTTGGTTATCCAGTAATTCAAAGAAAATTGCATATTTCTGTAACTAAAACTATGCTGTCATAGTTACAATGGCACTGGAAGCAGAGACTCTTGAGAGCTTACCAACAGAGGGGCTGTATGCCTCCAATTTTTTTAGAACAGCACAATTAGGCTTCATTCTGGAAAAATTTACCATAGTAAGCATGACATGAGATTCACTTACTACTTCTGAGCGGGCATAGGTCAGGAAACAGAGAAAACTTCAGGCAGAAAGAGAAAGAGATACTACTAAGGAATACTACATAGTCCTTTGTACTCTATAGGTAATTCTACTTGCCTTACTGTACCATGCAAACCATGTCCCAAAGATGGAAACCACTCACAGATGTCTCCACTCTTTCATACTTATCATTGCACAATGGAGCTCCCAAAAGGCCATTATACAGTCCATTTCATGAAGGAATGTTTTCAGGTGAGATTCCTTCTCCTCATATGTGTTTACATTGTGTGTCCTTAGAGAAGCAGTGTAGATGATATATTGACACCAGCCAGAAGAATATGACACCATGTTCCATGTGATACTTAATCTGATTAAAAAGCATGGTACAAGGTTACAGGATTGATATATTCCTAACAAACATTCTGAGAGCATCAAAGCTAGGCAATCTTTGTAAGAACTGGAAGGACAGAAAAAAGGTCTAGGGTAACATGTCTGGGTGGGTGCACACAGCAAAAGTAGTTTAGTATTTGAGAGTGCCAAACATGGAATCCCAGTGCAGGTGCATTTTGACCAGGAGGAGGCCTGCGAAGCAATAGTTTCATTATAGGGCAATGTTCAGGATTGCCCACAATGAACACCCATGTGCATTTTGCACATATTTAGCTAGTGGTCTACCTGAGGACACAAATCTCAGGGCCTTTTAGTGTGGGAGTTTCACTGTACTTTTGGTGTAGAGCTAGATGCCTAGCAACAAGTATGGTATATTTAGAAGGGCACTAGAAAATAAAGGTCTCTATATAACAGCATGCATACCTCGTCCACTACATGTTGATCAGAAATAGGACTTGGAATGTAGAGATGGCAAAGGAAACTGGGGCTAAATAACGAAATTACTAAGTTAGATTCAGAAGCAGCATGAAAGACAAAGACCTCACGTTTTCTGCCAGGTATGAAGAGGAGAGATTCATGGAAACAATTCAGGCAGAGATATTGAGACAAAATGGCATTCATGCGTGGGTATAGAATGGACATCTTGAGTCTCAGGAATTCAGCAGAGATAGAATAGGGTACATGTTACTAGTTGTCTACTGGCAAAGTTACAAGGTACTGAAAAGTAAGCTTTTGCAGAGCTCACATACAAGGGAAAATGCCTGAGATGTATGTCTCCACATATTGGTAATAGCACAGTTGGACTTAATTAGGGACAAACACACCATAAGAAATGTGGCATGATCTTCATTCCTCATCACTCAAAGAAACAGAAGAGTAATCAAAGAAGAAATCTAGAGAAGAGACATGAATTTGATACTAATAAGGAATACTACATATTGCTTTGCACTACATAGACACACTTTTGTTTGTCATCTTGTAAAACCCCAAACTACTTTGCAAATATTGGCAACACCCACAGAGGACACCTTAGTCCCCTGAGATTCTTTACTCACAGTAGATTTCAATAGACTTTTCTACAGATCATTTCATGGAATAATGTTGTCAATTGAGATTCCTACATCTCACATGACTCTAGAACATGTCAGTAAAACGCACCTCAAACTGTCATGGTGAGGTTCTATAATTATGTGATAGTACAGTCCACATGACTGGGATCCGTCTGAAAAGAAATGATACAAGATAACAAGGTTAATAGAGTCCTGAAAAATGGTCTTAAATGCTCAAAGCCAGGCAATCTGTGTCAGTACTGGAAATACAGTATATTTGGCTGAGAGTATCATGTTCTGGGAGAAAGGACAGGGCAAAGTGGCCTGCTATTTGGAATACTAAACAAGGAAGCTCAGTAGGTACACTATCCTGACGAAGGACAGAGAATACGAAAACGGACTAGAGGGGAATATTCAAAATTGAACACAAGGGACACCGATACTGAATCTAGACATATTTGTGTAGGCATCACACCATTGTGAGTATACTTCTGGACTCACTATTGCAGCAAACTCACCATGAAATTGGGCTCAGAGCTGAGTGCTTGTGGCTAAACATGGAATGGTGTGCAGGATCATGGAAAACTTCTGTAGACCATCTTCTCCAAGCATTTCCATAAGACACAGAACTGTCAGTACACAGATGGCAAAGTAGGCTGGAGGATAGGGAAACAGTTGAGAAAGTTAGATGAGAAATCTTCATGCCCCGGGTTGTGTGGATGTGTGCACAGTAGAGTTCCAAGGAAGCTATTCAAGCAAAAGTGTTAGTAGAAATCTGCATAGAGAGATAGGCCTTAGAGTGTGGGGGTATATTGGATATCTTATTTCTCTGAGAAAGCAACTGAAATAGTGCAGGGTCAGTTTGACCAGAAGTATCCTTGCACACTGAGGATGCATCAAAATGGGGTACTTCTGGAGAGCTCACCAACAATGGACATCTGAGGTGTATGTCTCTTAATATAGTGAAGCACAGTGGGGCATCATTCTCTGGAACCTTATCATAATCTGGGAAGCATCTTCAATGTCCATTACTCTAAGAACACCTATCAGGAATCCAGTAAGAAACCTAAAGGCATGGACAGAAGCAGACAAACCGAAGAAGCACTACTCAATGATTTGTGCTCAATAAGTACCTTATCTGCCCTTCTTCTACAGCACAGAACCACCTCCCAAATCGTGGTTACACTCATAGTGTGCTCCGCAATCCCATGATAAACATTATTCCAGTTGGGTCTCAAAACACGTTTTACAAACCTTTTCTTGGAAGAATGTTCTCAGCTGATTCTACATCGTGTCAAGTTGATACAAAACAAACTGTCGTAGGATGAGGCTCTATCACATCTGGTAGACGAATGTGGTAATATGTTCTGCATGATGTGAAATCTGAAGAAAAATGGTGCAGGATTACAAGGTTAATAGAATCCAGATTAACAATCTGAGAGTCCCAAAGCAAGGCCATCTGTGTCAGAACTGGAAGTCCAATAAATGCGTCTAGAGAAGGGTGTTGTGGAGATGTGAACACCACAGTGTTGGGCTTGTCTTTGGAAATACTAAAGAGGGAAAATTGGAGCAGGTTCTGTGTTTCCTGAAGGTGGCCTGTGAATAGGAGTTGGCACTGTAGGATAGGTTCAGTCTTGCCCATAGTGTGTACCTATGCATAATCGTCACAAACTTTGCTAGACTCTACCATTGGTGCTTTTACTTGAGGACCTATAACTGGAGCATTTCATCTGATAGAGTCTCGCACTGAGTTTTGTTAAGAAAGGCTCACATGGCATTTTGCTGAAGAAAGATCCATGGGAGGACATGTGTTTTTTGAAGGTTGTATGAATACAGCTTACCTGACAGCTACAGGGGTCTGTGTAACTATCATGCAAAACACCATTGGTCTTGGCAGCATTAGGAAAGCAAGCATTTTTACTCCATACCATTTACACATACTCAGAGTTTCAATGGTCACCTGCTTTGGAGTTCTGAAAAGACCCATTTTGTAATAACACATTTACTGGAAATAATGGAAATCCAAGTGAAACCACACAAAAATACAGTTAATAATGCTTTCACATATGTACACAATAATTTGAAGCAATTCTTTACATATTATAAAATATAGCATGTTACTGGTATAACACACAATCCCACAGAACAAGCAATTATAGAAAGATCCTATAATACCTTTAAGAAATGCGTATTTTAAAAAGTGAAAATAAAAATACTCTGTAATACATATCCAATAATGCTTTGTTATCAGTCAACTTTTTAATTTAGAAGAAAAATAACAGCAGCAGCTAAGACACAAAGTGTCATTAAAAATGAAATACTAAACCACACTCAATATAGAATAAGTATTTGTTGACATTAGAATGTAAACCAGCAATAGTTTTAAGTTGGGGATGGGATGTGGTTATGTTTATTTATCTACAGTGAAGGAAATGCATGGTTTCCAACAAAACATATAAAGATGAGATCTGACCAGTGAAAACCTCTTATCAGCTGAGACAGGAATGTCTTCACAAAGAAAATAGCCTAGGTGATTCAAAGACTGTCTCTTTTCCTGATTTCTCCAAAGCCTGCACCCAAATTAACTTCAAATGGACTAGCCCTCATGATCAAACACAGGGATAGTAGAAAAACACAGAGACTAGACAATTATTACAAAGGACAGGCCATGCTTACACTGGATAAACACAGAGATTGGGCAATAAATGCTACAGCTAGCTTTTTACAGAGTAACAATTTTTGCTTTGGTGACCAAAATGGGAATTCTTTGCCCTATTACAGTAGGAGGCAAGTATGTATAGGAAGGCCATGTTGCCAAACCCTTAAGCTGGGGTGGGTGATTTTGATCGCTTAATGTGTTATGGTTCTTATCATCTAGAGTGTTAGGTGTTTTGCCTACTTTTTGCACATTGCTGAAAATTTAGGATGTTTTTGTTTGATTATTGTATATTGAAATGAATTTAAATTTGTTTTGTTTAAAATGTTATATATTCAAGGAAATTTAAGGTTTTCCTTTAAGTATTGGATAGCGATTGAAATTTAAGGTTTTCTGTTACTGTATATTAATCGAAATTTTAAAATTTTTTTCATTAATCTATGTTGAAAGAAATTTAAATTCATTTCGATTGAATTATGGTATATTAATAGAAATGTAAACTCATCTTTTTTAAATTATTGTAAACTAATGGAAATTTAAGTTTTTGTTTACTTATTGAATATTGAAAGAATTTTAACGTCCTTTTGTGTGAATTATAGTATATTAATAGAAATGTATAGCCATTTTGTATGAATAACTGTAAATTAATAGAAATTTAACGTTTTTGTTTCATTAATGCATATTGATAAAAATTTGGAGTCATTTGTCTAAATTATTATGTATTAAATTATATTTAGTGCTTTTGTTTAATTGTAGATTTATATAAAATTAAATTCATTTTGAATTAGTGTATATTAATGGGTATATAAAGTTTTTGCTTACTTATTTTACATTGAAAGAAATTTAAAGTTGTTTGCTTGAATTACTGTATATTAGAAAGTCATTTTGTTTGAATATTTGTACATTAATATCAATTAAAGGTGTTTGTTTATTTATTGGATATTGATAGCATTTAAAAGACATTTGAATAATGACATATGAATAGAAATTTATATTTTGCACATTAATATAAAATTTGATGTCATTTTATTTGAATTTTTGCTTATTGATTGAAATTAAAATTCATTTTTTGAAATAATTTTATGTTAGTAGAATTTTAAGATTTTTGTTTAAGTATAATATAGAGATATTGGTATAAATTTTGTTTTTTTTAATTTCTTTATTTATAAAAATTCAAAGTCAATATTTTTGAAATGTCGAATATTAATAGATGTTTAGTGTTTTTTAAATTATCATATATTAATAGAACTTTGTTCTGTTTTGTTGCATATTTACAGATATTTATGCTTTTGTTTAATATTGTTTTTGAATAGAGATTTAAAATCATTTTGTTTGGATTATTCTACATTAAAAGAAATAAAAAACTTATATTTTTGTTTAAGATTTGTATATTGATTGAAAATTAATGTCATGTTTTTTGGATTATTGTATATTATTAGAAATTTGATGTCATTTTTTGAATTAAATGCATATTAATAAAAATTTTATGATTTTTTTAAATTGTTATATACAGATAAAAATTTAAGGTCATTTTGTGTGGATTGTTGTATATTAATAGAAATTAGATTTCTTTTTTTTGATTTAAGTATATAGTAATAAACTTTTTAGTATTTTTAAATTATTGGATATTGATAGAAATTTAAAATCATTATGTTTGAATAATTACATCAATAGGTATTTCGTGTGCTTTTAATAAATTTCTATTGATGAAATTCTAAGTTGTCTGATTTATTGCCTATTAATCGAAAAGGATGGGTTTTGGTAAATACTGAGAGTTATAGAAAATTAAGGTAATTTTATTGAAATGTTGAATATTAGTAGAAATGTTCAGAAGTATGAATTATTGTATATTAATGGCCTTCAATTTTGTTTTCTGTTTTATATGGTGATAGAAAGAAAAATTAATTTGGCTTCAGTTACTGTACATTAAAAGAAATTTTACTTTTTTGTTTAATTATTGTATATTAATAAAAATTGAAAGGTTCTGTTTAATCATTCTATGCTCTTAGAAATTTAAATTAATTTTGTTAGATTATTTAGGACTGTATTATGTATAATCCATTTAACTAAAACGTGACGGTTCATGCATTTATTTCTCTAGTGTATACATTGTTCATGTTAGAGAAAAGGAAAATTCTTAAACAAAGGAGCATATGAAGTGGAAACTTGTGGGCCATTTGGAAAGTCACTTAGGGAAAATGATGTTTGGCTGGGGTACTCATGTGAAAAGATGTTCTGGTAAAGAAAACATGTGAAAGGATCCATGAAGTTAACAGACAGGCAACAATGCTGGATGGTTTTGGTATGTCTTGCCATTCCTTAATGGACATCATTTGTCATAAGGTCATAGAGGGACACACAAGAACAATTTCGGGCCACATTCTGGGGACGTCTTGATGCTTCCTCATACTACTGTGTATTGGCAGAATGATGTTAGAATCACACAGACACTAGCTAAGACAGGCTCATATGGTGTTTTGCTGAGGAAAGACCCATGAGAGGACATGTGATACTTGCAGGAAGTATAAATACTACTTAACTGATACTTATGAGTCACTTTACAACACTCCCTCCTTCTCATTTCTTCTTCACTGCATTTCAGTTCATTGAGAGAGGGAGGGCACACAACTTCTGCCATCCCTGTTGGTCTGGATCATTCCCTGTGACTCAAACCTATTCACAGGAGTGGGCTAGAAGAAAGGATAAAGAAATTGAAAACACTTACTAAAAGAAGGATTTGAAAAGTCTAAGACAAGGGTACCATAACAGAATAATGTGTAAAATGTTGGGTGCATGTTCCCACCCAAGCAAGAGTGAGAAGGTCAGTGGAAGGAAAAGGATTGATTGTAAATCTCATCATGCAATACTGATGAGTACTCTATGCATCAGAAGACAGAGTGGGATGGTAGAGATGACAAAGGAAGCTGGAGGCTTCAAAAACAATTGAGGACACTGGATGCCGATGCTGCAAAAAGAGACCCAGGCCATGTAATGTGTATATGGTTAGTAAACAAGAGGTTCAGGGAAACCATTGGGAAAAGGATGTTGTGAGGAATCTGCATCTACAATTAGGCATCAATGTGTTGGGTGGAATGGGTATCTTGGGCCTCAAAAGATTCAACAGAGATAGGTTGGGATCTGTGTGACAGGACTAACCCTCCTGGAGTGATGATGGCACTGGAACGAGAGCTTTGGGAGGACTCACCAACAAGAGACAATGACTGGTCTGATTGCCTCCCCACATAGGAACAGCACAGTTGGGCTTAATCTTTGAAACTCATCATATTAAGCAGGTAACATTTTCACTGTCCATCACTAAAGGGAACACATGTGAGGAATCAAGGAAACAACCTAGAGGAAAGAACTTAAAAATTATCACTGAGGAATACTACACAATGCATTGCAGTACACTGGTATCTCTACTTGCCTCCTGGTACAACTCAAATAACCCAAAACTTGGCAATACCCAGAGAGGGATCCACACTATTAGAGTCAGTACTCAAGGGAGCTCTCAACAGGATATTCTACATACCAGTTCATGGAGTATTGTTCTCAATTGAGGTTCATTCTTCTCATACTACTTTAGAACTTGTCAAGATAATTCAACCGAAACCATCACTGTCAGGTTGCAGCACAGCTGGCAGAGCTATGTGGCAGCCTGGGTCACATGGCACTGAATCTGCTGAAAAAAAAGATGTGAGATTACAAGGTTAATAGAATGCTGGGAAATGATGTTGAAGGCTCAAAGCAAGGCAAATTTTGTCAATGCTGGAAAGAGAGGAAATTGGCCTAGACATGCATCATCTGGGTATAAGTACAGAGCACAGAGGGCTAGGATTTATAATACTAGACAGGAAAGACCAGAGAAGTTAGTATGTAGCCCGAGGATAGCCTGAGAATAGGGGTAGGGACTGGGAAAGAATGTTCACACTTGCCCATCAAGGACACCCTTGTGAAATCATGACATAGTTAGGTAGGCATCCTACGATTTTGTGGATACTTGTGGACTCATTACTAAAGCCAACTCACCATGAAATTGGGTGCAGAGCTGAGCGCTTGGAACCAAGCAAGGGATGATAAGCAGGAAACTCGGAAACATTATCCATAGACCTTTACCAGCAAACATGAGATGTTTTGGACAGGACAGATGCAAAGGATCTATTAAGGCAAAGGTACTGAGTGAAAAATGACCCCACAGACTTAAGTATTTGAGTTTGGTGTTGGACCAAGTATCTTGGTTATCCAGTAATTCAAAGAAAATTGCATATTTCTGTAACTAAAACTATGCTGTCATAGTTACAATGGCACTGGAAGCAGAGACTCTTGAGAGCTTACCAACAGAGGGGCTGTATGCCTCCAATTTTTTTAGAACAGCACAATTAGGCTTCATTCTGGAAAAATTTACCATAGTAAGCATGACATGAGATTCACTTACTACTTCTGAGCGGGCATAGTTCAGGAAACAGAGAAAACTTCAGGCAGAAAGAGAAAGAGATACTACTAAGGAATACTACATAGTCCTTTGTACTCTATAGGTAATTCTACTTGCCTTACTGTACCATGCAAACCATGTCCCAAAGATGGAAACCACTCACAGATGTCTCCACTCTTTCATACTTATCATTGCACAATGGAGCTCCCAAAAGGCCATTATACAGTCCATTTTATGAAGGAATGTTTTCAGGTGAGATTCCTTCTCCTCATATGTGTTTACATTGTGTGACCTTAACAGAAGCAGTGTAGATGATATATTGACACCAGCCAGAAGAATATGACACCATGTTCCATGTGATACTTAATCTGATTAAAAAGCATGGTACAAGGTTACAGGATTGATATATTCCTAACAAACATTCTGAGAGCATCAAAGCTAGGCAATCTTTGTAAGAACTGGAAGGACAGAAAAAAGGTCTAGGGTAACATGTCTGGGTGGGTGCACACAGCAAAAGTAGTTTAGTATTTGAGAGTGCCAAACATGGAATCCCAGTGCAGGTGCATTTTGACCAGGAGGAGGCCTGCAAAGCAATAGTTTCATTATAGGGCAATGTTCAGGATTGCCCACAATGAACACCCATGTGCATTTTGCACATATTTAGCTAGTGGTCTACCTGAGGACACAAATCTCAGGGCCTTTTAGTGTGGGAGTTTCACTGTACTTTTGGTGTAGAGCTAGATGCCTAGCAACAAGTATGGTATATTTAGAAGGGCACTAGAAAAGAAAGGTCTCTATATAACAACATGCATACCTCGTCCACTACATGTTGATCAGAAATAGGACTTGGAATGTAGAGATGGCAAAGGAAACTGGGGCTAAATAACGAAATTACTAAGTTAGATTCAGAAGCAGCATGAAAGACAAAGACCTCACGTTTTCTGCCAGGTATGAAGAGGAGAGATTCATGGAAACAATTCAGGCAGAGATATTGAGACAAAATGGCATTCATGTGTGGGTATAGAATGGACATCTTGAGTCTCAGGAATTCAGCAGAGATAGAATAGGGTACATGTTACTAGTTGTCTACTGGCAAAGTTACAAGGTACTGAAAAGTAAGCTTTTGCAGAGCTCACATACAAGGGAAAATGCCTGAGATGTATGTCTCCACATATTGGTAATAGCACAGTTGGACTTAATTAGGGACAAACACACCATAAGAAATGTGGCATGATCTTCATTCCTCATCACTCAAAGAAACAGAAGAGTAATCAAAGAAGAAATCTAGAGAAGAGACATGAATTTGATACTAATAAGGAATACTACATAGTGCTTTGCACTACATAGACACACTTTTGTTTGTCATCTTGTAAAACCCCAAACTACTTTGCAAATATTGGCAACACCCACAGAGGACACCTTAGTCCCCTGAGATTCTTTACTCACAGTAGATTTCAATAGACTTTTCTACAGATCATTTCATGGAATAATGTTGTCAATTGAGTTTCTTACATCTCACATGACTCTAGAACATGTGAGTAAAACGCACCTCAAACTGTCATGGTGAGGTTCTATAATTATGTGATAGTACAGGCCACATGACTGGAATCCTTCTGAAAAGAAATGATACGAGATAACAAGTTTAATAGAGTCCTGAAAAATGGTCTTAAATGCTCAAAGCCAGGCAATCTGTGTCAGTACTGGAAATACAGTATATCTGGCTGAGAGTATCATGTTCTGGGAGAAAGGACAGGGCAAAGTGGCCTGCTATTTGGAATACTAAACAAGGAAGCTCAGTAGGGACACTATCCTGACGAAGGACAGAGAATACGAAAACGGACTAGAGGGGAATATTCAAAATTGAACACAAAGGACACCGATACTGAATCTAGACATATTTGTGTAAGCATCACACCATTTTGAGTATACTTCTGGACTCACTATTGCAGCAAACTCACCATGAAATTGGGCTCAGAGCTGAGTGCTTGTGGCTAAACATGGAATGGTGTGCAGGATCATGGAAAACTTCTGTAGACCATCTTCTCCAAGCATTTCCATAAGACACAGAACTGTCAGTACACAGATGGCAAAGTAGGCTGGAGGATAGGGAAACAGTTGAGAAAGTTAGATGAGAAATCTTCATGCCCCGGGTTGTGTGGATGTGTGCACAGTAGAGTTCCAAGGAAGCTATTCAAGCAAAAGTGTTAGTAGAAATCTGCATAGAGAGATAGGCCTTAGAGTGTGGGGGTATATTGGATATCTTATTTCTCTGAGAAAGCAACTGAAATAGTGCAGGGTCAGTTTGACCAGAAGTATCCTTGCACACTGAGGATGCATCAAAATGGGGTACTTCTGGAGAGCTCACCAACAATGGACATCTGAGGTGTATGTCTCTTAATATAGTGAAGCACAGTGGGGCATCATTCTCTGGAACCTTATCATAATCTGGGAAGCATCTTCAATGTCCATTACTCTAAGAACACCTATCAGGAATCCAGTAAGAAACCTAAAGGAATGGACAGAAGCAGACAAACCGAAGAAGCACTACTCAATGATTTGTGCTCAATAAGTACCTTATCTGCCCTTCTTCTACAGCACAGAACCACCTCCCAAATCGTGGTTACACTCATAGTGTGCTCCGCAATCCCATGATAATCATTACTCCAGTTGGGTCTCAAAACACGTTTTACAAACCTTTTCTTGGAAGAATGTTCTCAGCTGATTCTACATCGTGTCAAGTTGATACAAAACAAACTGTCGTAGGATGAGGCTCTATCACATCTGGTAGACGAATGTGGTAATATGTTCTGCATGATGTGAAATCTGAAGAAAAATTGTGCACGATTACAAGGTTAATAGAATCCAGATTAACAATCTGAGAGTCCCAAAGCAAGGCCATCTGTGTCAGAACTGGAAGTCCAATAAATGCTTCTAGAGAAGGGTGTTGTGGAGATGTGAACACCACAGTGTTGGTCTTGTCTTTGGAAATACTAAAGAGGGAAAATTGGAGCAGGTTCTGTGTTTCCTGAAGGTGGCCTGTGAATAGGAGTTGGCACTTTAGGATAGGTTCAGTCTTGCCCATAGTGTGTACCTATGCATAATCGTCACAAACTTTGCTAGACTCTACCATTGGTGCTTTTACTTGAGGACCTATAACTGGAGCATTTCATCTGATAGAGTCTCGCACTGAGTTTTGTTAAGAAAGGCTCACATGGCATTTTGCTGAAGAAAGATCCATGGGAGGACATGTGTTTTTTGAAGGTTGTATGAATACAGCTTACCTGACAGCTACAGGGGTCTGTGTAACTATCATGCAAAACACCATTGGTCTTGGCAGCATTAGGAAAGCAAGCATTTTTACTCCATACCATTTACACATACTCAGAGTTTCAATGGTCACCTGCTTTGGAGTTCTGAAAAGACCCATTTTGTAATAACACATTTACTGGAAATAATGGAAATCCAAGTGAAACCACACAAAAATACAGTTAATAATGCTTTCACATATGTACACAATAATTTGAAGCAATTCTTTACATATTATAAAATATAGCATGTTACTGGTATAACACACAATCCCACAGAACAAGCAATTATAGAAAGATCCTATAATACCTTTAAGAAATGCTTATTTTAAAAAGTGAAAATAAAAATACTCTGTAATACATATCTAATAATGCTTTGTTATCAGTCAACTTTTTAATTTAGAAGAAAAATAACAGCAGCAGCTAAGACACAAAGTGTCATTAAAAATGAAATACTAAACCACACTCAATATAGAATAAGTATTTGTTGACATTAGAATGTAAACCAGCAATAGTTTTAAGTTGGGGATGGGATGTGGTTATGTTTATTTATCTACAGTGAAGGAAATGCATGGTTTCCAACAAAACATATAAAGATGAGATCTGACCAGTGAAAACCTCTTATCAGCTGAGACAGGAATGTCTTCACAAAGAAAATAGCCTAGGTGATTCAAAGACTGTCTCTTTTCCTGATTTCTCCAAAGCCTGCACCCAAATTAACTTCAAATGGACTAGCCCTCATGATCAAACACAGGGAGAGTAGAAAAACACAGAGACTAGACAATTATTACAAAGGATAGGCCATGCTTACACTGGATAAACAGAGAGATTGGGCAATAAATGCTACAACTAGCTTTTTACAGAGTAACAATTTTTGCTTTGGTGACCAAAATGGGAATTCTTTGCCCTATTACAGTAGGAAGCAAGTATGTATAGGAAGGCCATGTTGCCAAACCCTTAAGCTGGGGTGGGTGATTTTGATCGCTTAATGTGTTATGGTTCTTATCATCTAGAGTGTTAGGTGTTTTGCCTATTTATTGCACATTGCTGAAAATTTAGGATGTTTTTGTTTGATTATTGTATATTGAAATGAATTTAAATTTGTTCTGTTTAAAATGTTATATATTCAGGGAAATTTAAGGTTTTCGTTTAAGTATTGGATAGCGATTGAAATTTAAGGTTTTCTGTTACTGTATATTAATCGAAATTTTAAAATTTTTTTCATTAATCTATGTTGAAAGAAATTTAAATTCATTTCGTTTGAATTATGGTATATTAATAGAAATGTAAACTCATCTTTTTTAAATTATTGTAAACTAATGGAAATTTAAGTTTTTGTTTACTTATTGAATATTGAAAGAATTTTAACGTCCTTTTGTGTGAATTATAGTATATTAATAGAAATTTATAGCCATTTTGTATGAATAACTGTAAATTAATAGAAATTTAACGTTTTTGTTTCATTAATGCATATTGATAAAAATTTGGAGTCATTTGTCTAAATTATTATGTATTAAATTATATTTAGTGCTTTTGTTTAATTGTAGATTTATATAAAATTAAATTCATTTTGAATTAGTGTATATTAATGGGTATATAAAGTTTTTGCTTACTTATTTTACATTGAAAGAAATTTAAAGTTGTTTGCTTGAATTACTGTATATTAGAAAGTCATTTTGTTTGAATATTTGTACATTAATATCAATTAAAGGTGTTTGTTTATTTATTGGATATTGATAGCATTTAAAAGACATTTGAATAATGACATATGAATAGAAATTTATATTTTGCACATTAATATAAAATTTGATGTCATTTTATTTGAATTTTTGCTTATTGATTGAAATTAAAATTCATTTTTTGAAATAATTTTATGTTTGTAGAATTTTAAGATTTTTGTTTAAGTATAATATAGAGATATTGGTATAAATTTTGTTTTTTTTAATTTCTTTATTTATAAAAATTCAAAGTCAATATTTTTGAAATGTCGAATATTAATAGATGTTTAGTGTTTTTTAAATTATCATATATTAATAGAACTTTGTTCTGTTTTGTTGCATATTTACAGATATTTATGCTTTTGTTTAATATTGTTTTTGAATAGAGATTTAAAATCATTTTGTTTGGATTATTCTACATTAAAAGAAATAAAAAACTTATATTTTTGCTTAAGATTTGTATATTGATTGAAAATTAATGTCATGTTTTTTGGATTATTGTATATTATTAGAAATTTGATGTCATTTTTTTGAATTAAATGCATATTAATGAAAATTTTATGATTTTTTTAAATTGTTATATACAGATAAAAATTTATGGTCATTTTGTGTGGGTTGTTGTATATTAATAGAAATTAGATTTCTTTTTTTTTTTGATTTAAGTATAGAGTAATAAACTTTTTAGTATTTTTAAATTATTGCATATTGATAGAAATTTACAATCATTATGTTTGAATAATTACATCAATATGTATTTCGTGTGCTTTTAATAATTTTCTATTGATGAAATTCTAAGTTGTCTGATTTATTGCCTATTAAAAGAAAAGTATGGGTTTTGATAAATACTGAGAGTAATAGAAAATTAAGGTAATTTTATTGAAATGTTGAATATTAGTAGAAATGTTCAGAAGTATGAATTATTGTATATTAATGGCATTCAATTTTGTTTTCTCTTTTATATGGTGATAGAAAGAAAAATTAATTTGGCTTCAGTTACTGTACATTAAAAGAAATTTTACTTTTTTGTTTAATTATTGTATATTAATAAAAATTGAAAGGTTCTGTTTAATCATTCTATGCTCTTAGAAATTTAAATTAATTTTGTTAGATTATTTAGGACTGTATTATGTATAAGCCATTTAACTAAAACGTGACGGTTCATGCATTTATTTCTCTAGTGTATACATTGTTCATGTTAGAGAAAAGGAAAATTCTTAAACAAAGGAGCATATGAAGTGGAAACTTGTGGGCCATTTGGAAAGTCACTTAGGGAAAATGATGTTTGGCAGGGGTACTCATGTGAAAAGATGTCCTGGTAAAGAATACATGTGAAAGGATCCATGAAGTTAAGAGTGACCCAACAGACAGGCAACAATGCTGGATGGTTTTGGTATGTCTTGCCATTCCTTAATGGACATCATTTGTCATAAGGTCATAAAGGGATACACAAGAACAATTTCGGGCCACATTCTGGGGACGTCTTGATGCTTCCTCATACTACTGTGTATTGGCAGAATGATGTTAGAATCACACAGACACTAGCTAAGACAGGCTCATATGGTGTTTTGCTGAGGTAAGACCCATGAGAGGACATGTGACACTTGCAGGAAGTATAAATACTACTTAACTGATAGTTATGAGTCACTTTACAACACTCCCGCCATCTCATTTCTTCTTTACTGCATTTCAATTCATTGAGAGAGGCGGGGCACACAACTTCTGCCATCCCTGTTGGTCTGGATCATTCCCTGTGACTCAAACCTATTCACAGGAGTGGGCTAGAAGAAAGGATAAAGAAATTGAAAACACTTACTAAAAGAAGGATTTGAAAAGTCTAAGACAAGGGTACCATAACAGAATAAAGTGTGAAATGTTGGGTGCAGGTTACCACCCAAGCAAGAGTGAGAAGGTCAGTGGAAGGAAAAGGATTGATTGTAAATCTCATCATGCAATACTGATGAGTACTCTATGCATCAGAAGACAGAGTGGGATGGTAGAGATGACAAAGGAAGCTGGAGGCTTCAAAAACAATTGAGGACACTGGATGCCGATGCTGCAAAAAGAGACCCAGGCCATGTAATGTGTATATGGTTAGTAAAGAAGAGGTTCAGGGAAACCATTGGGAAAAGGATGTTGTGAGGAATCTGTATCTACAATTAGGCATCAATGTGTTGGGTGGAATGGGTATCTTGGGCCTCAACAGAGATAGGTTGGGATCTGTGTGACAGGACTAACACTCCTGGAGTGATGATGGCACTCTAACAAGAGCTTTGGGAGGACTCACCAACAAGAGACAATGACTGGTCTGATTGCCTCCCCACATAGGAATAGCACAGTTGGGCTTAATCTTTGAAACTCATCATATTAAGCAGGTAACATTTTCACTGTCCATCACTAAAGGGAATACATGTGAGGAATCAAGGAAACAACCTAGAGGAAAGAACTTAAAAATTATCACTGAGGAATACTACACAATGAATTGCAGTACACTGGTATCTCTACTTGCCTCCTGGTACAACTCAAATAACCCAAAACTTGGCAATACCCAGAGAGGGATCCACACTATTAGAGTCAGTACTCAAGGGAGCTCTCAACAGGATATTCTACATACCAGTTCATGGAGTATTGTTCTCAATTGAGGTTCCTTCTTCTCATACTACTTTAGAAATTGTCAAGATAATTCAACCGAAACCATCACTGTCAGGTTGCAGCACAGCTGGCAGAGCTATGTGGCAGCCTGGGTCACATGGCACTGAATCTGCTGAAAAAAAATGATGTGAGATTACAAGGTTAATAGAATGCTGGGAAATGATGTTGAAGGCTCAAAGCAAGGCAAATTTTGTCAATGCTGGAAAGAGAGGAAATTGGCCTAGACATGCATCATCTGGGTATAAGTACAGAGCACAGAGGGCTAGGATTTATAATACTAGACAGGAAAGACCAGAGAAGTTAGTATGTAGCCCGAGGATAGCCTGAGAATAGGGATAGGGACTGGGAAAGAATGTTCACACTTGCCCATCAAGGACACCCTTGTGAAATCATGACATAGTTAGGTAGGCATCCTACGATTTTGTGGATACTTGTGGACTCATTACTAAAGCCAACTCACCATGAAATTGGGTGCAGAGCTGAGCACTTGGAACCAAGCAAGGGATGATAAGCAGGAAACTCGGAAACATTATCCATAGACCTTTTCCAGCAAACATGAGATGTTTTGGACAGGACAGATGCAAAGGATCTATTAAGGCAAAGGTACTGAGTGAAAAATGACCCCACAGACTTAAGTATTTGAGTTTGGTGTTGGCCAAGTATCTTGGTTATCCAGTAATTCAAAGAAAATTGCATATTTCTGTAACTAAAACTATGCTGTCATAGTTACAATGGCACTGGAAGCAGAGACTCTTGAGAGCTTACCAACAGAGGGGCTGTATGCCTCCAATTTTTTTAGAACAGCACAATTTGGCTTCATTCTGGAAAAATTTACCATAGTAAGCATGACATGATATTCACTTACTACTTCTGAGCGGGAATAGGTCAGGAAACAGAGAAATCTTCAGGCAGAAAGAGAAAGAGATACCACTAAGGAATACTACATAGTACTTTGTACTCTATAGGTAATTCTACTTGCCTTACTGTACCATGCAAACCATGTCCCAAAGATGGAAACCACTCACAGATGTCTCCACTCTTTCATACTTATCATTGCACAATGGAGCTCCCAAAAGGCCATTATACAGTCCATTTCATGAAGGAATGTTTTCAGGTGAGATTCCTTCTCCTCATATGTGTTTACATTGTGTGACCTTAACAGAAGCAGTGTAGATGATATATTGACACCAGCCAGAAGAATATGACACCATGTTCCATGTGATACTTAATCTGATTAAAAAGCATGGTACAAGGTTACAGGATTGATATATTCCTAACAAACATTCTGAGAGCATCAAAGCTAGGCAATCTTTGTAAGAACTGGAAGGACAGAAAAAAGGTCTAGGGTAACATGTCTGGGTGGGTGCACACAGCAAAAGTAGTTTAGTATTTGAGAGTGCCAAACATGGAATCCCAGTGCAGGTGCATTTTGACCAGGAGGAGGCCTGCGAAGCAATAGTTTCATTATAGGGCAAGGTTCAGGATTGCCCACAATGAACACCCATGTGCATTTTGCACATATTTAGCTAGTGGTCTACCTGAGGACACAAATCTCAGGGCCTTTTAGTGTGGGAGTTTCACTGTACTTTTGGTGTAGAGCTAGATGCCTAGCAACAAGTATGGTATATTTAGAAGGGCACTAGAAAAGAAAGGTCTCTATATAACAACATGCATACCACGTCCACTACTTGTTGATCAGAAATAGGACTTGGAATGTAGAGATGGCAAAGGAAACTGGGGCTAAATAACGAAATTACTAAGTTAGATGCAGAAGCAGCATGAAAGACAAAGACCTCACGTTTTCTGCCAGGTATGAAGAGGAGAGATTCATGGAAACAATTCAGGCAGAGATATTGAGACAAAACAGCATTCATGTGTGGGTATAGAATGGGCATCTTGAGTCTCAGGAATTCAGCAGAGATAGAATAGGGTACATGTTACTAGTTGTCTACTGGCAAAGTTACAAGGTACTGAAAAGTAAGCTTTTGCAGAGCTCACATACAAGGGAAAATGCCTGAGATGTATGTCTCCACATATTGGTAATAGCACAGTTGGACTTAATTAGGGACAAACACACCATAGCAAATGTGGCACGATCTTCATTTTCAAAACTCAAAGAAACAGAAGAGTAATCAAAGAAGAAATCTAGAGAAGAGACATGAATTTGATACTAATAAGGAATACTACATAGTGCTTTGCACTACATAGACACACTTTTGTTTGTCATCTTGTAAAACCCCTACTACTTTGCAAATATTGGCAACACCCACAGAGGACTCCTTAGTCCCCTGAGATTCTTTACTCACAATAGATTTCAATAGCCTTTTCTACAGATCATTTCATGGAATAATGTTTTCAATTGAGATTCCTACATCTCACATGACTCTAGAACATGTCAGTAAAACGCACCTCAAACTGTCATGGTGAGGTTCTATAATTATGTGATAGTACAGTCCACATGACTTGGATCCTTCTGAAAAGAAATGATACAAGATAACAAGGTTAATAGAGTCCTGAAAAATGGTCTTAAATGCTCAAAGCCAGGCAATCTGTGTCAGTACTGGAAATACAGTATATTTGGCTGAGAGTATCATGTTCTGGGAGAAAGGACAGGGCAAAGTGGCCTGCTATTTGGAATACTAAACAAGGAAGCTCAGTAGGTACACTATCCTGACGAAGGACAGAGAATGGGAAAACGGACTAGAGGGGAATATTCAAAATTGAACACAAGGGACACCGATACTGAATCTAGACATACTTGTGTAGGCATCACACCATTGTGAGTATACTTCTGGACTCACTATTGCAGCAAACTCACCATGAAATTGGGCTCAGAGCTGAGTGCTTGTGGCTAAACATGGGATGGTGTGCAGGATCATGGAAAACTTCTGTAGACCATCTTCTCCAAGCATTTCCATAAGACGCAGAACTGTCAGTACACAGATGGCAAAGTAGGCTGGAGGATAGGGAAACAGTTGAGAAAGTTAGATGAGAAATCTTCATGCCCCGGGTTGTGTGGATGTGTGCACAGTAGAGTTCCAAGGAAGCTATTCAAGCAAAAGTGTTAGTAGAAATCTGCATAGAGAGATAGGCCTTAGAGTGTGGGGGTATATTGGATATCTTATTTCTCTGAGAAAGCAACTGAAATAGTGCAGGGTCAGTTTGACCAGAAGTATCCTTGCACACTGAGGATGCATCAAAATGGGGTACTTCTGGAGAGCTCACCAACAATGGACATCTGAGGTGTATGTCTCTTAATATAGTGAAGCACAGTGGGGCATCATTCTCTGGAACCTTATCATAATCTGGGAAGCATCTTCAATGTCCATTACTCTAAGAACACCTATCAGGAATCCAGTAAGAATCCTAAAGGAATGGACAGAAGCAGACAAACCGAAGAAGCACTACTCAATGATTTGTGCTCAATAAGTACCTTATCTGCCCTTCTTCTACAGCACAGAACCACCTCCCAAATCGTGGTTACACTCATAGTGTGCTCCGCAATCCCATGATAATCATTACTCCAGTTGGGTCTCAAAACATGTTTTACAAACCTTTTCTTGGAAGAATGTTCTCAGCTGATTCTACATCGTGTCAAGTTGATACAAAACAAACTGTCGTAGGATGAGGCTCTATCACATCTGGTAGACGAATGTGGTAATATGTTCTGCATGATGTGAAATCTGAAGAAAAATGGTGCAGGATTACAAGGTTAATAGAATCCAGATTAACAATCTGAGAGTCCCAAAGCAAGGCCATCTGTGTCAGAACTGGAAGTCCAATAAATGCGTCTAGAGAAGGGTGTTGTGGAGATGTGAACACCACAGTGTTGGTCTTGTCTTTGGAAATACTAAAGAGGGAAAATTGGAGCAGGTTCTGTGTTTCCTGAAGGTGGCCTGTGAATAGGAGTTGGCACTGTAGGATAGGTTCAGTCTTGCCCATAGTGTGTACCTATGCATAATCGTCACAAACTTTGCTAGACTCTACCATTGGTGCTTTTACTTGAGGACCTATAACTGGAGCATTTCATCTGATAGAGTCTCGCACTGAGTTTTGTTAAGAAAGGCTCACATGGCATTTTGCTGAAGAAAGATCCATGGGAGGACATGTGTTTTTTGAAGGTTGTATGAATACAGCTTACCTGACAGCTACAGGGGTCTGTGTAACTCTCATGCAAAACACCATTGGTCTTGGCAGCATTAGGAAAGCAAGCATTTTTACTCCATACCATTTACACATACTCAGAGTTTCAATGGTCACCTGCTTTGGAGTTCTGAAAAGACCCATTTTGTAATAACACATTTACTGGAAATAATGGAAATCCAAGCGAAACCACACAAAAATACAGTTAATAATGCTTTCACATATGTACACAATAATTTGAAGCAATTCTTTACATATTATAAAATATAGCATGTTACTGATATAACACACAATCCCACAGAACAAGCAATTATAGAAAGATCCTATAATACCTTTAAGAAATGCTTATTTTAAAAAGTGAAAATAAAAATACTCTGTAATACATATCCAATAATGCTTTGTTATCAGTCAACTTTTTAATTTAGAAGAAAAATAACAGCAGCAGCTAAGACACAAAGTGTCATTAAAAAATGAAATACTAAACCACACTCAATATAGAATAAGTATTTGTTGACATTAGAATGTAAACCAGCAATAGTTTTAAGTTGGGGATGGGATGTGGTTATGATTATTTATCTACAGTGAAGGAAATGCATGGTTTCCAACAAAACATATAAAGATGAGATCTGACCAGTGAAAACCTCTTATCAGCTGAGACAGGAATGTCTTCACAAAGAAAATAGCCTAGGTGATTCAAAGACTGTCTCTTTTCCTGATTTCTCCAAAGCCTGCACCCAAATTAACTTCAAATGGACTAGCCCTCATGATCAAACACAGGGATAGTAGAAAAACACAGAGACTAGACAATTATTACAAAGGACAGGCCATGCTTACACTGGATAAACACAGAGATTGGGCAATAAATGCTACAGCTAGCTTTTTACAGAGTAACAATTTTTGATTTGGTGACCAAAATGGGAATTCTTTGCCCTATTACAGTAGGAGGCAAGTATGTATAGGAAGGCCATGTTGCCAAACCCTTAAGCTGGGGTGGGTGAATTTGATCGCTTAATGTGTTATGGTTCTTATCATCTAGAGTGTTAGGTGTTTTGCCTACTTTTTGCACATTGCTGAAAATTTAGGATGTTTTTGTTTGATTATTGTATATTGAAATGAATTTAAATTTGTTTTGTTTAAAATGTTATATATTCAGGGAAATTTAAGGTTTTCGTTTAAGTATTGGATAGTGATTGAAATTTAAGGTTTTCTGTTATTGTATATTAATAGAAATTTTAAAATTTTTTTCATTAATCTATGTTGAAAGAAATTTAAATTCATTTCGTTTGAATTATGGTATATTAATAGAAATGTAAACTCATCTTTTTTAAATTATTGTAAACTAATGGAAATTTAAGTTTTTGTTTACTTATTGAATATTGAAAGTATTTTAACGTCCTTTTGTGTGAATTATAGTATATTAATAGAAATGTATAGCCATTTTGTATGAATAACTGTAAATTAATAGAAATTTAACGTTTTTGTTTCATTAATGCATATTGATAAAAATTTGGAGTCATTTGTTTAAATTATTATGTATTAAATTATATTTAGTGCTTTTGTTTAATTGTAGATTTATATAAAATTAAATTCATTTTGAATTAGTGTATATTAATGGGTATATAAAGTTTTTGCTTACTTATTTTACATTGAAAGAAATTTAAAGTTGTTTGCTTGAATTACTGTATATTAGAAAGTCATTTTGTTTGAATATTTGTACATTAATATCAATTAAAGGTGTTTGTTTATTTATTGGATATTGATAGCATTTAAAAGACATTTGAATAATGACATATGAATAGAAATTTATATTTTGCACATTAATATAAAATTTGATGTCATTTTATTTGAATTTTTGCTTATTGATTGAAATTAAAATTCATTTTTTGAAATAATTTTATGTTTGTAGAATTTTAAGATTTTTGTTTAAGTATAATATAGAGATATTGGTATAAATTTTGTTTTTTTTAATTTCTTTATTTATAAAAATTCAAAGTCAATATTTTTGAAATGTCGAATATTAATAGATGTTTAGTGTTTTTTAAATTATCATATATTAATAGAACTTTGTTCTGTTTTGTTGCATATTTACAGATATTTATGCTTTTGTTTAATATTGTTTTTGAATACAGATTTAAAATCATTTTGTTTGGATTATTCTACATTAAAAGAAATAAAAAAACTTATATTTTTGTTTAAGATTTGTATATTGATTGAAAATTAATGTCATGTTTTTTGGATTATTGTATATTATTAGAAATTTGATGTCATTTTTTGAATTAAATGCATATTAATGAAAATTTTATGATTTTTTAAAATTGTTATAAACAGATAAAAATTTAAGGTCATTTTGTGTGGATTGTTGTATATTAATAGAAATTAGATTTCTTTTTTTGATTTAAGTATATAGTAATAAACTTTTTAGTATTTTTAAATTATTGCATATTGATAGAAATTTAAAATCATTATGTTTGAATAATTACATCAATAGGTATTTCGTGTGCTTTTAATAAATTTCTATTGATGAAATTCTAAGTTGTCTGATTTATTGCCTATTAATCTAAAAGGATGGGTTTTGGTAAATACTGAGAGTTATAGAAAATTAAGGTAATTTTATTGAGATGTTGAATATTAGTAGAAATGTTCAGAAGTATGAATTATTGTATATTAATGGCCTTCAATTTTGTTTTCTGTTTTATATGGTGATAGAAAGAAAAATTAATTTGGCTTCAGTTACTGTACATTAAAAGAAATTTTACTTTTTTGTTTAATTATTGTATATTAATAAAAATTGAAAGGTTCTGTTTAATCATTCTATGCTCTTAGAAATTTAAATTAATTTTGTTAGATTATTTAGGACTGTATTATGTATAAGCCATTTAACTAAAACGTGACGGTTCATGCATTTATTTCTCTAGTGTATACATTGTTCATGTTAGAGAAAAGGAAAATTCTTAAACAAAGGAGCATATGAAGTGGAAACTTGTGGGCCATTTGGAAAGTCACTTAGGGAAAATGATGTTTGGCTGGGGTACTCATGTGAAAAGATGTTCTGGTAAAGAAAACATGTGAAAGGATCCATGAAGTTAACAGACAGGCAACAATGCTGGATGGTTTTGGTATGTCTTGCCATTCCTTAATGGACATCATTTGTCATCAGGTCATAGAGGGACACACAAGAACAATTTCGGGCCACATTCTGGGGATGTCTTGATGCTTCCTCATACTACTGTGTATTGGCAGAATGATGTTAGAATCAAACAGACACTAGCTAAGACAGGCTCATATGGTGTTTTGCTGAGGAAAGACCCATGAGAGGACATGTGATACTTGCAGGAAGTATAAATACTACTTAACTGATACTTATGAGTCACTTTACAACACTCCCTCCTTCTCATTTCTTCTTCACTGCATTTCAGTTCATTGAGAGAGGGAGGGCACACTTCTTCTGCCATCCCTGTTGGTCTGGATCATTCCCTGTGACTCAAACCTATTCACAGGAGTGGGCTAGAAGAAAGGATAAAGAAATTGAAAACACTTACTAAAAGAAGGATTTGAAAAGTCTAAGACAAGGGTACCATAACAGAATAATGTGTGAAATGTTGGGTGCATGTTCCCACCCAAGCAAGAGTGAGAAGGTCAGTGGAAGGAAAAGGATTGATTGTAAATCTCATCATGCAATACTGATGAGTACTCTATGCATCAGAAGATGGACTGGGATGGTAGAGATGACAAAGGAAGCTGGAGGCTTCAAAAACAATTGAGGACACTGGATGCCGATGCTGCAAAAAGAGACCCAGACCATGTAATGTGTATATGGTTAGTAAACAAGAGGTTCAGGGAAACCATTGGGAAAAGGATGTTGTGAGGAATCTGCATCTACAATTAGGCATCAATGTGTTGGGTGGAATGGGTATCTTGGGCCTCAAAAGATTCAACAGAGATAGGTTGGGATCTGTGTGACAGGACTAACCCTGATGGAGTGATGATGGCACTGGAATGAGAGCTTCGGGAGGACTCACCAACAAGAGACAATGACTGGTCTGATTGCCTCCCCACATAGGAACAGCACAGTTGGGCTTAACCTTTGAAACTCATCATATTAAGCAGGTAACATTTTCACTGTCCATCACTAAACGGAACACATGTGAGGAATCAAGGAAACAACCTAGAGGAAAGAACTTAAAAATTATCACTGAGGAATACTACACAATGAATTGCAGTACACTGGTATCTCTACTTGCCTCCTGGTACAACTCAAATAACCCAAAACTTGGCAATACCCAGAGAAGGATCCACACTATTAGAGTCAGTACTCAAGGGAGCTCTCAACAGGATATTCTACATACCAGTTCATGGAGTATTGTTCTCAATTGAGGTTCATTCTTCTCATACTACTTTAGAACTTGTCAAGATAATTCAACCGAAACCATCACTGTCAGGTTGCAGCACAGCTGGCAGAGCTATGTGGCAGCCTGGGTCACATGGCACTGAATCTGCTGAAAAAAATGATGTGAGATTACAAGGTTAATAGAATGCTGGGAAATGATGTTGAAGGCTCAAAGCAAGGCAAATTTTGTCAATGCTGGAAAGAGAGGAAATTGGCCTAGACATGCATCATCTGGGTATAAGTACAGAGCACAGAGGGCTAGGATTTATAATACTAGACAGGAAAGACCAGAGAAGTTAGTATGTAGCCCGAGGATAGCCTGAGAATAGGGATAGGGACTGGGAAAGAATGTTCACACTTGCCCATCAAGGACACCCTTGTGAAATCATGACATAGTTAGGTAGGCATCCTACGATTTTGTGGATACTTGTGGACTCATTACTAAAGCCAACTCACCATGAAATTGGGTGCAGAGCTGAGCACTTGGAACCAAGCAAGGGATGATAAGCAGGAAACTCGGAAACATTATCCATAGACCTTTACCAGCAAACATGAGATGTTTTGGACAGGACAGATGCAAAGGATCTATTAAGGCAAAGGTACTGAGTGAAAAATGACCCCACAGACTTAAGTATTTGAGTTTGGTGTTGGACCAAGTATCTTGGTTATCCAGTAATTCAAAGAAAATTGCATATTTCTGTAACTAAAACTATGCTGTCATAGTTACAATGGCACTGGAAGCAGAGACTCTTGAGAGCTTACCAACAGAGGGGCTGTATGCCTCCAATTTTTTAGAACAGCACAATTAGGCTTCATTCTGGAAAAATTTACCATAGTAAGCATGACATGAGATTCACTTACTACTTCTGAGCGGGCATAGGTCAGGAAACAGAGAAAACTTCAGGCAGAAAGAGAAAGAGATACTACTAAGGAATACTACATAGTCCTTTGTACTCTATAGGTAATTCTACTTGCCTTACTGTACCATGCAAACCATGTCCCAAAGATGGAAACCACTCACAGATGTCTCCACTCTTTCATACTTATCATTGCACAATGGAGCTCCCAAAAGGCCATTATACAGTCCATTTCATGAAGGAATGTTTTCAGGTGAGATTCCTTCTCCTCATATGTGTTTACATTGTGTGACCTTAACAGAAGCAGTGTAGATGATATATTGACACCAGCCAGAAGAATATGACACCACGTTCCATGTGATACTTAATCTGATTAAAAAGCATGGTACAAGATTACAGGATTGATATATTCCTAACAAACATTCTGAGAGCATCAAAGCTAGGCAATCTTTGTAAGAACTGGAAGGACAGAAAATAGGTCTAGGGTAACATGTCTGGCTGGGTGCACACAGCAAAGTAGTTTAGTATTTGAGAGTGCAAAACATGGAATCCCAGTGCAGGTGCATTTTGACCAGGAAGAGGCCTGCGAAGCAATAGTTTCATTATAGGGCAATGTTCAGGATTGCCCACAATGAACACCCATGTACATTTTGCACATATTTAGCTAGTGGTCTACCTGAAGACACAAATCTCAGGGCCTTTTAGTGTGGGAGTTTCACTGTACTTTTGGTGTAGAGCTAGATGCCTAGCAACAAGTATGGTATATTTAGAAGGGCACTAGAAAAGAAAGGTCTCTATATAACAACATGCATACCTCGTCCACTACATGTTGATCAGAAATAGGACTTGGAATGTAGAGATGGCAAAGGAAACTGGGGCTAAATAACGAAATTACTAAGTTAGATTCAGAAGCAGCATGAAAGACAAAGACCTCACGTTTTCTGCCAGGTATGAAGAGGAGAGATTCATGGAAACAATTCAGGCAGAGATACTGAGACAAAATGGCATTCATGCGTGGGTATAGAATGGACATCTTGAGTCTCAGGAATTCAGCAGAGATAGAATAGGGTACATGTTACTAGTTGTCTACTGGCAAAGTTACAAGGTACTGAAAAGTAAGCTTTTGCAGAGCTCACATACAAGGGAAAATGCCTGAGATGTATGTCTCCACATATTGGTAATAGCACAGTTGTACTTAATTAGGGACAAACACACCATAAGAAATGTGGCATGATCTTCATTCCTTATCACTCAAAGAAACAGAAGAGTAATCAAAGAAGAAATCTAGAGAAGAGACATGAATTTGATACTAATAAGGAATACTACATAGTGCTTTGCACTACATAGACACACTTTTGTTTGTCATCTTGTAAAACCCCAAACTACTTTGCAAATATTGGCAACACCCACAGAGGACACCTTAGTCCCCTGAGATTCTTTACTCACAGTAGATTTCAATAGACTTTTCTACAGATCATTTCATGGAATAATGTTGTCAATTGAGATTCCTACATCTCACATGACTCTAGAACATGTCAGTAAAACGCACCTCAAACTGTCATGGTGAGGTTCTATAATTATGTGATAGTACAGTCCACATGACTGGGATCCTTCTGAAAAGAAATGATACAAGATAACAAGGTTAATAGAGTCCTGAAAAATGGTCTTAAATGCTCAAAGCCAGGCAATCTGTGTCAGTACTGGAAATACAGTATATTTGGCTGAGAGTATCATGTTCTGGGAGAAAGGACAGGGCAAAGTGGCCTGCTATTTGGAATACTAAACAAGGAAGCTCAGTAGGTACACTATCCTGACGAAGGACAGAGAATGGGAAAACGGACTAGAGGGGAATATTCAAAATTGAACACAAGGGACACCGATACTGAATCTAGACATACTTGTGTAGGCATCACACCATTGTGAGTATACTTCTGGACTCACTATTGCAGCAAACTCACCATGAAATTGGGCTCAGAGCTGAGTGCTTGTGGCTAAACATGGGATGGTGTGCAGGATCATGGAAAACTTCTGTAGACCATCTTCTCCAAGCATTTCCATAAGACACAGAACTGTCAGTACACAGATGGCAAAGTAGGCTGGAGGATAGGGAAACAGTTGAGAAAGTTAGATGAGAAATCTTCATGCCCCAGGTTGTGTGGATGTGTGCACAGTAGAGTTCCAAGGAAGCTATTCAAGCAAAAGTGTTAGTAGAAATCTGCATAGAGAGATAGGCTTTAGAGTGTGGGGGTATATTGGATATCTTATTTCTCTGAGAAAGCAACTGAAATAGTGCAGGGTCAGTTTGACCAGAAGTATCCTTGCACACTGAGGATGCATCAAAATGGGGTACTTCTGGAGAGCTCACCAACAATGGACATCTGAGGTGTATGTCTCTTAATATAGTGAAGCACAGTGGGGCATCATTCTCTGGAACCTTATCATAATCTGGGAAGCATCTTCAATGTCCATTACTCTAAGAACACCTATCAGGAATCCAGTAAGAAACCTAAAGGAATGGACAGAAGCAGACAAACCGAAGAAGCACTACTCAATGATTTGTGCTCAATAAGTACCTTATCTGCCCTTCTTCTACAGCACAGAACCACCTCCCAAATCGTGGTTACACTCATAGTGTGCTCCGCAATCCCATGATAATCATTACTCCAGTTGAGTCTCAAAACACGTTTTACAAACCTTTTCTTGGAAGAATGTTCTCAGCTGATTCTACATCGTGTCAAGTTGATACAAAACAAACTGTCGTAGGATGAGGCTCTATCACATCTGGTAGACGAATGTGGTAATATGTTCTGCATGATGTGAAATCTGAAGAAAAATTGTGCACGATTACAAGGTTAATAGAATCCAGATTAACAATCTGAGAGTCCCAAAGCAAGGCCATCTGTGTCAGAACTGGAAGTCCAATAAATGCGTCTAGAGAAGGGTGTTGTGGAGATGTGAACACCACAGTGTTGGTCTTGTCTTTGGAAATACTAAAGAGGGAAAATTGGAGCAGGTTCTGTGTTTCCTGAAGGTGGCCTGTGAATAGGAGTTGGCACTGTAGGATAGGTTCAGTCTTGCCCATAGTGTGTACCTATGCATAATCGTCACAAACTTTGCTAGACTCTACCATTGGTGCTTTTACTTGAGGACCTATAACTGGAGCATTTCATCTGATAGAGTCTCGCACTGAGTTTGTTAAGAAAGGCTCACATGGCATTTTGCTGAAGAAAGATCCATGGGAGGACATGTGTTTTTTGAAGGTTGTATGAATACAGCTTACCTGACAGCTACAGGGGTCTGTGTAACTATCATGCAAAACACCATTGGTCTTGGCAGCATTAGGAAAGCAAGCATTTTTACTCCATACCATTTACACATACTCAGAGTTTCAATGGTCACCTGCTTTGGAGTTCTGAAAAGACCCATTTTGTAATAACACATTTACTGGAAATAATGGAAATCCAAGCGAAAAAACACAAAAATTTAGTTAATAATGCTTTCACATATGTACACAATAATTTGAAGCAATTCTTTACATATTATAAAATATAGCATGTTACTGGTATAACACACAATCCCACAGAACAAGCAATTATAGAAAGATCCTATAATACCTTTAAGAAATGCTTATTTTAAAAAGTGAAAATAAAAATACTCTGTAATACATATCCAATAATGCTTTGTTATCAGTCAACTTTTTAATTTAGAAGAAAAATAACAGCAGCAGCTAAGACACAAAGTGTCATTAAAAAATGAAATACTAAACCACACTCAATATAGAATAAGTATTTGTTGACATTAGAATGTAAACCAGCAATAGTTTTAAGTTGGGGATGGGATGTGGTTATGATTATTTATCTACAGTGAAGGAAATGCATGGTTTCCAACAAAACATATAAAGATGAGATCTGACCAGTGAAAACCTCTTATCAGCTGAGACAGGAATGTCTTCACAAAGAAAATAGCCTAGGTGATTCAAAGACTGTCTCTTTTCCTGATTTCTCCAAAGCCTGCACCCAAATAACTTCAAATGGACTAGCCCTCATGATCAAACACAGGGAGAGTAGAAAAACACAGAGACTAGACAATTATTACAAAGGACAGGCCATGCTTATACTGGATAAACACAGAGATTGGGCAATAAATGCTACAGCTAGCTTTTTACAGCGTAACTATTTTTGCTTTGGTGACCAAAATGGGAATTCTTTGCCCTATTACAGTAGGAGGCAAGTATGTATAGGAAGGCCATGTTGCCAAACCCTTAAGCTGGGGTGGGTGAATTTGATCGCTTAATGTGTTATGGTTCTTATCATCTAGAGTGTTAGGTGTTTTGCCTATTTATTGCACATTGCTGAAAATTTAGGATGTTTTTGTTTGATTATTGTATATTGAAATGAATTTAAATTTGTTTTGTTTAAAATGTTATATATTCAGGGAAATTTAAGGTTTTCGTTTAAGTATTGGATAGCGATTGAAATTTAAGGTTTTCTGTTACTGTATATTAATCGAAATTTTAAAATTTTTTTCATTAATCTATGTTGAAAGAAATTTAAATTCATTTCGTTTGAATTATGGTATATTAATAGAAATGTAAACTCATCTTTTTTAAATTATTGTAAACTAATGGAAATTTAAGTTTTTGTTTACTTATTGAATATTGAAAGAATTTTAACGTCCTTTTGTGTGAATTATAGTATATTAATAGAAATGTATAGCCATTTTGTATGAATAACTGTAAATTAATAGAAATTTAACGTTTTTGTTTCATTAATGCATATTGATAAAAATTTAGAGTCATTTGTTTAAATTATTATGTATTAAATTATATTTAGTGCTTTTGTTTAATTGTAGATTTATATAAAATTAAATTCATTTTGAATTAGTGTATATTAATGGGTATATAAAGTTTTTGCTTACTTATTTTACATTGAAAGAAATTTAAAGTTGTTTGCTTGAATTACTGTATATTAGAAAGTCATTTTGTTTGAATATTTGTACATTAATATCAATTAAAGGTGTTTGTTTATTTATTGGATATTGATAGCATTTAAAAGACATTTGAATAATGACATATGAATAGAAATTTATATTTTGCACATTAATATAAAATTTGATGTCATTTTATTTGAATTTTTGCTTATTGATTGAAATTAAAATTCATTTTTTGAAATAATTTTATGTTTGTAGAATTTTAAGATTTTTGTTTAAGTATAATATAGAGATATTGGTATAAATTTTGTTTTTTTTAATTTCTTTATTTATAAAAATTCAAAGTCAATATTTTTGAAATGTCGAATATTAATAGATGTTTAGTGTTTTTTAAATTATCATATATTAATAGAACTTTGTTCTGTTTTGTTGCATATTTACAGATATTTATGCTTTTGTTTAATATTGTTTTTGAATACAGATTTAAAATCATTTTGTTTGGATTATTCTACATTAAAAGAAATAAAAAAACTTATATTTTTGCTTAAGATTTGTATATTGATTGAAAATTAATGTCATGTTTTTTGGATTATTGTATATTATTAGAAATTTGATGTCATTTTTTTGAATTAAATGCATATTAATGTAAATTTTATGATTTTTTTAAATTGTTATATACAGATAAAAATTTAAGGTCATTTTGTGTGGATTGTTGTATATTAATAGAAATTAGATTTCTTTTTTTTTTGATTTAAGTATATAGTAATAAACTTTTTAGTATTTTTAAATTATTGCATATTGATAGAAATTTAAAATCATTATGTTTGAATAATTACATCAATAGGTATTTCGTGTGCTTTTAATAATTTTCTATTGATGAAATTCTAAGTTGTCTGATTTATTGCCTATTAAAAGAAAAGTATGGGTTTTGATAAATACTGAGAGTAATAGAAAATTAAGGTAATTTTATTGAAATGTTGAATATTAGTAGAAATGTTCAGAAGTATGAATTATTGTATATTAATGGCCTTCAATTTTGTTTTCTGTTTTATATGGTGATAGAAAGAAAAATTAATTTGGCTTCAGTTACTGTACAGTAAAATAATTTTACTTTTTTGTTTAATTATTGTATATTAATAAAAATTGAAAGGTTCTGTTTAATCATTCTATGCTCTTAGAAATTTAAATTAAATTGTTAGATTATTTAGGACTGTATTATGTATAATCCATTTAACTAAAACGTGACAGTTCATGCATTTATTTCTCTAGTGTATACATTGTTCATGTTAGAGAAAAGGAAAATTCTTAAACAAAGGAGCATATAAAGTGGAAACTTGTGGGCCATTTGGAAAGTCACTTAGGGAAAATGATGTTTGGCTGGGGTACTCATGTGAAAAGATGTTCTGGTAGAGAAAACATGTGAAAGGATCCATGAAGTTAAGAGTGACCCAACAGACAGGCAACAATGCTGGATGGTTTTGGTATGTCTTGCCATTCCTTAATGGACATCATTTGTCATAAGGTCATAGAGGGACACACAAGAACAATTTCGGGCCACATTCTGGGGACGTCTTGATGCTTCCTCATACTACTGTGTATTGGCAGAATGATGTTAGAATCACACAGACACTAGCTAAGACAGGCTCATATGGTGTTTTGCTGAGGAAAGACCCATGAGAGGACATGTGATACTTGCAGGAAGTATAAATACTACTTAACTCATAATTATGAGTCACTTTACAACACTCCCTCGGTCTCATTTCTTCTTCACTGCATTTCAGTTCATTGAGAGAGGGAGGGCACACAACTTCTGCCATCCCTGTTGGTCTGGATCATTCCCTGTGACTCAAACCTATTGACAGGAGTGGGCTAGAAGAAAGGATAAAGAAATTGAAAACACTTACTAAAAGAAGGATTTGAAAAGTCTAAGACAAGGGTACCATACCAGGATAATGTATGAAATGTTGGGTGCATGTTCCCACCCAAGCAAGAGTGTGAAGGTCATTGGAAGGAAAAGGATTGATTGTAAATCTCATCATGCATTACTGATGAGTACTCTAGCCATTGGAAGCAGGACTGGGATGGTAGAGATGACAAAGAAAGCTGGAGGCTTCAAAAACAATCTAGGATACAGGATGCCGAAGCTGCAAAAAAGACCAAGTCCATGTAATGTGTATATGGTTAGTAAACAAGAGGTTCAGGGAAACCATTGGGAAAAGGATGTTGTGAGGAATCTGCATCTACAATTAGGCATCAGTGTGTTGGGTGGAATGGGTATCTTGGGCCTCCAAAGATTCAACAAAGATAGGTTGGGATCCATGTGAAAGACTAACCCTGGTGGAGTGATGATGGCACTGGAATGAGAGCTTCGGGAGGACTCACCAACAAGAGACAATGACTGGGCTGATTGGCTCCCCATACAGAAACAGCACGGTTGGGTTTAATCTTTGAAACTCATCATATTAAGCAGGTTATATTTTCATTGTCCATCACTAAAAGGAATACATGTAAGGAATCAAGGAAACAACCTAGAGGAAAGAACTTAAAAATTATCACTGAGGAATACTACACAATGCATTGCAGTACACTGGTATCTCTACTTCCCTCCTGGTACAACCCAAACAACCCAAAACTTGGCAATACCCAGAGAGGGATCCACACTATTAGAGTCAGTACTCAAGGGAGCTCTCAACAGGATATTCTACATACCAGTTCATGGAGTATTGTTCTCAATTGAGGTTCATTCTTCTCATACTACTTTAGAACTTGTCAAGATAATTCAACTGAAACCATCACTGTCAGGTTGCAGCACAGCTGGCAGAGCTATGTGGCAGCCTGGGTCACATGGCACTGAATCTGCTGAAAAAATGATGTGAGATTACAAGGTTAATAGAATGCTGGGAAATGATGTTGAAGGCTCAAAGCAAGGCAAATTTTGTCAATGCTGGAAAGAGAGGAAATTGGCCTAGAGATGCATCATCTGGGTGGAAGGACGGAGCACAGAGGGCTAGAATTCATAATACTAGACCGAGAAGACCAGAGAAGTTAGTATGTAGCCTGAGGGTAGCCTGAGAATAGGCATAGGGACTGGGAAAGAATGTTAACACTTGCTTATCAAGGACACCCTTGTGAAATCATGACATAGTTAGGTAGGCATCCTACGATTTTGTGGATACTTGTGGACTCATTACTAAAGCCAACTCACCATGAAATTGGGTGCAGAGCTGAGCGCTTGGAGCCAAGCATGGGATGATAAGCAGGAAACTCGGAAACATTATCCATAGAACTTTTCCGGAAAACTTGGGATGTTTTGGACTGGACAGATGCAAAGGATCTCTTAAGGCAAAGGTACTGGGTGAAAAATGACCCCACAGACTTAAGTATTTGAGTTTGGTGTTGGATCAAGTGTCTTGTTTATCCAGTAATTCAAAGAAAATTACATATTTCTGTAACTAAAACTATGCTGGCATAGTTATAATGGCACTGGAAGCAGAGACTCTTGAGAGCTTACCAACAGAGAGGCTGTATGACTCCAATTTTTTAGAACATCACAATTAGGCTTCATTCTGGAAAAATTTACCATAGTAAGCATGACATGAGATTGACTTACTACCTCTGAGTGGGCACAGGTCAGGAAACAGAGAAATCTTCAGGCAGAAACAGAAAGAGATACCACTAAGGAATACTACATAGTCCTTTGTACTCTATAGGTAATTCCACTTGCCTTACTGTACCATGCAAAAGATGTCCCAAAGATGGGAACTACCCACAGATGTCTGCACTCTATCATACTTATCATTGCACATTGGAGCTCCCAAAAGGCCATTATACAGTCCATTACATGGAGGAATGTTTTCAGGTGAGATTCCTTCTCCTCATATGTGTTTACATTGTGTGACCTTAACAGAAGCAGTGTAGGTGATATATTGACACCAGCCAGAAGAATATGGCACCATGTTCCATGTGATACTAAATCTGATTAAAAAGCATGGTACAAGATTACAGGATTGATAGATTCCTAAAAAACATTCTGAGAGCACCAAAGCTAGGCAATCTTTGTAAGAACAGGAAGGACAGGAAATAGTTCTAGGGTAACATGTCTGGGTGGGTGCATACAGCAAACGTAGTTTTGTATTTGTGAGTGCCAAACATGGAATCCCAGTGCAGGTACATTTTGACCAGGATGAGGCCTGTGAAGCGATTGTTTCATTATATGAAAATGTTCAGGATTGCCCACAATGAACATCCATGTGCATTTTGCACAAATTTAGCTAGTGGTCTTCCTGAGGACACAAATCTCAGGGCCTTTTAGTGTAGGAGTTTCACTGTACTTTTGGTGTAGAGCTAGGTGCCTAGCAACAAATATGGTATGCTTAGCAGGGCACTAGAAGTGAAAGGCCTCTATATCACAACATGCATACCTGGTCCACTACATGTTGATCAGAAATAGGACTTGGGATGTAGAGATGGCAAAGGAAACTTGGGCTAAATAACGAAATTAGGAGGTTAGATGCAGAAGCAGCATGAAAGACAAAGACCTCACGTTTTCTGCCAGGTATGAAGAGGAGAGATTCATGGAAACAATTCAGGCAGAGATATTGAGACAAAACAGTATTCATGTGTGGGTATAGAATGGGCATCTTGAGTCTCAGGAATTCAGCAGAGATAGAATAGGGTACATGTTACTAGTTGTCTACTGGCAAAGTTACAAGGTACTGAAAAGTAAGCTTTTGCAGAGCTCACATACAAGGGAAAATGCCTGAGATGTATGTCTCCACATATTGGTAATAGCACAGTTGGACTTAATTAGGGACAAACACACCATAGCAAATGTGGCACGATCTTCATTCCTCAAAACTCAAAGAAACAGAAGAGTAATCAAAGAAGAAATCTAGAGAAGAGACATGAATTTGATACTAATAAGGAATACTACATAGTGGTTTGCACTATATAGACACACTTTTGTTTGTCATCTTGTAAACCCCAAACTACCTTGCAAATATTGGCAACACCCACAGAGGACTCCATAATCCCCTGAGATTCTTTATTCACAGTAGATTTCAATAGACTTTTCTACAGATCATTTCAAGGAATAATGTTGTCAATTGAGATTCCTATATCTCACATGACTCTAGAACATGTCAGTAAAACACAACTCAAACCCTCATGATGAGGATCTATAATTATGTGATAGTACAGTCCACATGACTGGGAATCTTCTGAAAAATATGATAGAAGATAACAAGGTTAATAGACTCCTGAGAAAAGGTCTTAAATGCTAAAACCCAGGCAATCTGTTTCAGTACTGGAAATACAGTATATTTGGCTGAGAGTATCATGTTCTGGGAGGAAGGACAGGGCAAATTGGCCTGCTATTTGGAATACTAAACAAGGAAGCTCAGTGTAGGTACTCTATCCTGAGGAAGACTGAGAATAGGAGAATGGACTGGAGGGGAATATTCATAACTCCCCACAATGGACACCGATACTAAATCTAGACATACTTGGGTATGCATCACACCATTGTGAGTATACTTCTGGACTCACTACTGCAGTAAACTCACCATGAAATTGGGAGCAGAGATGAGTGCTTGGGGCTAAGCACGGGATGGTGAGCAGGAATATGGAAAATTACTTCTGTAGACCATCATCTCCCAAACATTTCCATAAGACACAGAACTGGCAGTACACAGATGGCAAAGTAGGCTGGAGGATAGGGAAATATTTGAGAAAGTTAGATGAGAAATCTTCATGCCCCGGGTTGTGTGGATGTGTGCACAGTAGAGTTCCAGGGAAGCTATTCAAGCAAAAGTGTTAGTAGAAATCTGCATAGAGAGTTAGGCCTTAGAGTGTGGGGGTATATCAGATATCTTATTTCTCTGAGGAAGTAACTGAAATAGTGCAGGGTCAGTTTGACCAGAAGTATCCTTGCACACTGAGGATGCATCAAAATGGGGAAATTCTGGAGAGCTCACCAACAGTCGACAGTGGCTGAGGTGTATGTCTCCAAATATAGTGAAACACAGTGGGGCATCATTCTCTGGAACCTTATCATAATTTGGGAAGCATCTTCAATGTCCATTACTCTAAGAACACTGATCAGGAATCCAGTAAGAAACCTAAAGGCATGGACAGAAGCAGACAAACCGAAGAAGCACTACTCAAAGATTTGTGCTCAATAAGTACCTTATCTTCCCTTCTTCTACAGCACAGAACCACCTCCCAAATCGTGGTTACACTCATAGTGTGCTCCGCACTCCCATGATAATCATTACTCCAGTTGGGTCTCAAAACAAGTTTTACAAACCTTTTCTTGGAAGAATGTTGTCACCTGATTCTACATCGTGTCAAGTTAATACAAAACAAACTGTCGTAGAATGAGGCTCTATCACATCTGGTAGAAGAATGTGGTAATATGTTCTGCATGATGTGAAATCTGAAGAAAAATGGTGCAGGATTACAAGGTTAATAGAATCCAGATAAACATTCTGAGAGTCCCAAAGCAAGGCCATCTGTGTCAGAACTGGAAGTCCAATAAATGCGTCTAGAGAAGGGTGTTGTGGAGATGTGAACACCACAGTGTTGGTCTTGTCTTTGGAAATACTAAAGAGGGAAAATTGGAGCAGGTTCTGTGTTTCCTGAAGGTGGCCTGTGAATAGAAGATGGCACTGTAGGATAGGTTCAGTCTTGCCCATAATGTGTACCTATGCATAATCTTCACAAACTTTGCTAGACTCTACCATTGGTGCTTTTACTTGAGGACCTATAACTGGGGCATATCAGCTGATAAAGTCTCGCACTGAGTTTTGTTAAGAAAGGCTCACATGGCATTTTGCTGAAGAAAGATCCATGGGAGGACAGGTGTTCTTTGAAGGTTGTATGAATACAGCTTACCTGACAGCAACAGGGGTCTGTATAACTATCATGACAAAACACCATTAGTTTTGGCAGAATTAAGAAAGCAAGCATTTTTACTCCATACCATTTATACATACTCAGAGTTTCAATGGGCACCTGCTTTTGAGTTCTGAAAAGGCCCATTGTGTAATAACACATTTATTGGAAATAATGGATATCCAAGCGAAAATACAGTTAATAATGCTTTCACATATGTACACAATAATTTGAAGCAATTCGTTACATATTATAAAATATAGCATGTTACTGGTATAACACACAATCCCACAGAACAAGCAATTATAGAAAGATCCTATAATACCTTAAAGGAAATGCTTATTTAAAAAAGTAAGAATAAAAATACTCTGTAGTGCATACCCAATAATGCTTTGTTAACAGTCAACATTTTTAATTTTGAAGAAAAATAACAGTAGCAGCTAAGACACAAAGTGTTATTAAAAACTGAAATACTAAACCACACTCAATATAGAATAAGTATTTGTAGACATTAGAATGTAAACCAGCAATAGTTTACGTTGGGGCTGGGATGTGGTTATGTTTATGTATCTACTGTGAAGGAAAAGCATGGTTCCCAACAAAACATATAAAGATGAGATCTGACCAGTGAAAACCTCTTATCAGCTGAGACAGGAATGTCTTCACAAAGCAAATATCCCAGGTGATTCAAAGACTGTCTCAATTCATGATTTCTCCAAAGCCTGCACCCAAATTATCTTCAAATGGACTAGCCCTTATGTTCAAACACAGGGAGAATAGAAAAACACAGAGACTAGACAATTTATACAAAGGACAGGCCATGCTTACACTGGATAAACACAGAGATTGGGCAATAAATGCTACAGCTAACTTTTTACAGAGTAACTATTTTTGCCTTGGCGACCAAAATGGCAATTCTTTGCCCTATTACAGTAGGAAGCAAGTATGTATAGGAAGGCCATGTTGCCAAACCCTTAAGCTGGGGTGGCTGATTTTGATTGCTTAATGTGTTATGGTTCTTATTATCTGGAGTGTTAGGTTGTTTTGCCTAATTATTGCACATTGCTGAAAATATAGGGTGTTTTCATTTGATTATTGTATATTGAAAGTAATTTAAATTTGTTTTGTTTGAAATGTTATATATTTAGGAAAATTTAAGTTTTTCCTTTAAGTATTGGATAGAGATTGAAATTTAAGGTTTTCTGTTACTGTATAGTAATAGAAATTTTAGATTTTTGTTTCATTAATCTATATTGAGAGAAATTTAAAGTCATTTCATTTGAATTATGGTATATTAATAGAAATATAAACTCATCTTTTTTAAATTATTGTAAACTAATGGAAATTTAAGTTTTTGTTTACTTATTGAATATTGAAAGAATTTTAATATCATTTTGTGTGAATTATAGTATATTAAAAGAAATGTATAGCCATTTTGTATGAATTATTGTAAATTAATAGAAATTAAAGGTTTTTGTTTCACTAATGCATATTGATATAAATTTGGAGTCATTCATTTTAATTACTACATATTAAATTATATTTAGTTCTTTTAATTGTAGATTTATATAAAATTAAATTCATTTTGAATTAGTGTATATTAATGGGTAAATAAAGTTTTTCTTTACTTATTTTATATTGAAAGAAATTTAAAATTGTTTTGCTTGAATTACTGTATATTAGAAATTTAAAGTCATTTTGTTTGAATATTTGTACATTAATATCATTTAAAGGTGTTTATTTATTGGATATTGATAGAATTTAAAAGTCATTTGAATAATTGCATATTAATAGAAGTTTATATTTTGCACATTAATATAAAATTTGATGTCATTTTATTTGAATTTTTGTTTATGGATTGAAATTTAAATTCATTTTGTTGAAATGATTTTATGTTAGTAGAATTTTAAGATTTTTTTAAGTACTGTATATTGGTACAAATTTTGGTTTTTTTAATTTCTTTATTTATAAAAATTCAAGGTCATTATGTTTGAAATGTCGAATATTAATAGATGTTGTGATTTTAAATTATCATATATGAATAGAAATTTGTTCTGTTTTGTTGCATATTAACAGATATTTATGCTTATGTTTAATATTGTTTATGAATAGAGATATAAAATCATTTTGTTTGGATTATTCTACATTAAAAGTAATTCAATGTCATTTTATTTGAATAAATGATTATTAAAAAACTTATATTTTTGTTTAAGATTTGTATATTGATTGAAATTTAATGTCATGTTTTATGGATTATTGTATATTATTAGAAATTTGATGTCATTTTATTTGAATTAAAGGTATATTAATAAAAATTTTATGATTTTTTAAAATTGTTATATAAGGATAAAAATTTAAGGTCATTTTGTGTGGATTGTTTTATATTAATAGAAATTAGATTTCATTTTATTTGAATTAAGTATATCGTTATAAACATTGTAGTTTTTTTAATTATTACATACTGATAGATATTTAAAATCATTTTGTTTGAATAATTATATCAATAGGAATTTCGTGTTCTTTTAATTATTGTGTATTGATGAAATTTTAAGTTGTCTGATTTATTGCCTATTAATCGAAAAGTATGGGTTTTGTTAAATACTGAAGAGTAATAGAAAATTAAGGTAATTTTATTGAAATCTTGAATATTAGTAGAAATGTTCAGGAGTATAAATTGTTGTATATTAATGGAATTCAATTTTGTTTTCTTTGTTATATGATGATAGACTCAAAACATCATTTGGTTTGCATTACTGTACACTAAAATACATTTTACATTTTTGTTTAATTATTGTATATTAATAAAAATTGAAAGGATCTGTTTAATCATTCTATGTTCCTAGAAATTTAAATTTATTTTGTTAGATTATTTAGTACTGTACTATGTATAAGCCATTTAACTAAAATGTGATGGTTCTTGTATTTATTTCTCTAGTGTATACATTGTTCATTTTAGAGAAAAGGAAAATTCTTAAACAAGGGAGCATATGAAGTAGAACTTGTGGGGCATTTGGAAAGTCACTTAGGTAAAATGATGTTTGCTTGGGGTACTCATGTGAAAAGATGTTCTGCTAAAGAAAACATGTGAAACAATCGATGAAGTTAAGAGGGACACAACAGACAGGCAACAAAGCTGGATGGTTTTGGTATGTCTTGCCATTCCTTAATGGACATCATTTGTCATAAGGTCATAGAGGGACACACAAGAACAATTTCGGGCCATATTCTCGGGACGTCTTGATGCTTCCTCATACTCCTGCCTATTGGCAGAATGATGTCAGACTCACACAGACACTAGCTAAGACAGGCTCATATGGTGTTTTGCTGAGGAAAGACCCATGAGAGGACATGTGATACTTGCAGGGAGTATAAATACTACTTAACTGATATTCATGAGTCACTTTACAACACTCTGTCTCATTTCTTCTTCACTGCACATCAGTTCATTGAGAGAGGCAGGGCGCACAACTTCTGTCATCCCAGTTGGTCTGGTTCATTCCCTGTGACTCAAACCTATTCACAGGAGTGGGCTAGAAGAAAGGTTAAAGAAATTGAAAACATTTACTAAAAGAAGGATTTGAAAAGTATAAGACAAGAATATTGTGTGAAAAGTTGGGTGCATGTTACCACCCAAGCAAGAGTGAGAAAGTCAGTGGAAGGAAAAGGATTGATTGTAAATCTCATCATGCATTACTGATGAGTACTCTAGCCATAATAAGCAGTACTGTGATGGTAGAGTTGACAAACGAAGCTGGAGGCTACAAAAACATTTGAGGACACTGGATGCTGAAGCTGCAAAAGAAGACCCAGGCCCTGTAATGTGTATATGGTTAGTAAACAAGAGGTTCAGGGAAACCATTGGGAAAACGATGTAGTGAGGAATCTGCATCTACAATTAGGCATCAGTGTGTTGGGAGGAATGGGTATCTTGGGCCTCCAAAGATTCAACAGAGATAGGTTGGGATCTGTGTGACAGGACTAACCCTGGTGGAGTGATGATGGCACTGTAACAAGAGCTTCGGGAGGACACACCAACAAGAGACAATGACTGGTCTGATTGGCTCCCCATATAGGAACAGCACCCTTGGGCTTAATCTTTGAAACTCATCATATTAAGCAGATAACATTTACACTGTCCATCACTAAAGGGAATACATGTGAGGAATCAAGGAAACAACCTAGAGGAAAGAACTTAAAAATTATCACTGAGGAATACTACACAATGCATTGCAGTACACTGGTATCTCTACTTGCCTCCTGGTACAACTCAAATAACCCAAAACTTGGCAATACCCAGAGAGGGATCCACACTATTAGAGTCAGTACTCAAGGGAGCTCTCAACAGGACATTCTACATACCAGTTCATGGAGTATTGTTCTCAATCGAGGTTCCTTCTTTTCATACTACTTTAGAACTTGTCAAGATAATTCAACCGAAACCATCACTGTCAGGTTGAAGCACAGCTGGCAGAACTATGTGGCAGCCTGGGTCACATGGCCTGAATCTGCTGAAAAAATGATGTGAGATTACAAGGTTAATAGAATGCTGGGAAATGATGTGGAAGGCTCAAAGCCAGGCAAATTTTGTCAATGCTGGTAAGAGAGTAAATTGGCCTAGACATGCATCATCTGGGTGTAAGGACAGAGCACAGAGGGCTAGGATTTATAATACTAGACTGGGAAGACCAGAGAAGATAGTATGTAACTTAAGGGTAGCCTGAGAATAGGGGTAGGGAGTAGGAAAGGAGGTTCACATTTGCCTATCAAGGACACCCTTGTGAAAACATGACATTGTTAGATAGGCATCCTATGAATTTGTGGATACTTGTGGACTCATTACTAAATCCAACTCACCATGAAATTGGGTTCAGAGCTGAGCGCTTGGAGCCAAGCATGGAATGATAAGCAGGAAACTCGGAAGCAGTATCCATTGACTTTTTCAGGCAAACTTGGGATATTTTGGACAGGACAGATGCAAAGGAGCTATTAAGGCAAAGATACTGAGTGAAAAATGAACCCACAGACTTAAGTATTTGAGTTTGGTGTTGGATCCAGTGTCTTGGTTATCCAGTAATTCAACAGAAAATTGCATATTTCTGTAAGTAAAACTATGCTGTCATAGTTATAAAGCACTGGAAGCAGAGATTCTTGAGAGCTTACCAACAGAGGGGCTGTATGCCTCCAATTATTTAGAACAGAACAGTTAGGGTTCATTCTGGAAAAATTTACCATAGTAAGCATGACATGAGATTCACTTACCACCTCTGAGCAGGCACAGTTCAGGAAATAGAGAAATCTTCAGGCATAAATAGAAAGAGATACCACTAAGGAATACTACATGGTCCTTTGTACTCTATAGGTAATTCCACTTGCCTTATTTTACCATGCAAACCATGTCCCAAAGATGGGAACCACCCACAGATGTCTCCACTCTACCATATTTATCATTGCACAATGGAGCTCCCAACAGGCCATTATACAGTCCATTTCATGGAGGAATGTTTTCAGGTGAGATTCCTTCTCTTCATATGTGTTTACATTGTGTGAATTTAACAGAAGCAGTGTACGTGATATATCAACACCAGCCAAAAGAATGTGGCACAATGTTCCATGTGATACTTAATCTGATTAAAAGCATGGAACAATTACAAGATTAATAGATTCCTAACAAACATTCTGAGAGCAACAAAGCTAGGCAATCTTTGTAAGAACTGGAAGGACAGAAAATAAGTCTAGGGTAACATGTCTGGGTGTGTGCATACAGCAAAACAAGTTTCCTATTTGTGGGTGCCAAACATGGAATCCCAGTGCAGGTGCATTTTGAACAGGAGGAGGCCTGCGAAGCGATTGTTTCATTATAAGGCAATGTTCAGGCTTACCCACAATGAACATCCATGTGCATTTTGCACACATTTAGCTAGTGGTCTTCCTGATGACACAGAGCTCAGGGTCTTTTAGTGGGGGAGTTTCGCTGGACTATTGGTGAAGAGGTAAGTGCCTAGCAACAAGTATGGTATGCTTAGCTGTTGTGGATAGCCCTGGGCTCATACTTTGATGTTAATTCCACTCCTCAGGGGGGCTGTAGATGAGGAGTTGCCTTGTGAACCGCCTGCCCACCTTGACTTTTCAAATAAAGGCTTGAGCCAATGATTGGGCAGGAGGAAAGTGGGAGGAGCAGAGTCCAGGGGAGGAGCTACAGGGTATAAAACAGGAGGAGGAGGAGCAACAGGAAGGGAGAACAAGAGAGAGAAGAAACGAAGAGAAGAAAGGGGAAGAAATGAAGTGAAACGGTTAAAAGAACCGGAGAGGCAGCCGGGAGAGAAGCTCGGGGCCTAGAGAAACTGCAAGTTGTATGGGATAAAATAGATTGACACAGAGTAGTAGAGTGGGAGGCCTGCCCAGTCTAGGCTTGTAACTTGTTTTGTTAACCGCTGAGTTGAGCTTTCTTTTACCTGGAACTGGGTTGGATACATAGTAGCAACAAAATGGCTGTCCAACGTATTGTTTAGAACCTAACAAACCTGAGATAAAACATTAGCTGCCTAAGAAGCCCTGAACAGCTCAGACAGCAGATAGAAAGGGTTCCGGACCCGGTAATTCATTAATATAAGAGGGATATATAGCATCTTGATACCTAAAGATGAGTAGAACAATGAAGACTGTTTTGACTCTACGTGATGATATTTTGAGTGATTTGACAGGAATGGATTTAGAAAAAAGTCGTTGGTATTGCAGTACTTATTCTCTTGATTTAGTATGTCATCTCAAGAGCCCTAGACAAAAAATTCCTTGCCGTAGAAAAGAGATTACAAGTAACACTAGAAATAAAGGTTCGGGATTTGATAGGTAAAAATAAGGCAGATGCTGGAATATTAGAATTAGAATATAAAGAGAAACTAAGATTATGGAAGCAAGGTTTAGAACAGAAGATACGGGAAATTATAGAACAGAGTAAGAGACAGAAGGAGGAGAATGAAGGTGGGAGACAGGCGTTAGAAAAGATGTTAGAACAAAGGATGCAGCAGTTTGAAACATTAGAATTGAAGACCCAGAAAATTATAGAACAGAATAAGAGACAGAAGGAGGAGAATGAAGGGAGGAGACAGGAGTTAGAAAAGATGCTAGAACAAAGGATGCAAGGGTTCGAAACACTAGAATTGAAGACCCAGGAAATTATAGAACAGAATAAGAGACAGAAGGAAGAGAATGAAGGTGGAAGACAGGAGTTAGAAAAGATGCTAGAACAAAGGATGCAGCAGTTAGAAACACTAGAATTGAAGACCCAGAAAATTATAGAACAGAATAAGAGACAGAAGGAGGAGAATGAAGGTAGGAGACAGGAGTTAGAAAAGATGCTAGAACAAAGGATGCAGCAGTTAGAAACACTAGAATTGAAGACCCAGGAAATTGTAGAACAGAATAAGAGACAGAAAAAGGAGAATGAAGGTGTCAGACAGGAGTTAGAAAAGATGCTAGAACAAAGGATGCAGCAGTTCAAAACACTAGAATTGAAGACCCAGGAAATTGTAGAACAGAATAAGAGACAGAAGAAGGAGAATGAAGGTGTGAGACAGGAGTTAGAAAAGATGCTAGAACAAAGGATGCAGCAGTTAGAAACACTAGAATTGAAGACCCAGGAAATTGTAGAACAGAATAAAAGACAGAAGAAGGAGAATGAAGGTGTGAGACAGGAGTTAGAAAAGATGCTAGAACAAAGGATGCAGCAGTTCGAAACACTGGAATCAAAGACCCAGGAAATTATAGAACAGAATAAGAGACAGAAGGAGGAGAATGAAGGTAGGAGACAGGAGTTAGAAAAGATGCTGGAACAAAGGATGCAGCAGTTTGAAACACTAGAATTGAAGACCCAGAAAATTATAGAACAGAATAAGAGACAGAAGGAGGAGAATGAAGGTAGGAGACAGGAGTTAGAAAGGATGCTGGAACAAAGGATGCAGCAGTTCGAAACACTAGAATTGAAGACCCAGGAAATTATAGAACAGAATAAGAGACAGAAGGAGGAGAATGAAGGGAGGAGACAGGAGTTAGAAAAGATGCTAGAACAAAGGATGCAGCAGTTAGAAACACTAGAATTGAAGACCCAGGAAATTGTAGAACAGAATAAGAGACAGAAGGAGGAGAATGAAGGTTGGAGACAGGAGTTAGAAAGGATGCTGGAACAAAGGATGCAGCAGTTCGAAACACTAGAATTGAAGACCCAGGAAATTATAGAACAGAATAAGAGACAGAAGGAGGAGAATGAAGGTAGGAGACAGGAGTTAGAAAAGATGTTGGAACAAAGGATGCAGCAGTTAGAAACACTAGAATTGAAGACCCAGGAAATTATAGAACAGAATAAGAGACAGAAGGAGGAGAATGAAGGTAGGAGACAGGAGTTAGAAAAGATGCTGGAACAAAGGATGCAGCAGTTCGAAACACTAGAATTGAAGACCCAGGAAATTGTAGAACAGAATAAGAGACAGAAGAAGGAGAATGAAGGTGGGAGACAGGAGTTAGAAAAGATGTTAGAACAAAGGATGATGCAGCAGTTAGAAATACTAGAATTGAAGACCCAGGAAATTATAGAACAGCATAAGAGACAGAAGGAGGAGAATGAAGGTGGGAGACAGGAGTTAGAAAAGATGTTGGAACAAAGGATGCAGCAGTTAGAAACACTAGAATTGAAGACCCAGGAAATTATAGAACAGAATAAGAGACAGAAGAAGTAGAATGAAGGTGGGAGACAGGAGTTAAAAAAGATGCCGGAACTAAGGATGAAGCAGTTTGAAACACTAGAATTGAAGACCCAGGAAATTGTAGAACAGAATAAGAGACAGAAGGAGGAGAATGAAGGTGGGAGACAGGAGTTAGAAAAGATGCTAGAAGAAAGGATGCAGCAGTTTGAAACACTAGAATTGAAGACCCAGGAAATTATAGAACAGAATAAGAGACAGAAGGAGGAGAATGAAGGTGGGAGACAAGAGTTAGAAAAAGAATACACAGGAAATTCAATCACTGATAAGTGGATATTAATGAGCCCAGAAGCCCTAAATACTCAAGGCACAATTAGCAAGTCAAATGACTCTCAAGAAGAAAAAAAGGAGAGGACCCTGGGCCTGTAAAGATTGGATCCAGTATTGTAGACCCAGAACAGAGAAATCGTGGGGGGTGGGAAGAGTGGGGAATAGCATGGGGGGGAGAGGAATTATTGGACATATGGTGGGGGGTAACTGGGAAAGGGGAAAGCCTTTGGAATGTAAACAAAGAATATAGAAAATAAAATAAAATAAAAAAAATTAAGTACAATGGAAAAAAAAAGAAAAGATGCTGGAACAAAGGATGCAGCAGTTTGAAACACTAGAATTGAAGACCCAGGAAATTATAGAACAGAATAAGAGACAGAAGGAAGAGAATGAAGATGGGAGACAGGAGTTAGAAAAGATGCTAGAACAAAGGATGCAGCAGTTAGAAACACTAGAATTGAAGGCCCAGGAAATTATAGAACAGAATAAGAGACAGAAGGAGGAGAATGAAGGTGTGAGACAGGCATTAGAAAAGATGCTAGAACAAAGGATGCGGCAGTTTGAAACACTGGAAGTGAAGACTCAGGAAATTATAGAACAGAATAAGAGACAGAAGGAGAAGATTCTAGAACAAAGGATGCAGCAGTTAGAAACACTAGAATTGAAGACCCAGGAAATTATAGAACAGAATAAGAGACAGAAGGAAGAGAATGAAGATGGAAGACAGGAGTTAGAAAAGATACTAGAACAAAGGATGCAGCAGTTAGAAACACTAGAATTGAAGACCCAGGAAATTATAGAACAGAATAAGAGACAGAAGGAAGAGAATGAAGATGGGAGACAGGAGTTAGAAAAGATGCTAGAACAAAGGAAGCAGCAGTTCACAGATCAGACTGAGCAGCAGAGAGAAAAAAATGAAGATTGGAAGCTAGACTTGGAGAATAACCGTTTAAAATTAATCAATCAGAATAAAATAGACAGTAAACTATTAGTAAACAGTATTATGATTGAAGGAATGGTTGACACTGGAGCAGATGTCACTATTATATCTACAAAATTTTGGCTTGTAAGTTGGCCACTTCAAGAAGTAGATATCCAATTTCAAGGAATTGGGACCTTATTCCAAATAAAGCAAAGCACCAGATGGCTTAAGTGTATAGGACCAGAAGGTTGGGTAGGAAAATTGAGGCCATACGTGGCTAATATAGCTGTTAGTTTATGGAGAAGAGATCTATTAAGGCAGTGGAATACACAAATTAATATCCCCTCAGTCTCAGTATGTAACCATGAAACTAGTCTGGATTCTAATGAAAATCTTAAATTAGTTAGGGAATGTTATCAAAGGCAGTTGCAGACTGTCCAAGCTGTCCATAAACAAGATACAGCAATTGTGGAGAGATCAAATCAAACTCTAAAGGAGATGCGTAATAGGCAAAAAGGATCAATGAGAACCTCCAAGGATAGATTACATAGTGCCTTATTTACCTTAAAAATTTTAAACACCAATGAACAAAACACCACAGCTGCTGAAAGACATTGGACAGTGGAACGAACTATTGAACTAAACCAGCCTGTTTATATTAAGGATATTCTAACATCAGAATGGAGAATGGGAAATGTGTTACGCTGGGGGAGGGGCTATGCCTATGTTTCCACAGGAAAAGAAAAGCTGTGGGTCCCTTCCAAGCTGATAAAAATCAGACATGACAAAGGTAGACCTCCTGAGGACCTTGGTGACAGAGAAGAAAATGGAGACTAACACATTCAACAAAATAGGTGATGTATATGTAGTAATGTTTATGTCTCTGTATATGGAGACAACTCTGGAACTGGCTGAGACTAAAATGTCTATAAACAGCCATTAACACTTATTGGGTGTTACAAAACATCCTTTACGAGGACATGGATACACAGTTACATTTTAGTTTGACCAAGTGATCAAGCTAATCTGAGGAAAGGCAGTCAGATGTCTTTCTTTACTGATCTTCATTGGCCAATATGTGCCCCCTGCATGCTCTGTGTGAATGTCTTTACCTGTTTACTTGTTGCTTTTAAGTTTTGTATACTATAGGGATGAAAGAAGAGAAAGACAGCCCTGAAAAGATTCACACACCAGGATGCTGAGATTTGGGAACTTCCATTCCAGCTTCACACTTGACTCTATTTCAACTACATCAAAGCTGATTCTCTTAAAGACATGCTTCCAGAACTCTACTTGCCTCTCCAGCCTTTCAGAATGTCATGGTCGAGATGTCATCTGACATAAAGGCAAGAACTTTCTCAAAACATAGTGACTGGAAGGCAAATAATGCCAGCTAGTTTTCAAAATTTCCCTTTGGGCCCCCAAATGGGAATTCTTCGCCCCAATTCAGCTGGAAGCAGACAGAAGACAATCATTGTCCCAGTTCCTTATGTGGGGTGGATGGTTATGGTTATTTTAGGAATTACAGATATGTTATAATTTTAGGGATGTCACAAATGTAGCTTTGGTCAAGGAGGAAACTAAAGAACTTAAACAGGGATTTCTACCTTTCCTTTCCTCTTCTCTATCTTTCTTTCTTAGGTAAAGGAGAAGTGGGTGGAAAAGAAAAAGGGGGATAAAGTAATATCATAGAAATTATAGAAATAGACAAATAGGGATTGATGAGAAAATGTACTTTTAAGCAAAACATTACATAGCCAGATCTTACATTGGTAGAAGTCTTTATAATTGATGCAAAGCCAATTGGTTCAGAATTTAGTTGATGTAAATTTAAGGTTTTCATTGGTATGAATTTACTACTGATATAAGAGTGGGATTAATATTGTTACTCCCATGTAGGCATTGTGCCTATATAACACATTTAAGAATACAAGGCTTAGACCCAGTCATTCTATAACTGCTAGTATAAACTGCTTTTAGATGATTAAGTAATACAAGTTAAGGGCCAGATAGCAAACTCGTGGTTATGAATTAGTTAAAAGAGTGTTCCTGAGCTATTTTGATTAGAAACAGCCGAGATTAGTCAAGGCTTAACAGTTCAGAGATGTCTTAGGTAGACAAATGGTCTTCAAAGGTGTCAGAAGTCCACAGAATATGTTTATTGACATTTATTTATTAATATTTGACTAGAGACCTGTCTGCTCCTGAAAGCTCCCCTTTCTTGAATTCAAAGAAGAACTTGAGCATCAGTGGAGTTGCTTTAGTTGTGGTGAGACAGTCACCAGGCAAGAATTGCCTCATTTCATCTACAGACAAATACTGTCCAAAAAAGGACACACTGCAGAATAGTCGACTGATACTCTCTGCCAAGACAGAGTAATCAGCGCTTAAAAATTCTGCATTACCAAGGTCTGTCAGATGATCCTGGGCCAGAAGGCTGAAGACTGATGCTCCAACGTTTTGGTGTATAGGGCCTGTCCAGGTGATCAGCGGTCTCTATAAATCTATAAGTTTTAGAAGCTATATTTTGTGCTTCTCATACTTTCAGGTAATATTAGTCATTCTTGGATTTCTGATGGGGTTGAAGACTAATAGTCTTATAGCCAGCCCAAGCTGGTTAGCATTTAGAAAGATAATACAGATTTGAGAGGATGGTTTTCAGATGGGTTACAGTCTAAAGTGTACTTGAGTCAGGGGTAGAACTATAAGTCTTTTAAGTTCTAATAGATGACAGGGGTACTAACTACTTAATTGACTAAAAAATGATTGACTGGGTGTTAGGTCTATCCTGTATGCTATATATTACAGAATGGTAATAATTGTGCTCAATTGATGTCTGAGATAAAAGAGTCTTTTAATTGGACAGAAAGGGGGAAATGTTGTGGATAGCCCTGGGCTAGTACTTTGATGTTAATTCCACTCCTCAGGGGGGCTGTAGATGAGGAGTTGCCTTGTGAACCGCCTCCCCACCTTGACTTTTCAAATAAAGGCTTGAGCCAATGATTGGGCAGGAGGAAAATGGGAGGAGCAGAGTCTAGGGGAGGAGCTACAGGGTATAAAACAGGAGGAGGAGGAGCAATGGGAAGGGAGAACAAGAGAGAGAAGAAACGAAGAGAAGAAAGGGGAAGAAATGAAGAGAAACGGTTAAAAGAACCGGAGAGGCAGCCGGGAGAGAAGCTCGGGGCCGAGAGAAACTGCAAGTTGTATGGGATAAAATAGATTGAAACAGAGTAGTAGAGTGGGAGGCCTGCCCAGTCTAGGCTTGTAGCTAGAGAGAAGAAACGAAGAGAAGAAAGGGGAAGAAATGAAGAGAAACGGTTAAAGAGAACCGGAGAGGCGGCAGGGAGAGAAGCTCGGGGCCTAGAGAAACTGCAAGTTGTATGGGATAAAATAGATTGAAACAGAGTAGTAGAGTGGGAGGCCTGCCCAGTCTAGGCTTGTAGCTTGTTTTGTTAACCGCTGAGTTGAGCTTTCTTTTACCGGGGAACTGGGTTGGATACATAGTAGCAACACTTAGCAGGGCACTAGAAGGGAAAGGTCTATATATCACAACATGCATACCTGGTCCACTACATGATGATCAGAATTAGGACTTGCAATGTAGAGATGGCAATGGAAACTGGGGCTAAATAACAAAATTAGGAAGTTAAATGCAGAAGCAGCATGAAAGACAAACGCCTCAGGTTTTCTGCATGGTATGAACAGGAGAGATTCATGGAAACTATTCAGGCAGAGATATTCAGACAAAACGGCATTGATGTGTGGGTATAGAATGGGCATCTTTAGTCTCAGGAATTCAGCAGAGATAGAATAGGGTCTATGTTACTAGTTGTCTCCTGAAAAGTTAAAGGTACTGAAAAGGAAGCTTCTGGAGAGCTCACAAACAAGGGAAAATGCCTGAGATGTATGTCTCCACATATTGGTAATAGAACAGTTGAACTTAATTCTGGACAAACACACCATAGCAAATGGGGCACGATCTCTATCACTCAAAGAAACAGAAGAGTAATCAAAGAACAAATCTAGAGGAGAGACATGAACTTGATACTAATAAGGAATACTACATAGTGCTTAGCAGTACATAGACACACTTTTGTTTTTCATCATGTAAAATACCAAACTACCTTGCAAATATTGGCAATACCCACAGAGGACTCCTTAGTCCTCTGAGAATCTTTACTCACAGTAGTTTTCAATAGACTTTCCTACAGATCATTTCAAGGAATAATGTTGTCAATTGAGATTCCTACATCTCACATGACTCTAGAACATGTCAGTAAAACGAACCACAAACCGTCATGGTGAGGCTCTATAATTATGTGGTAGTACAGTCCACATGACTGGGAATCTTTTGAAAAAAAAGAATACAAGATAACAAGGTTAATAGAGTCCTGAAAAATGGTCTTGAATGCTCAAAGCCAGGCAATCTGTGTCAGTACTGGGAATACAGTATATTTGGCTGAGAGAATCATGTTCTGGAAGAAAGGACAGGGCAAAGTGGCCTGGCATTTGGAATACTATACAAGGAATCTCAGTGTAGGTCCTCTATCATGAGGAAGGACTGAGAATAGGAGAACGGACTAGAGGGGAATATTCATAATTGCCCACAAGGGACACCGATACTAAATCTAGACATACTTGTGTAGGCATCACACCATTGTGAGTATACTTCTGGACTCACTATTGCAGCAAACTCACCATGATTTAGGCACAGAGCTGAGTGCTTGGAGCTAAGCATGGGATGGTGAGCAGGAAAATGGAAAACTACTTCTGTATACCATCTTCTCCCAAGCATTTCCCTAAGACACAGAACTGGCAGTATACAGGAGGCAAAGTAGGCTGAAGGATAGGGAAACAGTTGAGAAAGTTAGATGAGAAATCTTCATGCCCTGGGTTATGTGGATGTGTGGACAGGATAGTTCCAGGGAAACTATTCAAGCAAAAGTGTTAGTAGAAATCTGCATAGAGAGTTAGGCCTTAGAGTGTGGGGGTATATCAAATATCTTAGTTCTCTGAGGAAGCAACTGAAATAGTGCAGGGTCATTTTGACTAGAACTATCCTGGCACACTGAGGATGCATCAAAATGGGGAACTTCTGGAGAGCTCACCAGCAATGGACAGTGGCTGAGGTGTATGTCTCCAAATATATTGAAGCACAGTGGGGCATCATTATTTGGAATCTTAACATCATAATCTGGGAAGCATCTTCAATGTCCATTACTGTAAGAACACTGATCAGGAATCCAGTAAGAAACCTAAGGCATGGACAGAAGCAGACAAACCTAAAAAGCACTACTCAATGGTTTGCGATCAATAAGTACCATGTCTTCCCATCTTCTACAGCACAGAACCACCTCCCAAATATTGGCTACACTCATAGTGTGCTCTGCACTCCCATGGTAATCCTTACTCCAGTTGGGTCTCAAAACGCGATTTACAAACCTTTCCATGGTAGAATGTTCTCAGCTGATTCTTCATAGTGTCAAGTTAATACAAAACAAACTGTCGTGGGGAGAGGCTCTATCACATCTGGAAGAAGAATGTGGTAATATGTTCTGCATGATATGAAATCTGAAAAAAAATGGTGCAAGATTACAAGGTTAATAGAATCCTGAATAACATTCTGAAAGGTCACAAAGCAACACAATCTGTTTCAGAACTGGAAGTCAAATAAATGAGTCTAGAGAAGGGTGATGTCGAGGTGTGAACACCACAGTGTTGGGCTTGTCTTTGGGAATACTAAGGAGGGAAAATCTGAGCAGGTTCTGGGTGACCTGAAGGTGGCCTGTGAATAGGAAATGGCACGGTAGGATAGGTTCAGTCTTGCCCATAATGTGTACCCATGCCTATTCTTCACATGGGAGGACATGTGTTTTTTCAAGGTTGTATGAATACAGCTTACCTGACAGAGACAGGGGTCTGTATAACTATCATGACAAAACACCATTGGTCTTTGTAGAATTAGGAAAGCAAGCATTTTTACTCCATACCATTTACACATACTCAGAGTTTCAATGGGCACCTGTTTTGAGTTCTGAAAAGGCCCATTGTGTAATAACACATGTATTGGAAATAATGGAAATCCATGCGAACCACACAAAATACAGTTAATAATGCTGTCACATACGTATACAATAATTTGAAGTAATACTTTACATATTATAAAATATAGCATGTTACGGATATAACACACAATCCCAAAGAACAAGCAATTATAGAAAGATCCTATAATACCTTAAAGGAAATGCTTATTTAAAAAAGTGAGAATAAAAATACTCTGTAGTGCATCCCAATGATGCTTTGTTAACAGTCACCTTTTTTAATTTTGATGAAAAATAACAGCAGCAGCTAAGACACAAAGTGTTATTAAAAATGAAATACTAAACCACACTCTATATAGAATAATTATTTGTTGACAGTAGAATGTAAACCAGCAATAGTTTTAAGTTGTGGATTGGATGTGGTTATGTTTATGTATCTACAGTGAAGGAAAAGCATGGTTTCCAACCAAACTCATAAAGATGAGATCTGAGCAGGGAAAACATCTTATCAGCTGAGACAGGCATGTCTTCACAAAGAAAATAGCCCAGGTGATTCAAAGACTGTCTCAATTCCTGATTTCTCCAAAGCCTGCACCCAAATTATCTTCAAATGGACTAGCCCTCATGATCAAACACAGGGATAGTAGAAAAACACAGAGACTAGACAATTATTACAAAGGACAGGCCATGCTTACACTGGATAAACACAGAGATTTGGCAATAAATGCTACAGCTAGCTTTTTACAGAGTAACTATTTTTGCTTTGGTGACCAAAATGGGAATACTTTGCCCTATTACTGTACGAAGCAAGTATGTATAGGAAGGCCATGTTGCCAAACCCTTAAGATGGGGTGGGTGATTTTGATCGCTTAATGTGTTATGGTTCTTATCATCTAGAGTGTTAGGTTGTTTTGCCTAATTATTGCACATTGCTGAAAATTTAGGGTGTTTTTTGTTTGATTATTGTATATTGAAATAAATTTAAAATTTTTTTGTTTGAAATGTTATATATTCAGGGAAATTTAAGGTTTCTTTTAAGTATTGGATAGCGATTGAAATTTAAGCTTTTCTGTTACTGTATATTAATAGAAATTTTAGATTTTTGTTTCATTAATCTATTTTGAAAGAAATTTAAAGTCATTTCGTTTGAATTATGATATATTAATAGAAATGTAAACTCATCTTTTTTAAATTATTGTAAACCAATGGAAATTTAAGTTTTTGTTTACTTGTATATTGAAAGAACTTTAACGTCATTTTGTGTGAATTATAGTATATTAATAGAAATGTATAGCCATTATGTTTGAATTATTGTAAATTAATAGAAATTTAAGGTTTTTGTTTCATTAATGCATATTGATAAAAATTTGGAGTCATTTGTTTAAATTATTATATATTAAATTATATTTAGGGCTTTTGTTTAATTGTAGATTTATATAAATTAAATTCATTTTGAATTAGTGTGTATTTATTTTGAATTAGTGTATATTAATGGGTATATAAAGTTTTTGCTTACTTAATTTATTTTGAAAGAAATTTAAAGTTGCTTTGCTTGAATTACTGTATATTAGAAATTTAAAGTCATTTTGTTGGAAGATTTGTACATTAATAGCAATTAAAGGTGTTTGTTTATTTATTGGATATTGATAGAATTTAAAAGTCATTTGAATAATTGCATATGAATAGAAATTTATATTTTGGACATTAATATAAAATTTCATGTGATTTTCTTTGAATTTTGTTTTATGGATTGAAATTTAAATTCATTTTGTTGAAATGATTTTATGTTAGAATTTTAAGATATTTTTAACTACTGTATATTGGTACAAATTTTGATTTTTTTTAATTTCTTTATTTATAAAAATTCAAAGTCATTATGATTGAAATGTCGAATATTAATAAATGTATAGTGTTTTTTAAATTATCATATATTAAAAGAAATTTGTTCTGCTCTGTTGCATATTAACAGATATTTATGCTTTTGTTTAATATTGTTTATGAATACAGATTTAAAATCATTTTGTTTGGATTATTCTACATTAAAAGAAATTTAATGTCATTTTATTTGAATAAACATTTATTAAAAAACTTATATTTTTTTTTAAGATTTGTATATTGATTGAAATTTAATGTCATGGTTTTTTGATTATTGTATATTATTAGAAATTTGATGTCATTTTATTTGAATTAAATGTATATTAATAAAAATTTAATGGTTTTTTAATTTGTTATATACAGATAAAAATTGAAGGTCATTTTGAGTGGAATGTTGTATATTAATAGAAATTAGATTTCATTTTATTCGAATTAAGTATATAGTGATAAACTTTGTAGTTTTTTTAATTATTACATATTGATAGAAATGTAAAATCATTTTGTTTGAATAACTATATCAATAGGAATTTCGTGTTCTTTAATTATTGTGTATTGATGAAATTTTAAGTTTTCTGATTTATTGCCTATTAATCGAAAAGTATGGGATTTGTTAAATACTGAAGAGTAATAGAAAAATAAGGTAATTTAATTGAAATTGAATATTAGTAGAAATGTTCAGGAGTATAAATTATTGTATATTAATGGAATTCGATTTTGTTTTCTTTGTTATATGATGATAGAAACAAAAATTCATTTGGTTTGAGTTACTGTACACTAAAAGAAATTTTACTTTTTTTTTTAATTTTTCTTTTTTTTCCCTTTTTTTATTTTCTATATTCTATGTTTACATTCCAAAGGCTTTCCCCTTTCCCAGTTCCCACCCACTATAGTTCCCATAGTTCCTCTCCTCTCCCCAGTTGTTCCCCAATCATTCCCCCTCCCCCTCGGTTTCTTTACTAAACTGGATGCAATCTTTACAGGCCCAGGGTCCTCTCCTTTCTTCTTCTTGGGAATCATTTGACTTGCTATTAGTCTCTTGAGTATTTAGGGCTTCTGGGCTCATTAATATCCACTTATCAGTGATTGCATTTCATGTGCATTCTTTTGTGATTGGGTTAATTCACTCAGGATGATATTTTCCAGGTCTAACCATTTACCTACAAATTGCATGAATTCATTATTTTTAATTGCTGAGTAGTATTCCATTGTATAAATATACCACATTTTCTGTATCCATTCCTCCTTTGAGGGATATTTGGGCTCCTTCCAATTTCTGGCTATTATAAACAAGGCTTCTATAAACATAGTGGAGCATGTGTCCTTATTGCATGCAGGGGAATCCTCTGGGTATATGCCCAGGAGTGGTATGCCAGGGTCCTCTGGAAGTGACATGCCCAATTTTCTGAGGAACCGCCAAACTGATTTCCAGAGCGGTTTTACCATTTCGCAATCCCACCAACAGTGGAGGAATGTTCCTCTTTCTCCACATCCTCGCCAGCACTTGTTGTCTCTTGAGTTTTTAATCTTAGCCATTCTGACTGGTATGAGGTGGAATCTCAGGGTTGTTTTGATTTGCATTTCCCTGATGACTAATGATGTTGAACATCTTTTAAGGTGTTTCTCGGCCATCTGAATTTCTTCTGGTGAAAATTCTTTGTTTTGCTCTGTGCCCCATTTTTTGATAGGGTTATTTGGTTCTTTGCGGTCTAACTTCTTGAGTTCTTTGTATATATTGGATATTAGCCCTCTGTCGGATGTGGGGTTGGTGAAGATCTTTTCCCACTTTGTTGGTTGCCGTTTTGTCCTTCTGACAGTGTCCTTTGCTGTGCAGAATCTTTGACCAGAAACTCTGGACCAATTGGATTTAACAGATATATATAATACATTTCATCCTAAAGCTAAAGAATATACCTTTTTCTCAGCTCCACATGGTACCTTCTCCAAAATAGACCATATAATTGGTCACAAGACAGATGTCAACAAATACAAGAAGATCGAGATAATCCCATGCCTCCTATCAGATCACCATGGAGTAAGAGTGGTCTTCAATAGCAACAAAAACAACAGAAAGCCCACATACACATGGAAACTGAACAATACTCTACTCAATGACACCTTGGTCAAGGAAGAAATAAAAAAAGAAATCAAAGACTTTTTAGAATTCAATGAAAATGAAGGTACAACCTACCCAAATCTATGGGACACAATGAAAGCAGTGCTAAGAGGAAAACTCATAGCTCTAAGTGCATCCAAAAAGAAACTGGAGAGAGCATATACTAGCAGCTTAATGGCACACCTTAAAGCCCTGGAAGAAAAACAAGTTAATTCACCCAGGAGGAGTAGAAGACAGGAAATCGTCAAACTCAGGGCTGAAATCAATCAAATAGAAACAAAGAGAACCATACAAAGAATCAACAAGACCAGGAGCTGGTTCTTTGAGAAAATCAAAAAGATAGATAAACCCTTAGCCAGACTAACCAAAGGACACAGAGACAGTATACAAATTAACAAAATTAGAAATGAAAAGGGAGACATAACAACAGAAACTGAGGAAATTCAAAAGATCATCAGATCCTACTACAAAGGGCTATACTCAAAACAACTGGAGAATCTGGAGGAAATGGACAATTTCCTAGACAGATATCAAATACCAAAATTAAATCAGCATCAAGTAGATCAGCTAAATAGTCCCATAACCCCTAAAGAAATAGGAGGGGTTATAGAAAGCCTCCCAACCAAAAAAAGTACGGGACCAGATGGTTTTAGTGAAGAATTCTACCAGACCTTCAAAGAAGACTTAACACCAATACTTTTCAAACTATTCCACAAAATAGAGACAGAAGGGACACTGCCCAACTCATTCTTCGAAGCCACAATTACGCTAATACCTAAACCACAAAAAGATCCAACAAAGAAAGAGAACTACAGGCCAATTTCTCTTATGAATATAGATGCAAAAATACTAAATAAAATTCTTGCTAACCGAATCCAAGAGCACATCAAAACTATCATCCACCATGATCAAGTAGGCTTCATCCCAGGGATGCAGGGATGGTTCAATATATGGAAATCCATCAACGTAATCCACTACATAAACAAACTGAAAGAAAAAAACCACATGGTCATCTCATTAGATGCTGAAAAAGCATTCAACAAAATTCAGCATCCTTTCATGCTAAAAGTCTTGGAAAGAGCAGGAATTCAAGGGCCATACCTAAACATAGTAAAAGCAATCTACAGCAAACCAGTAGAAATTTTACTTTTTTGTTTAATGATTGTATATTAATAAAAATTGAAAGGATCTGTTTAATCATTCTATGTTCTTAGAAATTTAAATTTATTTTGTTAGATTATTTAGGTCTGTACTATGTATAAGCCATTTAACTAAAATGTGATGGTTCTTGTATTTATTTCTCTAGTGTATACATTGTTCATGTTAGAGAAAAGGAAAATTCTTAAACAAAGGAGCATATGAAGTGGAAACTTGTGGGGCATTTGGAAAGTCACGTAGTTAAAATGATGTTTGGCTGGGGTACTCATGTGAAAAGATGTTCTGCTAAAGAAAACATGTGAAACGATCCATGAAGTTAAGAGGGACCAAACCCACAGGCAACAATGCTGGATGATTTTGGTATGTCGTGCCATTCCTAATTGGACATCATTTGTCATAAGGTCATAGAGGGACACACAAGAACAATTTTGGGCCATATTCTGGGGACTTCTTGATGATTCCTCATACTCCGGCCTATTGGCAGAATGATGTCAGACTCAGCCAGACACTAGCTAAGACAGGCACATATGATGTTGTGGTGAGGAAAGACCCATGAGAGGACATGTGATACTTGCAGGTAGTATAAATACTACTTAACTGATACTTATGAGTCACTTTACAACACTCCATCTGTGTCATTTCTTCTTCACTGCACATCAGTTCATTGAGAGAGGCAGGGCACACAACTGTCATCCCTGTTGGTCTGGTTCATTACCTGTGACTCAAACCTATTCACAGGAGTGGGCTAGAAGAAAGGTTAAAGAAATTGAAAATACTTACTAAAAGAAGGATTTCAAAAGTCTAAGACAAGGGTACCATACCAGAATATTTTGTGAAATGTTGGGTGCATGTTACCACCCAGGCAAGAGTGAAAAGGACACTGGAAGGAAAAGGAATGCATGTAAATCTCATCATGCAATACTGTTGAGTACTCTAGCCATCAGAAACAGGACTCTGATGGTAGAGATGACAAAGGAAGCTGGAGGCTTCAAAAACAATTGAGGACACTGGATGCCGATGCTGCAAAAAAGAGACCCAGGCCATGTAATGTGTATATGGTTAGTAAACAAGAGGTTCAGGGAAACCATTGGGAAAACGATGTAGTGAGGAATCTGCATCTACAATTAGGCATCAGTGTGTTGGGAGGAATGGGTATCTTGGGCCTCCAAAGATTCAACAGAGATAGGTTGGGATCTGTGTGACAGGACTAACCCTGGTGGAGTGATGATGGCACTGTAACAAGAGCTTCGGGAGGACACACCAACAAGAGACAATGACTGGTCTGATTGGCTCCCCATATAGGAACAGCACCCTTGGGCTTAATCTTTGAAACTCATCATATTAAGCAGATAACATTTACACTGTCCATCACTAAAGGGAATACATGTGAGGAATCAAGGAAACAACCTAGAGGAAAGAACTTAAAAATTATCACTGAGGAATACTACACAATGCATTGCAGTACACTGGTATCTCTACTTGCCTCCTGGTACAACTCAAATAACCCAAAACTTGGCAATACCCAGAGAGGGATCCACACTATTAGAGTCAGTACTCAAGGGAGCTCTCAACAGGATATTCTACATACCAGTTCATGGAGTATTGTTCTCAATTGAGGTTCCTTCTTCTCATACTACTTTAGAACGTGTCAAGATAATTCAAATGAAACCATCACTGTCAGGTTGCAGCACAGCTGGCAGAACTATGTGGCAGCCTGGGTCACATGGCACTTAATCTGCTGAAAAAATGATGTGAGATTACAAGGTTAATAGAATGATGATAAATGATGTTGAAGGCTCAAAGCCAGGCAAATTTTGTCAATGCTGGAAAGAGAGTAAATTGGTTTAGAGATGCATCATCTGGGTGTAAGGACTGAGCACACAGGGCTAGGATCTATCATACTAGACAGGGAAGACAAGAGAAGATAGTATGTAGCCTAAGGGTAGCCTGAGAATAGGGGGAGGGACTGGGAAAGAAAGTTCACACTTGCCCATCAAGGAAACACTTGTGAAATCATGACATAGTTAGGTAGGCATCCTACGATTTTGTGGATACTTGTGGACTCATTACTAAAGGCAACTCACCATAAAATTGGGTGCAGAGCTGAGCGCTTAGAGCCAAGCATGGGATGATAAGCAGGAAACTCAGAAACATTATCCATAGACCGTTTCCGGCAAACTTCGGATGTTTTGGACAGGACAGATGCAAAGGAGCTATTAAGGCAAAGTTACTGAGTGAAAAATGAACCCACAGACTTAAGTATTTGAGTTTGGTGTTGGATCAAGTATCTTGGTTATCCAGTAATTCAACAGAAAATTGCATATTTCTGTAACTAAAACTATGCTGGTATAGTTAACAATGGCACTGGAAGCAGAGACTCTTGAGAGCTTACCAATAGAGGGGCTGTATGCCTCCAATTATTTAGAACAGCACAGTTAGGCTTCATTCTGGAAAAATTTACCATAGTAAGCATTAAATGAGATTCACTTACCACCTCTGAGCAGGCACAGGTCAGGAAACAGAAATCTTCAGGCAAAAACGGAAAGAGATACCACTAAGGAATTCTACATAGTTCTTTGTACATTATAGGTAATTCCACTTGCCTTACTGCACAATGCAAACCATGTCCCAATGATGGGAACCACCCAGAGATATCTCCACTCTACCATACTTATCATTGCACAATGGAACTCCCAACAGGCCATTATAGAGTCCATTTCATGGAGGAATGTTTTCAGGTGAGATTCCTTCTCCTCTTATGTGTTTATATTGTGTGAACTTAACAGAAGCCATGTAGGTAATATATTGACACCAGCCAGAAGAATATGGTACCATGTTCCATTTGCTACCTAATCTGATTAAAAAGCATGATACAATTACAGGATTGATAGATTCCTAACAAACATTGTGAGAGCATCAAAGCTAGGCAATCTTTGTAAGAACTGGAAGGACAGGAAATAGGTCTAGGGTAACATGTCTGTGTGGGTGCATACAGCAAAAATAGTTTCGTATTTGAGAGTGCCAAACATGGAATCCCAGTGCGGGTGCATTTTGACCAGGAGGAGGCCTGTAAAGCGATTGTTTCATTAAAGGGCAATGTTTAGGCTTACCCACAATGAATATCCATGTGCATTTTGCACATATTTAGCTAGTGGTCTTCCTGAGGACACAAAGCTCAGGGCCTTTTAGTGGGGGAGTTTCGCTGTACTTTTGGTGTAGAGCTAGGTGCCTAGCAACAAGTACGGTATGCTTAGCAGGGCACCAGAAGGGAAAGGACTATACATCACAACATGCATACCTGATCCACTACATGTTGATCAGAAATAGGATATGGAATGTAGAGATGGCAAAGGAAACTGGGGCTAAATAACGAAATTAGGAAGAAAGATGCAGAAGCAGCATGATAGACAAAGGCCTCAGGATTTCTGCATGGTATGAAAAGGAGAGATTCATGGAAGCTATTCAGGCAGAGATATTGAGACAAAACTGCATTCATCTGTGGATATAGAATGGGCATCTTGAGTCTCAGGAATTCAGCAGAGATAGAATAGGGTACATGTTACTAGTTGTCTACTGGCAAAGTTATAAGGTACTGAAAAGGAAGTTTCTGGAGAGCTCACAAACAAGGGAAAATGCCTGAGATGTATGTCTCCACATATTGGGAATAGAACAGTTGAACTTAATTCTGGACAAACACACCATAGCAAATGGGGCACGAACTTAATTCTCCATCACTCAAAGAAACAGAAGAGTAATCAAGGAACAAATGTAGAGGAGAGACATTTACTTGGTACTAATAAGGAATACTACATAGTACTTTGCACTACATAGACACACTTCTGTTTGTCATCTTGTAAAACCCCAAACTACCTTGCAAATATTGGCAACACCCACAGAGGACTCCTTAGTCCTCTGAGAATCTTTACTCACAGTAGATTTCTATAGACTTTTCTACAGATCATTTCATGGAATAATGTTGTCAATTGAGATTCCTACATCTCACATGACTCTAGAACATGTCAGTAAAATGCACCTCAAACATTCATGGTGAGGCTCTATAATTATGTGGTAGTACAGTCCACATGACTGGGAATCTTCTGGAAAGAAATGATACAAGATAACAAGGTTAATTTTGTCCTGAAAAATGGTCTTGAATGGTCAAAGCCAGGCATTCTGTGTCAGTACTGGGAAAACAGTATATTTGGCTGAGAGAATCATGTTCTGGGAGAAAGGACAGGACAAAGTGGCCTGGGATTTGGAATACTAAACAAGGAATCTCAGTGTAGGTACTCTATCCTGAGGAAGGACTGAGAATAGAAGAATGGACTGCAGGGGAATATTCATAATTGCCCACAAGGGACACCGATATTAAATCTAGACATACTTCTGTAGGCATCACACCATTGTGAGTATACTTCTGGACTCACTATTGCAGCAAACTCACCATGAAATTGAGGGCAGAGCTGAGTACTTGGGGCTAAACATGGGATGGTGAGCAGGAACATGGAAAACTACTTCTGTAGACCATCTTCTCCCAAGCATTTCCATAAGACACAGAACTGGCAGTATACAGATGGCAAAGTAGGCTGGAGGATAGGGAAACAGTTGAGAAAGTTAGATGAGAAATCTTCATGCCCCGGGTTGTGTGGATGTGTGGACAGTAGAGTTCCAGGGAAGCTATTCAAGCAAAAGTGTTAGTAGAAATCTGCATAGAGATAGGCCTTAGAGTGTGGTGGTATATTGGATATCTTATTTCTCTGAGGAAGCAACTGAAATAGTGCAGGGTCAGTTTGACCAGAACGATCCTGGCACACTGAGGATGCATCAAAATGGGGAACTTCTGGAGAGCTCAGCAACAATGAACAGTGGCTGAGGATTATGTCTCCAAATATAGTGAAGCACAGTGGGGCATCATTCTCTGGAATCTTAACATCATAATCTGGGAAGATTCTTCAAAGTCTATTACTGTAAGAACACTGATCAGGAATCCAGTAAGAAACCTAAAGGCATGGACAGAAGCAGACAAACCTAAGAAGCACTACTCAATGATTTGTGCTCAATAAGTACCTTGTCTTCCCTTCTTCTACAGCACAGAACCACCTCCCAAATATTGGCTACACTCATAGTGTGCTCTGCACTCCCATGATAATCATTACTCCAGTTGGGTCTCAAAACACGTTTTACAAAACTTTACATGGAAGAATGTTCTCAGCTGATTCTACTTTGTGTCAAGTTAATACAAAACAAACTGACATGGGGTGAGGCTCTATCACATCTGGTAGATGAATGTGGTAATATGTTCTGCATGATATGAAATCTGAAGAAAAAATGGTGCAAGATTACAAAGTTAATAGAATCCAGATAAACATTCTGAGAGTCCCAAAGCAACACATTCTGTGTCAGAACTGGAAGTCCAATAAATGAGTATAGAGAAGGGTGATGTAGAGTTGTTAACACCACAGTGTTGGGTTTGTCTTTGGGAATACTACAGAGGGAAAATCGGAGCAGGTTCTGTGTGACCTGAAGGTGTCCTGTGAATAGGAAATTGCACTATAGGATAGGTTCAGTCTTGCCCATAATGTGTACCCATGCATAGTCTTCATAAACTTTGCTAGACTCTACCATTGGTGCTTTTACTTGAGGACTTATAACTGGGGCATTTCAGCTGACAGAGTCTCACACTGAGTTTTGTTAAGAAAGGCTCACATGGCATTTTGCTGAAGAAAGATCCATGGGAGGACATGTGTTTTTTGAAGGTTGTATGAATACAGCTTACCTGACAGCAACAGGGGTCTGTATAACTATCATGACAAAACACCATTGGTCTTGGCTGAATTAGGAAAGCAAGCATTTTTACTCCATACCATTTACACATACTCAGAGTTTCAATGGGCACCTGCTTTTGAGTTCTGAAAAGGCCCATTGTGTAATAAAACATTTATTGGAAATAATGGAAATCAAAACAAAACCACACAAAATACAGTTAATAATGCTTTCACATATGTACACAATAATTTGAAGCAATTCTTTACTTATTATAAAATATAGCATGTTACTGGTATAACACACAATCCCACAGAACAAGCAATTATAGAAATATCCTATAATACCTTAAAGGAAATGCTTATTTAAAAAGTGAGAATAAAAATACTCTGTAGTGCATACCTAATAATGCTTTGTTAACACTCAACTTTTTAATTTTGATGAAAAACAACAGCAGCAGCTAAGACACTAAGTATTATTTTAAAAAATGAAATACTAAACCACTCAATATACTATAAGTATTTGTTGACATTAGAATGTAACCTGCAATAGTTTTAAGTTGGGGATTGGATGTGGTTATGTTTATGTATCTACAGTTAAGGAAAAGCATGGTTTCCAACAAATCATATAATGATAAGATGTGACCAGTGAAAACCTCTTATCAGCTGAGACAGGAATATCTTCACAAAGAAAATAGCCCATGTGATTCAAAGACTGTCTCAATTCCTGATTTCTCCATAGTCTGCACCCAAATTCTCTTCAAATGGACTAGCCCTCATGATCAAGCACAGGGAGAGGAGAAAAACACAGAGACTAGACAATTTACATAGAGGACATGCCATGATTACACTGGATAAACACAGAGATTGGGCAATAAATGCTACAGCTAGCTTTTTACAGAGTAACTATTTTTGTCTTGGCAACCAAAATGGGAATTCTTTGCCCTGTCACAGTAGGAAGCAAGTATGTATAGGAAGGCCATGTTACCCAACCCTTAAACTGGGGTGGGTGATTTTGATCGCTTAATGTGTTATGGTTCTTATCATCTAGAATATTAGGTTGTTTTCCTAATTATTGCACATTGCTGAAAATTTAGGGTGTTTTTGTTTGATTATTGTATGTTGAAAGAAATTTAAATTTGCTTTGCTTGAAATGTTATATATTCAGGGAAATTTAAGGTTTTCGTTTAAGTTGGATAGCGATTGAAATGTAAGGTTTTCTGTTACTGTATATTAATAGAACTTTTAGATTTTTGTTTCATTAATCTATGTTGAAAGAAATTTAAAGTCATTTCGTGTGAATTATGGTATATTAATAGAAATGTAAATTCATCTTTTTAAAATTATTGTAAACCAATGGAAATTTAAGTTTTTGTTTACTTATTGTATATTGAAAGAATTTAAATGTCATTTTGTGTGAATTACAGTATATTAATAGAAATGTATAGCTGTTTTGTATGAATTATTGTAAAAAAATAGAAATTTAAGGTTTTTGTTTCATTAATGCATATTGATAAAAATTTGGAGTCATTTGTTTAAATTATTATATATTAAATTATATTTAGTGCTTTTGTTTAACTGTAGATTTATATAAAATTAAATTCATTTTGAATTAGTGTATATTATTGGGTATATAAAGTTTTTGCTTACTTATTTTATATTGAAAGAAATTTTTGTTTTGCTTGAATTACTGTATATTAGAAATTTAAAGTCATTTTGTTTGAATATTTGTACATTAATACCAATTAAAGTTGTTTGTTGATTTATTGGATATTGATAGAATTTAAAAGTCATTTGAATAATTGCGTATTTATAGAAATTTATATTTTGTACATTAATATAAAATTTGATGTCATTTTATTTGAATTTTTGTTTATTGATTGAAATTTAAATTCCTTTTGTTGAAATGATTTTATGTTAGTACAATTTTAAGAATTTTGTTTAAGTAACGTATATTGGTACAAATTTTGTTTTTTTAAATTTGTTTATTCATAAAAATTGAAAATCATTATGTTTGAAATGTAGAATATTAATAGATGGAGCAGCCTGCTTGAGGTCCCTTACAGCAGTGTTTGCGGTAAGCCTCCATATTGCTACCAGGACAGGGCTAGAGAGGACCAGGTATATAGACTCCAGCCGGGGCTACCATCATGTGGGTGGATCTGCCAGGCGTTCGCCACCAGGCAGGCCAAGGGCCGAGGCTCTGTGGGACTTCTCCACACCCTCTGGCCTTGCCCGAAGGCAGCTGGGAGCAGCCTGCCAGGGGCCCCTTGGTAGGCCTCCATATTGCTACCAGGACACAGCTAGAGAAGCCCAGGTAGACATATTCAATCAGGGGCTACCATCACTTGGAGGATCCCCCAGGCTCTCCCCACTAACTAAGGGTGGCCTTCTTCTACAGCACAGAACCACCTCCCGAATCTTGGTTACACTCATAGTGTGCTCCGCACTCCCCTGATAATCATTACTCCAGTTCGGTTTACAAAACTTTTCATGGAAGAATATTCTCAGCTGATTCTACATTGTGTCAAGTTAATACAAAACAAACTGTTGTGGGGTGAGGCTCTATCACATCTGGTAGATGAGTGTGGAAATATGTTCTGCATGATGTGAAATCTGAAGAAAAATGGTGCACGATTACAAGGTTAATAGAATCCAGATAAACATTCTGAGAGTCCCAAAGCAAGGCAATCTGTGTCAGAACTGGAAGTCCAATAAATGAGTCTAGAGAAGGGTGATGTGGAGGTGTGAACACCACAGTGTTGGGCTTGTCTTTGGGAATGCTAAAGAGGGAAAATTGGAGCAGGTTCTGTGTGACCTGAAGGTGGCCTGTGAATAGGAGATGGCACTGTAGGAAAGGTTCAGTCTTGCCCATAATGGATAACCATGCATAATCTTCAGAAAATTTGCTAGACTCTTCAATTGGTGCTTTTACTTGAGGACCTATAACTGGGGAATTTCAGCAGATAGAGTCTCACACTGAGTTTTGTTAAGAAAGGCTCACATTGCTGCATGATCCTCTGTGGGCACTATCAATTTCCACAGGTAAAGCTCAGGGTCTCCGTGGACACTGTGACTAATTTCCACAGGTAAAGGCCTTGTACAATAGAGGTGGTCATCTGAGTAAGACTTGTGCAGTGCCTGAGGGTATATTGCTGTGGGTTTCCCTGGCTGGAGAGGATTCTGAGCTCTAATCTCAGGGCAGTCTTGCCGTTGTGACTTTCCTTTAATCGATTTTGCAGGAATTCCTTGTAGCCTGAGCTATAAGTAACCAGGCAAAAATGTTAGTTCTTTGAAATGCAGTACTGGCTGAAAAACCTTGGTTTCTAGGCAGCATCACTTTGCTTAGTAGGTTACATACTTACATTGATCTCCCAACAAAATGTAAACTTTTATGGCTATGCTGATGAGAGTGGCTCTGACATTGTGAAACTTTGACTTAACACTATGATCTCAGGGTCCCTCAGAGTGGGCCAGGTGATAATTAGGTTACTCACTGAATCTCATTAAAGTCTGAGAGATCTGGATTAATGTCATTTGAAGTCCCCTTTACAAATGTTACCTATGGCTTTTTACAAGGAAATGCTTACCTGGCTGATTTTACATTTCCTCATGGCAAATGGTTATTGCTAATTGTCTTTTGTGCCTGCTGTACTGGATACATCCTTTGATATGTAAAGATCTCATGTTTAAAATCCCCTGGCTGACTGCAGCAAGAGGCACTCAAACACCAAATACACGGAGATTTCACACTTTTTCTGTGTCATGGTGTACTGTTTGCCATTTCGCATGGAACCTGTGCTTTTCCTGCTTCAGGAAAGAATCCTAGCCCCAACCATGAGAGAGTGTGGTCCATAATATAACATGGCATTTTGCTGAAGAAAGATCCATGGGAGGACATGTGTTTTTTGAAGGTTGTATGAGTACAGCTTAGCTGACAGCGACAGTGACCTGCATAACTATCATGACAAAACACCATTGGTCTTGGAAGAATTAAGAAAACAAGCATTTTTACTCCATACCATTTACACATACTCAGAGTTTCAATGGGCACCTGCTTTTGAGTTCTGAAAAGGCTCATTGTGTGATAACACACTTTTTGGAAATAATGGCAATCAAAGAGAAACCACACAAAATACAGTTAATAATGCTTTCACATATGTACACAATAATTTGAAGCAATTCTTTACATATTATAAAATATAGCTTGTTACTGGTATAACACACCATCCCAAGGAACAAGCAATTATAGAAAGATCCTATAATACCTTAAAGGAAATGCTTATTTAAAAAAGTGAGAATAAAAATACTCTGTAGTGCTTACCTAATAATGCTTTGTTAACACTCAACTTTTTTAATTTTGATGAAAAATAACAGTAGCAGCTAAGACACAAAGTGTTATTAAAAAAATGAAAAACTAAACCACTCCATATAGAATAAGTATTTGTTGACAATAGAATGTAAACTAGCAATAGTTTTGAGTTGGGGATGGGATGTAGTTATGTTTATGTATCTACAGTGAAGGAAAAGCATAGTTTCCAACAAAACATATAAAGATAAGATCTGACCAGTGAAAACATCTTATCAGCTGAGACAGGAATGTCTTCACAAAGAAAATAGCCCAGGTGATTCAAAGACTGTCTCAATTCCTGATTTCTCCAAAGCCTGCACCCAAATTATCTTCAAATGGACTATCCCTCATGATCAATCACAGGGAGAGTATAAAAACACAGAGACTAGGCAATTTATACCAAGGACATTCCATGCATAGACTGGATACACAAAGAGATTGGGCAATAAATGCTACAGCTAGCTTTTTACAGCCTATTTTTGCCTTGGAGACCAAAAATGGGAATTATTTGCCCTATTACAGTAGGAAGCAAGTATGTTTAAGAAGATTGTATGTTGCCATACAATCTGGGTTTGGTGATTTTGATCGCATAATGTGTTATTGTTCATATAATCTAGAGTGTTAAGTTGTTTTGCCTAATTAATGCAAATTGCTGAAAATTTAGGGTTTTTGTTTGATTATTGTATATTGAAAGAACTTTAAATTTGTTTTGATTGAAATGTTATATATTCAGGGAAATATAAGGTTTTCTTTTAATTATTGGATAGCGATTGAAATTTAAGTTTTTCTGTTACTGTATATTAATAGAAATTTTAGATTTTTGTTTCATTAATGTATGCTGGAAGAAATTTAAAGTCATTTTGTTTGAATTATGGTATTTAAATAGAAATGTAAATTCATCTTTTTTAAATTATTGTAAACTAATAGAAATTTTTTGTTTACTTATTGTATATTGAAAGTTTTATAAAGTCATTTTGTGTGAATTGTAGTATATTAATAGAAATGTATAACCATTTTGTATGAATTATTGTAAATTAATAGAAATTTAAGGTTTTTGTTTTATTAATGTATATAGATAAAAATTTGGGGTCATTTGTTTAAATTATTATATACTAAATGATATTTATTGCTTTTATTTAATTGTATATTTATGTAAAATTAGATTCATTTTGAATTAGTATATATTAATGGGTAGGTAATATTTTTTAAATACCTTTTTTTAACTATTGATATTTTTCTTTTTTTCTTTTCTTTTTTTTCTTTTGCATTTTTTATTTTCTATATTCTTGTTTACATTCCAAATGCTTTCCCCTTACCCAGTTTGCCCCTCACACTATGTCCCATAAGTCCTAATCCCCCTGCTCCCTGCCCAAGCCCAAATCACCCCCGACCATTTCTCTGTTCTGATACTTTCCTACAAAACTGGATCCAGTCTTTTGGGGACTAGAGTCCTCTCCTTCTTGGGAATCTTTCGATTTCCTAATTGTGCTGTGAGTATTCAGAGCTTCTGGGATCATTAATATCCAATTATCAGTGATTGCATTTCATGTGTATCCTTTTGTGATTGGGTTAACTCACTTAGGATATTTTCCAGATCCAACCATTTGCCTACAAATTGCATGAATTCATTATTTTTAATTGCTGAGTAGAATTCCATTGTATAAATATGCCACATTTTCTGTATCCATTCTTCCTTTGAGGGACATCTGGGCTCCTTCTAACTTCTGGCTATTATAAATAAGGCTGCTATGAACATAGTTGAGCATGTGTCTTTATTGCATGCGGGGGAATCCTCTGGGTATATTCCCAGGAGTGGTATGAGAGGGTCCTCTGGAAGTGTCATGCCCAATTTTCTGAGGAACCGCCAGACTTATTTCCAGAGCAGTTGGACCACCTTGCAATCCCACCAACAGTGGAGGAGTGTTCCTCTTTCTCCACATCTTTGCCAGCACCTCTTGTCTCTTGAGTTTTTAATCTTAGCCATTCTGACAGGTGTGAGTTGGAATCTCAGGGTTGTTTTGATTTGCATTTCCCTGATGACAAAGTATCAACAAATCCAGGAGCTGGTTCATTGTGAAAACCAAGAAGATAGATAAACCCTTATCCAGACTAACCAATGGGCTCAGAGACAGTATCCAAATTAACAAAATTAGAAATGAAAAGGGGGATATGGCAACAGAAACTGAGGAAATTCAAAAAATCATCAGATCCTACAACAAAAGCCTATACTCAATGCAACTGGAGAATCTGGAGGAAATGCACAATTTCCTAGACAGATACAAAATACCAAAATTAAATCAGGATCAATTAGATCAGCTAAACAGTCCGATAACCCCTAGAGAAGTAGGAGGGGTTATAGAAAGTCTTCCACCAAAAAATTGTACCCCATTTTTAATAGGGTTATTTGGTTCTTTGGGGCCTAAGAAACACTGTCATTTTATGAGGTCCCATTTCTCAATTCTTTATCTTAGAGTATAAGCTATTGGTGTTCTGGTCAGGAACTTTCCCCCTGTGCCCATGTCCTCCAGGGTCTTCCGAAGTCTTTTCTTTTAGTTTCAGTATGTCTGGCTTTATGTGGAGGTCTTTGAT